>LPNX011178097.1:305248-336643 GCA_001517045.1 Pseudotsuga menziesii | reverse complement strand
GGTGAATCACACTTTGTATGGCCTTCCCCTATCCCGCTGTAGACTCTTTAGACCCCATGGACCATATTTTATCCTTTGATGTTACCTTGATCATCCCTAAAAACTATATAAAATATGATATACGTGGCTTTTTCCTCGATAACCGCGTACATACGCGGGTTTGACTCCTATAACCGTGTACATCGGGATGTGTGCATAAATCCAAATCCTTTTGGAGTTTTCCTTGACTTGGATCCAAATCATTCGACTCCTGGCCTTCCATATGCCTTGAGATCGCTCGGATTCGACCCTTCATTATCCCTTGTGAAGCTATATAAGGAACCCCTTGGTACATTGAAGGCATATAGAGAGATAGAAGCAACGAAACTATAGTCCATTGTTGCCGGAACTATACTTGAGTCTGCATCCCTTTGTCCCTTTGGAGCACTGTTGTGTTCTTCCCAAGCTTGCCTTTGCTAGTGAGCTTACTATCGAGAGATAGAGGATTGAGGTGGTGGAGGCCCAAGTGGGGGATTCAGTTTCTCTGATTCGCAGACGTGCCATCAGAGGTTGTATCTATCTTGTAATCTCTGATTTATATTAATAAGAACTATCTTTCCTTTTCCAATGATGTGTATTTGATTGAATATTGTATCCATTGGAATATGTCAAATGCTTTTACATTATTGATTATATATGCTAGAATAGATCTAACACCATGATATATAGTATGCTTGTATTGTTTACTTGTTGTTGAGGAAGTCTTATATCAATTCAAGCTGAAGATTGGAAAGCTCAACGGGGATCTACTTCAACCGTCTGGAATAAGGTACGAGGTCTGATCCTTTAGTGTTAGACATTTTATTTCTATTGCATATTGGGAAATATTGATTTCTGGAGTCAAAGATGTCTGTTGTGGTACCCCAAGCCATAGGAATTTCTCTCCGTAACAGGTATATAAAACAAGTATGGAGACTTGTTGAGGTGAAGGCTTAGTTACATTCCACAAGTGAACATGATGAAGTTCACAAAAGAGGATAAGGCGATAGGGATAATGACTAATGAAGTTCATTGTAGAGGTTCATAGAAAAGCCACAGCAGAAGATAGAAGAAAGATAGTCGAGAAGAATGTAACAAGGAATTGATAGAGTTAGTAAGAGACATTTTGTGCTTTAAGAAGCATATTGTTGGGTGTAATCTTGACTTTAATTAATACCAAAATGTTTGGATTTGTTCTACTATCTTGAATACACCTAATATTTAATTATCAACCGGGATTAGTAGACTTTGAGTTGCTACAAAATATATGTGAAGGTAGAGGGGTTCCTAGGGCGTTGTAGAAAAACTTTAATAAAAAAAAGATTGAAAAATATTCAAAATGAAAAACCGAATCAAATTCCTAAATTAGTAATATGGTTGAACTAAGACATTAGACTAGGACAATATAAAACTATGTTGTTTTAACTAACAAATAGAAATATAACAAAACTTATTAAATAACTTCAAGGGCTAACTATTCATAAAAAATACATATTTGAAAATATAATCACAACAACTAGATAATCCATAAACAAATAATTTCTGACTAAAAATGTATTATCAACAACTACTTAAAAACTGGGTTTCAAGAAAGACTTAATGGATAAGTAAATGGGAAACTGAATAAAGAAAAGCAAGTAGAAAACTTAATAAAGATAGTTAAATAAAAAGCAAGTAGAAAACTAAATAAAGATAATTTTAAGTTCTTTTTTACAAGTTTTTTCAAATAATCACAAAGTGAAAGAAATAAGTCTTACTAAAATTGATAAAATACTAGTGTACTAGTAATTCACACCTTTAACCCTATAAATCCAAATACAACGAAATAGATCAAAGATAATTTCAAAACATTACAACAGTATTACATAAGAAAATCAGAAATTAAAAACAACAAAATCACAATGCATAATTCAGAGCATGAGTTGGAAAGAGAAAATTAAAAATAAAACTTAGTAAATACTTTAAAACAATCTAATCTACTGTTCAAATGAAAACATAATTATTATTTAATGACTACAATCGGATCATAATAAAAAAGCCAAAGAAACAGAACTAAAAACATGTTTAAAAATAAATTAAGAACACTAAAGGTTGGATGGAAGGATTGACAACAATCTGGAAGGATGGTTCGAATGACAGTCCAATCACACAGTCCGAATGGAAGGATGTATACATAAAATAACAAAAACAGACCTAAATGATTTAATTATCAGCTGATTGTGTGCATATGAAAACAAGATGCATAAAGACAAAATTTAAACCTAATTAATCATCGTATTTAGCAGTGAAATAAACAAAAACAAATACATGAAAATAAGAAAATCATTGCATACTAATAAACAAACTGAGATTTAAATTGCATAAACTTATAACAGGAATGAATAGAACTTAATCTATCTAAATTGATGAAAACAACCTATTCTATGTGCTTATTTAAATTCTATCTAAATTAATAAAGACCACCTATTCTACATGCTTGTAAACAAAACTGAATAATAAGCTAGGAATGAAAGGATTAAAAGCAAGTGTGAAAGTGAACTATACATGACCGGCCATTTATAAACAAAAACTACATTAACAACATAGTATGAATTTCATGTTGATGTATTTGTAACTTCAGAATGTATTCATCTATGTATCTTATGTATTGTAACCTGATGTTTATTCCGGGATGTATCTATAATGTAATTGATTCATGTTGTCATGCCTCGATGGTCCGATCGGGAGGATCAATAATGTAAAAAAGTCATGTGAAGTCATTGTGGGTAACCCTCCGATTGTCTAAGGGTTAAAGTCCCCGCAGTTCCAGGGCACTAGGGTTATTAGACTCTCCTAGTAGAGTTCGGCCCTAGTAGGGTTTTAGTCGTGTCGGGATTAGTATAAATAGGGAGCTGGAGTCTCTATTTATCACACAACTCATACACACTCAAGTGTAGTGCATAGTTGAGGAAGGAGAAGACAGTGGGGCTAGATAAGAAGAAGGTTACTACTGTCGGGAGATCACTTACTATTTTGGGATTTTACTGTTTTGGTGCTGATTCTATCTCTGAGGAAGTTGTGTGGTTTTCTACATTTATGGTTTCCCCAAGGAAAAACACTGTGTTCATTGTCTCTTGTGTTTGATTGTTGTACTTGTTATTCTCTCAGTTAAAGATCCTAATAATGTTAGCTTAATGTTGAAAAACTAACATGGAATCAGAGCTAACCTGAGAAGAAGACAATGTGCAGCTGTGGGAACTAGGGTTTCCTAGTTTTTGGATATTCCTCCATATATTTTCAGCAAAGGTAAGGAGGAATAACTCTCCTCCTTAGGGTGCATCTTTCTGTCGAAGAAGAATCCAATTATGAGGTTTTTCAGTTTTGGACCCGACACTGCTGCTGAAAATTAGAGCTTTTCACATAAGAGGAATTTTTCAATGATCCAAAGCCTGGATTGATATCCTCCCAAAAATAAAAGTTAGGGACAAATTTCAAGGCATTTGGGTGGACAGATCTCTGGAAAATCAAAACCCTGATTTGCTTTTGTTCCAGTACTGCAGGATTTCAGCTCCAAATCCAAATTTGACATCTTGACCTGGTAAGATCTAAATATTTTGTATTTCCTTTTGAGGTTCTCAGTTTAAGATGTCTCATCATACCAAGCTTGATGAAAATCTTGAGGGAGCTGATAACTTCCGAGCCTGGAAGTATAGGATCTCCCTGGTCCTGGAAGAGAATGAATTAGACTCCTACATCCATGAGGAGGTTCTAGTTCCAGAGGGATATGAGGCAAATGCCTTACATAAGAAGAATATGGTTATGGCAAAGAGGATCATTGCTGATTCTATCAAGGATCACCTTATACCTCAAGTTTCCTCTCTCAAGACACCTAAAGCTATGTTTCATGCCCTAACCAAATTGTTTGAAGGGAAGAACATAAACCGAAAGATGACTCTGAGGAATCAACTAAAGAATGTGAAGATTCAGAATGCAGAGACCATCTAGTCTTAATTCACAAGGGTTTCTTAGATCAAGGAACAATTAGAAGCTATAGATGAAGAAGTGGAGAATGCAGATATTATGATGACAACACTGAATGGCCTTCCTAGGTCATGGTATTCTTTCATCCAAGGAATCTGTGCCAGAAAGAAGTTAGTAAAATTCAGTAGACTATGGGAATAATGTTCTCAAGAAGAAGAATAGATAGCAGCTTGAGAAGAGAAGATGGGAAGTGAAGACCAAGCTCTAACAGTTCACTCCAATAAAGGCAGAAGAAGATCTCATTACTCCAAAGGTAAGGATCCTCATCATAGAGATAACATTAGAAGGGACCTATCTAAATTGAGATGTTATACATGTGATGAAAAAGGACACTTTGCAAAAGACTATCCTAAGAACAAGGTTCACTCTCATAAGAATAAGGGGAACAAACGAAGACATCATGCTCATGCTGCAGAGGATGATGAACCCTCCAAGAAAAGAACTAGATATGAAAGTGAAGATTCTTCAAGCGAGGATGAATATGTTCTGATCTCCACTCTCACAGGTAACCTTACTCATGGAAGTGATTATTGGCTTATAGACAGTGGGGCTTCCAAACATATGACTAGATTTAAGGAATCCTTTGTGAGACTGTCAGAACATGAATCACCTCACAAGGTGAAGCTAGGAGATGAATACCAATATCCAATAAAAGGTAGTGGGGAATCTTCTTATAAATTAGACTCTGGAAAGTCTCTAACAATGAAGGAAGTATTGTTTGTGCCAGGACTCAAGAAGAACCTTCTCTCCATATCAACATTGGATGCAAAAGGAATGAGGGTTGCATTCATAGATGGTCAAGTCATGATGTGGCCAAGAGGAAACACTATCGATGATGCGGTGGTGATTGGATAACAAGAATGAGGTTTGTACAAATTGAAGGGCCATCCAGAACAAGCATTGGTCCATGACATAGTAGAGCCAAGTGAACTTTGGCATAGAAGGCTTGCACATGTGCATTATAAAGAACTACCTATTGCAAGCAAAGCAGTTCAAGTCTTCCAGAATTCCAAGCAAAACATGATGGGGTCTGTAAGGGATGTGCGAAAGGAAAGAATACAAAGAATAATTTTCCTAGAAGCGAAAGCAAAGCCAAAGGAATCCTAGAAATAATCCACTCCGATGTATGCGGTCCTATGTCATCAAACTCACTAAGCGGGTATGAATATTATGTTTCTTTTATTGATGATTTTTCTAGGAAGACATGGGTTTACTTCATGAAGAACAAAGATGAAGTATTCAACAAATTCAAGGAATTCAAAGCCTTGATCGAAAGCCACACTGAAAGGTAGATCAAGACTTTTCAATCAGATAATGGCGAAGAATTCACTTCGAATGAATTCAAAGAGCTATGCAAAGAATCAGGGATTAAGAGGGAGTTGTCAACTCCTAGAATCCATAACATAATGGGATTGCAGAATGGAAGAACATAACTATCATGGAAGCTGCAAGAGCCATGCTTCATGATCAAGATATTCCTATGCATCTTTGGGCTGAAGTTGCCAGAACAATGGTGTATGTACAGAACTGTACTCCACATAGAGTACTTGAGAACAAGACTCCTGAAGAAGTCTTCTCTGGAAAGAAACCAGAAGTCATCCATCTCAGAATATTCAGTTGTCCTGTGTACATACACATTCCAAAGGAGAAAAGGACAAAATTAGATCCTTCAGTAAAGAAGGGTATATTTGTGGGATACTCTGAAAGCTCGAAGGCTTACAGAATCTATTTCCCAGGATACAAGAAGATTGACATCAATAGGGACGTGAAATTTGATGAAGACACAGCTTACAATAAATCCAGAAAGATACCTGCTGAAGAACCTGAAGAAGCAGAAGCACCCAGAATTCATGATACAACCAGGAATGAAGAAATTCAAGAAGAAGATCAAGAATTTGAAGAACCACAAAGACCTGTAGATCCACCTTCTGAGAATAATCCTCATAAGAGGAAACATTCTTGGGTACAAGAACTTATCCAAGGTGTGGAAAGATATGGGGCTCCAGAAGTGAATCACAGAGAAAGAAAGAGGACCAGATCCTGCTACGGGTATGTAGCTTTACTATGTGATTTCATTGATAAAGAACCTTCCAGTTATGAAGAAGGGGAAAAATAGAAAGAATGGAAGGATGCTATGATCAAAGAATATCAATTGATCATGAAGAATGATGTTTGGGATGTTGTCCCAGGACCAGAAGGGAAGTCAGTTGTAACTTTCAAATGGATCTACAAAATAAAGCATGCTACAGACGGTAGCATTGAAAAGTATACGGAAAGATTTGTGGCTCGGGGTTTCTCTGAGAAAGAAGGAATAGACTATGAAGAAACCTTTGCACCTGTAGCCAAATACACTTCCATCAGATTAATACTTACTTTTTTTGCAGTGATGAAATGAAAGATACACCAGATGGATGTCAAGACTACTTTCTTGAATGGTGTAGTAGAAGAGGAAGTGTATGTAGAACAACCACTTGGTTTTGAGACACATGATAGAGAGTCTCATGTAGCCAGATTGAAGAAAGCCCTGTACGGTTTGAAACAGGCACCTAGGACCTGGTATGGTAGAATTGACAACTTTCTATCTAGTTTGAGCTTTACCAAGGGTAAAGGAGATTCCAACCTTTACTACAAGGTTGAAGATGGAAACCCAGTGATGCTTCTACTATATGTAGATGATATATTGGTGACAGGTACAAATGGGATGATTGCTGATACAAAGAGAAAGTTTGTTGTTGAGTTTGAAATGAAGGACTTGGGGATGATGCATTACTTTCTAGGTATGGAGGTGTGGCAGAGTGGAGATGGAATCTTCCTTGGACAAGGGAAGTATGCAGTAGAGATCCTAAAGAGGTTTGGGATGATGGACTGCAAGGCTATGGCCACACCTATGGCATCAAACCTGAAGCTATTGAACAATTCTTCATCAGAGTCAGTTGATGCTATGATGTATCGTCAGATGATTAGGTCATTGATGTACTTGACAAACATGAGACCATATATTTTCTTTGCTATGAACACCTTGAACCAGTTCCTGATAGATTCGAGACATCTTCACTTGATTGCTGCAAAGCATATTATAAGGTACCTGAAGGGTACAGTTGATTATGGGCTCAAGTATGATGCCAATCAAAAGATTAACCTGGAGGGTTATGTTGATTCAGATTGGGCAGGTAGTTCCATCGATAGGAAGAGCACTTTAAGGTGTTGCTTCAGTATGGCATCAGGTGTGATCTCTTGGTTTAGCAGGAAGTAATCCTATGTGGCACTGAGTACAGCTGAAGTAGAGTATGTCATAGCTTGTTCAGCTAGTTGTGAGGCAGTATGGATGTGGAAGCTAATGTCTGATATATTTGATCTCCATTTGGATGCTACTTCCATATATTGTGACAACCAGAGTTGCATGAATTTGTCAGAGAATCCATTGTTCCATGACAAGTCAAAGCATATCGAGATCAAGTATCACTATATCAAGGATATGGTGCAAAGGGGAGCAGTGAAGCTCCAGTATGTTGCGACGGAGGAACAGATAGCTGATGTATTGATGAAGCCATTAGCTAGGCTGAACTTCGAGTACTTTAGGGAGAAGCTTGGTGTTCTCTAGATAGAGGTTTCCTACAAGAGAAAATGATGAGACCCATAGCCATTTTGACATGGTGAGAGGATTGGTTCCTTCCATGGTCAGATGTAAGGGCTGAGCCATTTTGTCATGGTGAGAGGATTGGTTCCTTCCATGGTCAGATGTAAGGGCTGAGCCATTTTGTCATGGTGAGAGGATTGGTTCCTTCCATGTCAGATATGAGTGCTGTCCATTTTGTCGAGTAGGATGGTTGTAAGGGAAAATTCCATTGTAGGAATGGAGGCACATGGTCAATTACCGAGAAAACTTAGTCCAGGACTACAAAGCCATTCTGATGTGACAGACGGATGTGTTCCCACTTGATCAGATGTAAGGGCTGAACCATTCTGTCATGGTTAAAGGATTAACTTCCTCCCATGTCAGATGTGAGTGTTGGCCATTCTGTCGAGTAGGACAGATGTAAGGGCAACTTCCATTCTCTAGGAGAATGGAGGCACCTGGTCAGTTACCAGGTAGCTCAGTCAAGGATTGGGGGGCATTCTAATATGATTGCTAGGATGTGTTCCATCATGATCAGATATGAGTGCAAGCCCTTTCATCATTGTGGTAGGATGTGTTCCAGCCTGGATGAATGTAAGTGTAGAGCCTTTCTTCAATCATGTGTTGATCAGATATAAGTGGTGAGCCTTTCTTCGATCATGTGTTGATCAGATATAAGTATTATTCCTTTCTTCGATCATGTGTTGATCAGATGTAAGTGCAGTATCTTTCTTCGATCATGTGTTGATTAGATGTAAGTTTAGTATCTATCTTCGATCATGTGTTGATCAGATAGAAATGCTGAGCCTTTCTTTGATCATGTGTTGATCAGATGTAAGTGCTGGGCCTTTCTGATATGATTATAGGATTGGTTCCTACATGATTCGATGTGAGTGTTGGGCATGTATTTTTGACGAGTAGGTCAAATGTAAGTGCTGGGTGTGCCTTTCTTCGATCATGTGTTGACCAAATGTAAGTGCAGTATCTATCTTTGATCATGTGTTGATTAGATAGAAATGATGATCCTTTCTTCGATCATGTGTTGATCAGATATAAGTGCTGAAGAAGACCTACATGGAGGCTAGTCCTACAACTAGCATGAAAAAGGGCTGGCTCTGTAGAACTTCTTGTGACGAGAAGAATCATGAGATAGCACCCGTGATGTTCCAAATCTAGTGATGATGGCCGGTGATGATCCAGATCTAGTGATGATGATCCAGCAGCGATGATCCAGATCCAGTGATGATGCCCAGTGATGATCCAGATTGAGTGATGATCCAGATCCAGTGATGATGTCCCATGCTGATCCAGATCGAGAGATGATCCAGATCCGAAGATGAATATGACTTGAAGACTCAGAAGACTTGAGATGCAGATGATGAGATGATCCAGCTAATACAGAGAAGAAGACCAGTACTGAAAATTGTGTCGAAATAATACCTTCCTAGTTAAGAGGGAGTATTGATGTATTTGTAACTTCAGAATGTATTCATCTATGTATCTTATGTATTGTAACCTGATGTTTATTATGGGATGAATCTATAATGTAATTGAGTCATGTTGTCATGCATTTATGTTCCAATCAGGAGGATCAATAATGTAAACAATTCATGTCAAGTCATTGTGGGTAACCCTCCAATTGTCTAAGGGTTAAAGTCCCTGCAGTTCCGGGGCACTAGGGTTATTAGACTCTCCTAGTAGAGGTCGGCCCTGGTAGGGTTTTAGTCATGTCGGTATTAGTATAAATAGAGAAATGGAGTCTCTATTTATCACACAACTCATACACACTCAAGTGTAGTGCATAGTTGAGGAAGGAGAAGACACTGGGGCTATATAAGAAGAAGGTTACTGCTATCGAGAGATCACTTACTATTTGGGCTTTTACTGTTTTGGTGCTGATTATATCTCTGAGGAAGTTGCATGGTTTTCTCCATTTATGGTTTCCCCGAGGAAAAACATTGTGTTCATTGTCTCTTGTGTTTGATTGTTGTACTTGTTATTCTCTCAGTTAAAGATCCTAATAATGCTAGCTTAATGTTGAAAAACTAACATTTCATTACCTACAACAAATACATGCTATAGGAAACAGAGAAATAAATGATTTGTAGAAACTTAACTACCTAAACAAATTGGAAATAAAACTACTTATCTGTAAGGATGAGATAACAAAAACTCATACAAAAATAGAAACCACAGATTGTCAAGGGGCCCTCTTAGCAATCATGGATAATTCCTAGCAAATGCTTGCACACACAGTCATAAACATCAAAGCATAGAGTTCTTATTAAATAGAAGGAACATAGTTACAATATCCTCCCCTCAAAGCAAACTAACTATCTATCTAATGGATTGATCAATCACCTCTCTCTCTGCATAGAGGTGTTTATATACATAATGCTTTCAAGAAGTTGAGCAAGTTGACCCTTTAGTGGTCGACTGTTCTTCTAAATTTAGTCAATCATAAAGGCAATAATAGTTTACAAGCCAGCACATAGGCATATCCATTCTTTGGTATAAGTCTAGGTTTCTTCATTATGAACATGGCATACAGACTCCCTTGCAATGTGGTTGATGGTGGCGTGTTCGGCAACAAAGAATACACAGCAGCAAGTCTCTAGAATGAGAGCTCCTTCTTTATCATGAACAAATTTCCTTAGTGTGTGATGTGGCATATAGCCCCTCCTTTGGCGCAACTGACAGTGTGGTGTTTGACACAGACAATGTACATGATGGTGAGTTTCTTAAAACATGGGTCCTTCATTAGCGTGAACAGACTCCAGATGTGGCGCACGAACTGGTGTGAGGGTGATCTTCCAAAGCACGGGTCATTCATCATTTTAAATGTGCAAACTGGTGGCAAGTTCAGAAGAGGCCACAAACCATTCTAAAATAGGAGTGCACCTTCTTTAAATGCGTGGATAGTGAGCAGCTTGGTGCACCGACGATCCTTCTAGATTGGTGATTATGCTATCACCTAGACATGTGGTCAACATAATGGTTTACATATTGCTTCAACGTTTAATGCCTGAAATCAATTATAGACAGCGCGCAACTGATTAGCGATCTGAATGAAAAACTCAACGGTGAGCTGGACGAAGAGCTGCATGATGAGTTGGACAGTGATTGCGTAGATTGGGCTGAATAGAAAGTTGAATGTGTTTTGTTGACAAATTTTCCCAAAATAATTATTATAAAATCTACAAACAAATACATAGATCAATAATTACATCAAATAGTCTTTAAATAATATAGATTTAAGTCAATAAAATCATAAAAATGATATTCATAACCAAAGTTGAATAAACATTAAATTTTCTCTTACTTTGTGCCGAATAACAACCTGCATGACATAAAATACATGAAATATAATAAAATATGTATTTAAATGTGTTATGTTAACGCCAAAAATGATAACAAAATGAGGCTCAACATTCCCCCAAACCGGAGAAATGCCAGGTCCCACTGAGCAAAGAAAAAGATAAGAGATCATACTATCAAAGCGAACTTTAAAATATAAGCCAACAACATGCATATGCATGAATAAAGGAGTTCATAAAGTTTGTAATTATTTTAAACATATCCAAAGTAAAACTTTGGACTAGTTGAACATATGGTATAAAATTAATCATTTGATAGTTTGTATGCATGATTTGGGTAAAAGGATAGGGTTGAAATGATAATTAAACAGAACTTTTAAGGTCAAAGCATTCTCATGGAGGTAAAAACTATTTTCCACAAACAAAATTTTAATCATAAATGTTGTAATATCATAAATTTTATTGAGATCATCATGTGATTATCTTGAGATCCTTCATATGGTTCTCCATATTGATTTTTTGTAAAAATATACTCCATCATATAAATTCCACTGATCCTGAAAAACACTTATCATTTTGTCAGAAAAATAGAGATATCATCAAATAAAAATAGTCTAGTTTTTCCTTCCCTTCCCCCAAACCAAAGGTATGGTGTGTCCTCAAGCCATACAAAGGAAAAGAATAGTTTGCTCCAGATAATAATAAAAAGTACAAGCATGTTGTTTTACTATTTTGCAAAAAGAATAACTAACTAGTAAATGAAAATGATTCAAATATGTATATTCATGAAAATAACAGTGCTTACAAAGACTACTTAGATGATAATAGAAGTGAAAGAATACCATAGGAATAACTAGTCATCCATGCCTTAGTTGAAAGATGTCTTATCGTTAGAAGATATTTCGAGTGTATCTTAGAGTATGTGAGATTTTATAACTATGGGTTGCATTTCTAAGATAATGGCATCCTAGATATTGGATGAAGTAGATGATTGAGCCAAAACCCAACTTATAGCGATTCTCAAATGACATTATAAATGAGTGGCCTTAAAAATAAAATTTGAAAATTTTTCTTCATATTTTTCATTATGCTTTGAATCATGTGTATAGTGGTACATTAACCAGTCTCTATTACCCGATATTTCCCTATTGCCAACAGACCTGTTCACTACCTCGACGAGTTTATCTTGGCACTATGCAAGCATATTCCCTCTTCCAGCGATCCTGTTCAGTACCCCGACGGGCTTACTTGCATTTATCGAGCTTCCTTGTTTTAAGTTTATACTTAGCATTGACCCGCTACCAGCAGGCCTGTTCAGTACCCCAACAGGTTTGCCTTGTATAATGATATTAAATATATGGAATCCGATTGGTACAAGAGTGTGTTAAGTCCTACTAACACATAATTCTTATTTTTTTTCAAAACAAAGTTTTAAAAAAAAATTCATAGTAGCCAAGTCATAAAACATGTCAAAAGATAATAACCCAAAGTTGTTCTTTGAACTCACAATCCTTCTTTTCCATTAAAGATAAATAATGTTCCCCATAGGTAAAAATTCCACCTACTATCGAGTTATCACACAAAAATATTTTAAGAGACAAGTTTTGATAACAAGTATAGGATAAACTAGTAATCCATAGGTATAAGGTGAGATTCGAAAAAGATGATAATGAGAGTAGGTCTGTCAAGCAACTGTTCAAAATAGAAAATCAGAAATATACATGTTTGAATTAAAATACCAAAAACTATATGAATCATAAAAGAAATGGTCAAAAATGATATACAAGGAATTATTTTAATTGTCACTATAAGCTGTAATTTTCAAAAGTACTCCAAAAAAAGTTAAGATACCTTATAAATGTTTTAGAGTATTTTTGTATTCCAAATAATACTCCATGTGCTGCTTATAGATAAAATTCTTATAGTCAGGTTGCAAAACGATTTGTTAGATGATTCATATTTATTCTAAAGAAAAATAAAAACACACATATTTACATATATATCCTACTCTACTAAAAAGGAGAAAAAAAAACAATTCAAGTGTATGAATTCTTCCAATGTAACCATGTTCGAAGCAAGATGAGAAATATACCTTTATCCACATATACAAAAAATATTACAATGATTACTGGAATATGAAGAACCAACCGAGCTATTTGATTTAGTAGAAATAAACGTTGAAGAAGAGGATGGTATCGTGGCTTAGTTTCCTCTTGGAACCATATTTCAATATGACTTATATATTCTATGTTCTCTCCTTTATTTGGTATATCACGAGGTCTTTCATCAAACTCTGAGTTTGATGATGGGGAATATGTAGGCTCTAAATTTTGTCCTTCATTAAATGAAAGGCATTCAAGGTTGATCTTATCTTCTTGTGGAGAAGGCCAAATAGAAACTTCATTTTCCTTTGTATTATCTATGATTCCTAGATCTACCACCACTCCAGGTCTTATATAAATTTCTTGTAGTGTGGTTGATGGTGGTGTGTTGGGAAGCAAAGAATGCACAACAACGAGTCTCCGGAATGAGAGCTCCTTCTTTATTGTGAACAAATTTCCTCAGTGTGTGATGTGGCATACAAACCCTCCTTTGGCGCAACTGACAGTGTGGTGTTTGACGTAGACAATGTACACGATGGCAAGTTTCTTAAAACATAGGTCCTTCATCAGCGTGAATAGACTCCAGATGTGGCGCAAGAACTAGCGTGAGGGATATCTTCTAGATCATGGTTCGTTCATCATTTTAAATGCGCGGATTGGTGGCAAGTTTAGAAGAGGCCACAAACGATTCTAAAACAAGAGTGCACCTTCTTTAAATGCGTGGACAATGAGCATCTTGGTGCATCGGCAATCCTTCTAGATTTTTGATTATGCTATCACCTGGGCATGTGGTCAATAGAACGGTTTACAGATTGCTTCAATGTTTAATGCCTGAAATCGGTTATAGACAATGCACAGTTGATTAGCAATCTGAACGGAAAACTCAACAGAGTGAGATGGATGAAGAGATGCATGATGAGCTGGACATTGATTGCACAGATTGGGATGAATAGAAAGTCGAACGTGTTTTGTTGATAAATTCACCCAAAATAATTATAAAATCTATAAACAAATACATAGATCAATAAATACATCAAATATGGTTTAAATAATATAGATTTAAGTCAATAAAATCATAAAAATGATATTCATAACCAAAGTTGAATAAACATTAAATTTTCTCTTACTTTGTGTCGAATAACAACCTGCATGACATAAAATACACGAAAGATAATAAAATATGCATTTAAATGTGTTATTGTAACGTAAAAAATGATAACAAAATGAGGATGAACACATTTACAAGCTGCTGAAGAAAAGGACCAGAGGTATGGTTGGGTCATGAAAAGGGAGGTAAGATGGAATCACTACAGGTGAAGCTACAAAAAAAGATGTTTGTTGCATTGAAGAAAGAAATAAGAGAAGTTGAATCTGAGATGGAGGTTTCATATTGTGAACTTGAGCATGGTCCTTTACTTGGAGAGGATGATGAAGCAGAAAAGGAGAGACCAATTGATAGTCTCATGGATTATGTAAAGAGTACACATGTACTTATGGAAGAGATGATTGTGAGACCGAATTGGACCAAAAGGTAATATGTTTTTGAGACTGATGATTTGTTCATGATTGTAGGTTTTGTTGTAGATGATGGGCAGTCTTTTAAAACTGTCTTAAAACTCGATGAAGTCAATTATGATGAAGAAAATCTCTCAAGTGAATAAAGTTTTGAAGTATTGCAACAGAAAGAACTCATTGATGAGTTACTTGATGAAGGAACACAATCAGTTGAAGATGATAATAAGATAAATGGAGAAAAAGAAATGTACAGGGACATTTCTACAAGGAAGAATCAATATTGTATTCTGATGGAGTGGGATACACCTTGGACTGTTACGAAGTATGAAGAAAAAGGAGAAAATATGAAAGAAGAGCATCATTATGTCATAGATGAAGGGACACCATACGAATAGGGTATGCAACCTGTAGCTCAGACTGTTAAAAAAATAGGTGATGGTGATAGACTAATGTTGAGTTCAAAACAATACAATAGGGGGATGCCAAAGGAAATATCAACAGTGACTTCAGAGTCTCATCTTTTTGAAACTGATTATTGGTGTATGTTTGCAGGTATTGAAGCACATTTAGATAGTCTATCTATGCAGGTTGTGAAGCATAGGATGAATGCTTTGAGCAAAGACAAAATTGGACCATTTACAAGAGAATATGTTCACTGTTGCGAAGTATAACATAGAATCATCTTAGAAAAAGATGGTACAAAAGAAGGACTAGATGAAAATATCATGAAATATTGGGAGAGTTAAGACCAACAGAAGAGTGTGCTGTCAAGAAAGTCAATGGGAGATAAAAATTTCAATGTTTTTGACATTAATGAATTATGTATATGTGGTGAACCTTCCAAGGTTGCACCAGAGGTAAATAAAGAAGCAGGGTAGTATCCATGTACTCTTGCCATGGACCAAAACTAGAAGTTTGTTTTGTAATTGAAGGAAGAGATGACATGGTATTGTGGAGATATACAAAGGAAGACACTTGCATATTTGGATAGTAGTGTTGCTAATAGACAGGGAATACATCTGTCATGACATAGGAGGGAGATATATTGTCTTTCTTAGGTGATGAACCTTTGAAAGAGATTGTTGTTACAAAGTTGGCTAATGAAGACAAAGGAATACTTTCTAACCTAAGAAAGTATGATGAGGAGTTAGAAATGTTAGAAGATTGGTTGTTCAATACATGGATTGATAAGAATGTATGTTTAATGTTTGATGACAACATTGGAAAAGAGTCGATAAAAGGTAAGAACACTGAATTATTTTATAATTTATTGGACATCAGCAGGGAGTCAATAGGACAACAACAGTTTCAATTGGAGAAAATGCAGGTGTACCAGCAAAAATATAAATTATACATGGAGATTGAAGAATTAAGGTTGCTAATGGTGAAGATGTCTCAGAGAAGGCATGTGGAAAAATGAATAATTTCATCAGCAGAGAAAATAGACAAAAAAATGATAGAAGGTAGATGACACAGGGGCGTCACCTAGGGACCAATATGATATCACGTCTGTTCATATTGGGGGGGTTAAAATTAAAAAAAATTACAAGCCAATATATTGGTGGTATATTAGGGGTAAAAAGGGGTTTTTTTTTAACTATATAAATATGCAATATGTTGGGGGATATTTTATTTCATAATCTTACCCATGCCTCCACTATAAGCTTGTGTGCACCCTGTGTGATGCTACATAGGGTTTTCCTGTGGTTTTTCTCCATCATTTTTTCTTGGGTTTTCTCCATCCTATTTTCTGGATAATGAGGGCGTTTTTTCAAATCATAGCAGTGTTGGTCCTTGGTTTTTCTCCATCATGTTTTTTGGCTGGATAATGAGGGTGTTTTTTCAAATCATAGCAGTGTTGGTCCTTGGGTTTCTCCATCGTGTTTTCTGGATAACGAGGGCATTTTTTGTAGTGCATAGTGGTGTTGGTCCTTGGGTTTTCACCATCATGTTTTCTGGATAATGAGGGCATTTTTTCTGGTGCGTAGCAGTGTTGGTCCTCTGGTGCATAGTGTTTTTCACTGTTTTTTTCCACCGTAGTGCATAGCATTATTGGTCCTCTCATGCATAGCGTTTTTTCACTATTTTCTGGTCATGGGTTTGTGGTGGGTTTGTCTGGTGCATAGCAGTGTTAGAGGCACGTTGGAGAGCCATTGCATAGCATTCTTGGAGGTAAGGTATACTTTTTTTAATCCTCTGATGAAAAATGCCTTTTAATTCTTTTGTTTATTGGGGGCTCTATTACACATAGCTGAGTGATTACTCAATTGAGTACATATCAGCAAGCCGGGTGGTTGGTTGGAATTTATCAACAAGTTTCTCTATTTTTGACAGAGAGGTCACAATGTCATTTTCTAAGACATTTGATGGAAATACAGTGGTGGTTCTAGACATGGAATTACATATTTATGAGGTTTTTATTGCATATTCTACTCGCCTCAGTGTCTTGCTCTTGCTTTTCTTCTCAATTTTGAGTCTTACTTCACATGCTGTAACTTTTTCAAGGGAGATTCAAACATCCTTGGTTTCTCCTTCTTCAAGTCCTTCCAAATTCACACGGGTGCTTCCCATACTCTCATCCCCAAGAAAGTCTACATTGTAGCATTTTAATTTAAAATATTGATCACCTTCAATCTCGTTAAACTCAAATTCTTCATCCCATATGGGGCTGATACCTCGTGAAATTGATCTTGTTCTGCGAATGTTCTATGATTATATTAAAAAAAATTAATGCTAACCAACTACAAAGTACAGCTACAGGAAACATTGTGGATATCCACCAATATGTAGATCAGTTTAATTCTAGAAAATGAAAAATATCTAACTTAGAAATTGGGGAACCCGGACTTCCCATACTGAAGCTTAACTTAAGGATCACTCTTTCGAGATTTGTCTTTTCCAGCAAGGTTTCTGCCTTCCACTACGGTTATTTTAAGCTTTCTGCCAGTTGGTGAATGAAAAGTTGAAGATCCAAGTAAAGAGTGCTAAGAATTTGATGTGTTACAACTGTGAAGGCTTCTGGAACCATCAGTATATTGCCATTCTCTAAGCACTAACTTTACACTAGTTAGGTTTGACTATATGTTTGCAGTTCTAAATAGTTTATAACAAAATTACATTTTCTTTTGCTAGAAAAAAAAATTAAATTACTTTTGGCTTGGCTAGATCCAAATATACATATAAATAGAGGGTAACTGACAGATCTTGCCTACCATTATGCCAGGCTATACTGAAGGCATTCTGACAGGCTACACCAGCTTGGATTGAATATGGAATTCCATAAACAACAATGTGATCAAAACAAAACTTAAATCTAACTACCTTTTAAATAGAACAGACTCAAAATTATGATAAGCTCTGTTTTTAACTATTGCCATCTGCTAGTGGAGAAATGATTTCATTGACATGCGTTGGAAAATAGGATTGTAACCAGTTTTTTTACATGGAAAGAAACCTCCCATAACCAACGATTATGTGGCTAGTGCTACAGGACCCAAATTCTAGATCTCTTCATACAAAGGAAAATTAGCATAGTTCAAAACCCTCCAAACCTCCACCTTGCACTTGGAGGAATTAAATCCTTTGCCTTGCTTATCTAAAATCTCGGTGCCACCCAATAATACCTTGCAAGCTGTCGAATTATTAAATTTGTTATTATCCATCCTTCTTTATTACAATGATTCTCAAAGAAGGACCACCAAAACTGTTGGGAAATTAACAGGGTTGGATGTCTTAAAAATATTGAGTGAACCTTGTATATGGGTTTGACAGGAAATCATCTCCATTACATAATGGGGAAAAATACAAACTCAACATATCCCAAGGGGACTTCAGAGTTCATACAAGATGGCTAAGAGAGTGTTGTCTGCCCTCGTCTCTATGAAAACCAGGACCAACATTAAAAAATTAGGAGAGTGGGCAAATGAACAATGGACATTTTATCTGTTTCAAAAATCCATTTATAATGACAAATTATAAAACACAGATTCACAAAATTTTCTTAGTGGGAAGTTCTACAAGAATACCCAAAGTGCAGGAGTTACTTAAAGATTTCTTCCATGGAGAAAAAGAGTACTATAAGGCCATCCAATCTAATGAGGCAAACCTCATACTTTGAGAAGTCACTCACCTTAGTCCAGAAGCATTCCAATAATATCTAACCATACCTTCATATTCAAGGAAACTATTAGACATAATCCTTAGAAGTTGAGATAAGATAGAATTTATGAGACAATCATGTCATGTATACAGAATTCACGAGCTTTGGCACTATTTGTGGATAAGCTGAAATATTAGCTCAAATGCAATATCTAAAAGAATAACTTTTTTAGAAATACCCGTCACACAAACTGAAGAAGATAGAAATTTCCACAGGTCGATTATAAGGAAGCAAGTGTTATAATTGCAAAACTTTATGAGTAAATGTGACCAATTGAGGAATGAAATGTATGTGTGAGATCTTCCATTTGGAATACCATCTAGATTTTGTTTACTATCTATGTCATCAACACCTTAGCGTGTTCTATGTTTTTATTCTGAATGTAATGGAACAGGATGTAAATGTAAATTAACGTTCCCTACCTTATTTTTTTGAAAAATACATCCTATATTCTCAAAAAAATATTTACAAAAGGAAATGCAGAAAATGACTAAAGAATAAAGAACTTGTAAGCAACTATGTAGCATATAAATTGCACTCTTGACATATTTGTGAGCCAACATGCCATTCTTCTACCTTCACAAGCTGTGGGAGAGAGCTATCAATCATGGAGACTATAGTTTTCCTCTAGAAATGATATCCTTTTTTTAAGAATACTTGATTTAAATAAATTTTTGATATAAGATTATAAAAAGACAAAATAAAGTATGACAAGTTTGTTCTAGTGAAGTAAAGAAGATCATCTATGTTGAATCTGTGCCCTCAAATGGGACAACCATCAAAACTTCCTTTCCACAATGTTCAACATGTGCAACCAACACACTTGAATTCCTTCCTATTGCCCAAAATGTAGTCGATCATCATCTACATATTTCATATGTATATAAAAGAGACGTCAAAGTGTATTTGGTAAACTATTTGAAATCTCAATCATCAATCAAGCACAAGTTGAGACCACTCCTGTCTAGGATGGATTTCAATAGAAAAGAACTAGGAAAAAATAATTATGCAAAAATCAATTTAAACGAGTAATTTCAATGCTGCACACTTTCTGAATAAGCATATCTCAAGGATTGTAGGATTTACTTCAAATAAAAATCTAACCTTGATTTCACAGCTGGCCAAATAATCATATTTGACATTGCTTGAACCTTGTTCGTAAAGATGTAGTTTTAGGATGCCTACATTTTCATGTAAAAGAAGATTGCAAAATATTTTGGAAGAGTTTCTGGTGAAAACCAGTAGCTTCTCAATCCCATTGTCTATTAAATTGTTCCTTGGAAAAAATTTTAAACTTATGGTAACTTTTAGCTGTGTTCTTGTGTTTTCTACAATATAGAAATATAGAAGTCAATTGAAGATCTTAAATGAATGACAGAGGAATTAAAAATAATGTAGTTCACTCTATATACTGTCCCATCCATAAACAAGTAGGGAGTAGAACATTATGTTGGTGTTTTTTTCATAGGCTGGAAGCAAGTAGAAGAGAATTTCGGGTTGGGAGGAAGGAACTCACCGCTGGTAGTAGGGAGAAGAGAAGATGGGCTACTGGGAGGTAATGATGATCCCCAACACTGAACTCTCTGTTCACCCTATGCTTATCTACATAGAATTTCTATATGTCCTGGGATACTTTCATATTCGGCTTGATCTTTACAACCTCTTGCTCCATCTCCTTGATCAAGTATGGACAAAGTGTAATCATGTTCACTATATTATCCCAAGTCACTGATGTCCTACACCTTCTGCCATATAAATATTCATATGGACTCATCCCCAAGGATTCTTGTTGTCCATTGTTATAAGCAAACTCTACCAAGTGTAAGTTATCTTCCCACTTGGTTGGTTTGTCCATCACATACATGCGAAGCATGTCTTCAAGAACCTGATTCACTCTTTATGTCTTCCCATTGGTCTGAGGATGGTAGGCAGTGCTGAATTTTATCTTTGTACCCAAATCTCCAAACAACCCCTTCTAAAAATTGGAAGTGAAATTGACATCTCTGTCAAAGACTATTTCCCTTGGCAATCAATGCAATTTGAAAATCTCCTTCATAAATATTTTTGCAATGTCATCAGTATTATGCGTAGACTTAACCGGTATAAAATGTGTTGCCTTTGTCAACTTGTCCACCATAACCATGATGGAATCATGTTGTCTCCAAGTCATTGGTAATCCTGTAATAAAATACATGGAAATAACTTCCCATCTCCATTCTGGAACTGGTAAAGGCTGCAACAAACCTGTTGGGTGTTGATGCTCAACCTTCACCTATTGAAATTTCATGCACCTTGAAATATACTCGACCATGTCGTTTTTCATTCCTGGCCAAAAATACTACTTTCTAGCTGTAGAAATTGTCTTCTGATATCCTGGGTGACCAGAATATGGAGCTTGATGGATCTCATCCATAACCATTCTCTTCAAATATGCTACATTTGGATTTGGAATATAAACTCTGTTCTTATAGGTAAGAAGTCCATCTTCTTTCAATTTATTTCCCTCATACCTCTTCTCAAGACTTTGCTATTGTAATTTGTCTTTTACTTGCTCATACAACTCATCTCCGGAAGTATGACTAACAATATGCTGTCTCAAATTTGACTAGAAAATACTAAGAGATGCCACATGCATTTCCCACACCTTCCTACTAAGTGCATCAGCTACCTTATTCTCTTTTCCTTTTATGTTCTTGATTTCGAAATCAAACTCACATAAAAATTCCAACCATCTAGCTTGCGTAGCATTTAATGTGGGTTGATCAAAAAATGCTTCAGACCACAATGGTCTGTCCTTAGCTCAAATCTTCTGCCCATCAAGTAATGCCTCCACATCTTGAGAGCATGTACTATGGCTGAAATTTCTATATCATGAGTGGCATATTTATTCTCATTCTCCTTCAACTTTCTTGACTCATAACATATGATGTGGTTGTCTTGCATAAGGACTCCTCCAAGCCCTTGACCACATGCATCAGTACACACCACAAAATATTTTTCCAGGTCTGCAATCTTCAAGACTGGTGCACTTGTGAGAATATTCTTCAACTGTTAGAGGCTTTCTTCACACCTCAGTGTCTATTCAAACTTTATTCCCTTATTTTGCAAAGAAGTGACTGGATGTGCAACCTTGGAGAATCCTTCAATGAATCTCCTGTAGCACCCTGAAATCCCCATAAAATATTTTACATTTGTCACATTTCTTAGAGTAGGACAATTCATAATCGCCTCAATCTTCTCTAGGTCCACATATATTCCCTCATCTGAGATAATGTGACCCAAATAATGAATCCTATATTTATAGAATTCACACTTGCTCAACTTTGCATACAACTTATGTTCCCTGAGAAATTGCAATGTTAATCTCATATGTTCTTCATGCTCTTCCTCATTCTTAGAATAAATAAGAATGTCATGAAGGGAAACAAGAACAAACTTGTCCAAATACATGTTGAAGACACTATTCATAAGGCACATAAATGTAGCTGGTGCATTTGTGAGACCAAATGGTACCACTACAAACTCATAATGTCTATACCTTGTTTTGAAGGTTGTCTTATGAATGTCGTCATCCTTGATTCTTACCTAATGGTAACTAGACCTCAATTCAATCTTGGGAAATACCTTTGCTCCTCTCATTTGATCAAAGAGGTCATCAATACTAGGCAAAGGGTATGTATTCTTCATTGTGACTTTGTTCAGTTGCCTATAATCAATACACAGCCTGAGTGTACCATCTTTCTTCTTCACAAACAGAACTGGTGCTCCCTAAGGGGACACACTCATCCTTACTCCAACAACTCTTGTCGTTGCATCTTCAGCTCTAGCATTTCTGGTGTACTCATCCTGTAGGGTGTCTTAGACACTGGTGCTTCTCCTGGCACAAGTTCAAATGTGAAATCAATGTCCCTCTTTCGAGGAATACCTGGAATCTCATCAGGAAAAAAATCCCTAAATTCTTGCAATACAGGATAGTCCTCCAACCTAATAGTTCCATTCTCTATTGCTTCCAAAATATGAGCTGCATACACTCTACAACATTTCCTACAACACTTCTTCAACTGCATTGCTGAAATATGCCTAGCCAAAATCACCTTTGGAATGCCTCTTACAACTCTTGGGTTCCCTTATTCATCCATGCATTCAAAAGTCTTATTGTAATAGACAAGATTTACCTTGTGAGATTCTAACCAATCCATTCCAATGAGAACATCATAGGAACCAAGTGGTAGAACATTCAGATCAACATAAGTGAGCAATCCATTCATGACCAACGGACATTTCTCTACCACTTCACTAACCTTTCTCTTAGTTCCAGTGGCTATCTGAACTAACCAATATTTGTCATGCTTTACTTTCTTAAAAGCACAAATCACCACTACTCTAGGGGTAATGTAACTGTGAGTCGAACTAGGGTCAATCAAAATAGAAATAGATTGCTCAACAATATTACCTACAACTTCAACCATAGTTGACTGGTGATCTTCCTGGAGGTGTTCTAGTGCTACATAAATCCTAGGGACAACCCTTGCTACTTGACCCACTATTTATGCCTCTTGAATGTTATAAGTTGGCCTTGAATTCTCATTCTCAAGTGGACAATTCCTGTGCATGTGGGGTCCTCCACATTTCCAAAATTGGAGTGTTCCTCTATTCTGTTGTGGTTCTTTGGGATTTTCTCCCACCACTCTAGCTTGCTGCTTCTCAGCTTGGCATGGTTGCTTCTGTTGATTCCTGAAGTTAGAAGGTTTGAAACCCTTCTTCCTTTGGTCAGAATTCTCATTCTTCTTGTACTTCCATGTCTTGTGATAATCAAATTTTCCTTTTCTTTTCTCATATCAATACTTAGCTTTTCTTATTGCTTCTTCAAGAGTTCTAGGTTTGTAAAAATCAATTTTGTCCTTGTAAGACTGAGGAAATCCACTTAGGAAACACTGGATCTTCACTTTTTCATCTTTGATTTACCTGACATACCTCAAACGGTCTAGGAACTTGTTTGCATATTCCTCTATGGTCTGATGTCCCAATATCAGCTCATGGAACTCTTTAATATTGTCATCATAGTACCTGTCAGAGAGGTACTTCTGCTTGAAATACTTTTGAAACTACTTCCACACAATCTGCCTTTCATTAATCTTTTTCACTTTCATGAAGTGCTCCCACCATATAGATGTTGTTCCAGTCAAATTGAATATGGATACCCTAGCCTTCATATTTCCAAAGTAGTCTTGGACTTGGAAATATTTTCTCATTCCCAAAAGCCAAGCTTTAGCTTCTTGACCATTCTTTTTCTCACCATTGAAGGTAGGTGGCCTTTCCTTCTTAAACTCATCACGTGAATGGTTCTGGTAATGCCTCTTCCTCTCATTCTCGTGAGAAGAATAACTTGAACTACTAGTGGATCCTTCAGAGTCAGATGACCCACTTGGATATCTCATCCTTCTCCTAGTACTTCTCTTGCTACCTTCCGGTCTTATTGTCCAGTCCCCAGAGTTCATTTGCCTCTGTATATCTGTCAAACTTTGCAGCATGGCTGTATTCACCTGATTCTACTCCTCTTGATCCTTAACAAATATTTCATTATCTTCCCTGTAACTTTGCATCTCCACCCTTAGGCTTCTCATGGTGGCTGCAAAATCTGGGGGAGTATCTTGAAATATTCTCCTATTAGACTTTGTCTCAGCATTCCCAACTCGGATGTTTTCCCCCATAGAATATTCCCCATAATCATTGGGGTTCTATGCATCATTCATGCTGTAGGTTCTCTTGGCTAAACCAAAACCCAAATTTACTGATCTGCACTATGTGGAATGTTGCCCTTTTGAAGGAGACTATAATTTTGCAAAATGTGTTAATAAACAAAATTGTTAGCTGCATAACATTCACATGAATTCATAATTACTTACCTTCATCTGGAAAAATATCATATTGAAAATTTTCTCAAAAACAAACTTTTCTTTCACAACAACGACTATCTGAAAGGGACGACGAGGGTCAATGGGGATGTCATGCAATCTGGCACATAAACACGCTGCCATATTTCCATCTTTTTGGCCCTTGAAATCCAACTAAAAAACCTGCTAAAAATCCCTATTTCAGCAAAAATTTCATTTTCCTTTCGACGTGTCGGCTCCATTTCCCGATTTCACCCGATACGCATCAGAAAACCTCACATGATTCCTTCTGATGTCTCCTTTCGCTACGATGAAAATATTTTTGACTTTCACCCGCGGCATCGAAATAATTTTCAGCTTCCGCCCACCGCTCATCGGCTCGACCCAGCCAACACTCATCAGCTCAAACTCGACCTTCCACTCGTTGTTGTGGATCTAACTTCAAATTCCACCTGCCGCTCATCGGCTCGACTCATTCGACACTCATAGGATCAAACCCAAACGTTCACCTATCGTTGTGGTTCCAAATTCAACTTCCACCCGCCGCCATGCATCGGAACAGTTTTCAACTTTCATCCGATTTTCCATACTTCAAGAAAAATTTCATTAGCTCGACTCAACCGACACGCATTGGCTCACATCTCACTGATCCTTCCACTGTTGTGTCTCACCTTTAGCCAACCTAGCTGCCACTGCGGCTCACCTTCACCCAATTTCCTCTTGTCAACATCACTGCTTCAGTGCATCGGCTTCCATTGTCATTTCTCACTGACGTCGTCGATGAAATTCTGTTGACTGCCCTAAAATGCTCAGCTATATTCCCAGTCGGCTCCCTCTTGCCAATGCAGCTGCCGAATCAGCTCGAATCTTGGCAACGCAGCCAACATATCGGATCACTTCAGCTTACTGGGCCGACAGGATATTTTTATACTTAGAGAAATTTTGAAGAAATTTCTCCTTCATGTTGCTCTTCTGCTAAACTCAGAGGTGGTTTTATCATGGCGCTTTTGAGGCTCAAATCTGTAACATGGCTCTAATACCACATTGTCATGTCCCCTCCCATCTCCTCGAGAGGGAATGCGACCATGATGCAGTCGTTCTGGAAAATCTATCCCCATGAATGTAAATATAAAATGCATTGAACTTAAACATACACAAATGAATAAATTATCAATATACAGTGGAAGAAAAATCCATTCATTCACAGCATTTAACAGGTTCATATTAATCCATAAACACATATACATTTGCAAAGATCAAATAGACAAGAATAACTATCTTGAAAGAAGCTTGTCCCGCAACCAGCTATGTCACTGGAATGTTCCACCCAACCATATGCAAGTGTGCTCATCAATCTCTCAGCAACACTACCACCCCCAATCTGGGAATGATTCCCACAAGGAATAAGGGAACACTGCCAGACTCACACATAGCCAAGGATTTATCAAAATTCAGCCAAGCCAATACAGTTGGGTTTATCAGGATACAAAGGAGCTAGAAAGGTTGACTGCTAAGCTAGTGAGCTCAATGAAAGAGCTATGGATACCTGCACCATATATATCCTGGCTTCTAAAAAATCTACACACCCAACAAAGGAGCATCCTCTTCTCTGCTACACAGACCCTCAGGCTATGCCTTCCTTTCTAGTGTTATTCAGGGTGTGCAAAGAAAAAAGACAGCCCCCTAGCTCTGCCAGTGAGGTTCCTTCTCACACTAGGTTTATCAAGCTAGCCAAATCCTCTTTCCACTCCCAAATCAGTTCAGTCCAAAGAAACAGAGGCATACACAGCAATTGCAAAATTATGGAATTGAAGAAAAACGGTTTTAGCAACAAAACGAATTGGTAAAATAGGGAAATCGACCTCTGGGTGAGAAATTCGAATTCAGCAACTATCCCTGGAATTATTTGAGCCAAAACGACTGCTATGAACCCCAAAATCGTGAATCCTTGATGGTCGTTTTCTCAGTAACACAAAAACGAATTTCTTGGGCATGGAAAATGAGGAAAACGGTAGGAAAACGTGAGGAAGACAACCCAATCCCTGGGCATTACAAAAATGACCTCCCATCCATGGGAAATATGAGGTAAACAACCAAAATTGTGGATGGATGCACACATGAATCTCTAGCTGCCTGAGAGAGCTCACGTGAATCAGAGAAAATGGTAAGGAAGATGAAAAACGTGAATGCAGAATGTTAGGAGCTCCAAAAATGTGGGGAAAGAAAACCACCTAAATGCATGAGGGAATGGGAAGCATTTTTGGGCAATAACTTGCCCCGTAGGTCAAAATCATGTTTCCCAAAAACTAATG
Source organism: Pseudotsuga menziesii (assembly GCA_001517045.1). Classification (NCBI taxonomy): domain Eukaryota; kingdom Viridiplantae; phylum Streptophyta; class Pinopsida; order Pinales; family Pinaceae; genus Pseudotsuga; species Pseudotsuga menziesii. The sequence goes on along the minus strand of LPNX011178097.1, from coordinate 309,690 downwards.
GCTTCTCCCATTCAAAATTGGACTGCCATACCTTTCCCATCCTGTTGGAGACATCTACCATCATACACACTCTTTCGGTCAAATTGGCCTAGTTAAACCACTATCTTAATTTTAATTGACATCAATGGAGCATTAATTGCCATCATCCAGTCACACCCACGCCTTCCTACAGTCAAGGAGGCTAACTTATCCTTCTCCTACAGTCAAGGAAGCTAACTGGAGCACTCCGGGGGTGATCTGAGTGATATTAATGCACCTAATTGCTAACTGGTGGTTACAATCAGTTCAACCAGTCATTTACAGTCAGTTAAGGCACCTCCATTCATTAAATATATTATTTAATGATTATTTATTATTATTTAATGAACTGGAGTCAACAAGGCGCCTCCACTAACTTTTGATGGTCAGTTCAGCTTCAGTTAACCTCATTAGGGTTCATTGGAGTCATGCAGGACTAGCACTTGATGTTTGGATTGCTATGACATGTGTTTGATCTCTTTCAGTTGAGATTCAATCATTTATTGCACTCCGACTTCAGTTAGGGTTTGGTGAGTCAATTAGGGTTTTGGTCAAGTGGTTAACTGAGTGAGATTGCATGGTTGAGAGTCAGTTAAGCTAGACTCACTCACTGAATTCGAATTGTCTCCTTAGGTATTCGAATTCTTCATGGAGTTAAGCCATTGCTCAGCATTGGAATTGTAACCCTTTATTGTTTATTAAATATACAAAGAGGAAACCATTTTTGGTTCCAGTTATTTCCAATTCATGAGTATTTGTTAATAATTCTTTGATGATTTTGATTTCTAGTTCCTAGATCATGTGCAAGAATTAATATGGTATCAGATCATACGGCGGGACGAAGATCTATCTCTCAAGAACAAGCCTTTTGACAGATTTCTCCATGAAATTTGAGCAATAGCTCAAAAATCCAGCACTACACCAGAAGCCAAGGCTTACCACTCAATATCCCAAGTAAAGAACTTGTTGATCAAGCTTGCTTGATTGACTATGTTGGGTGTGATGAAAGCCTAGAATGTGCAGGCTGTTTGACCTTACAGTGCCTCTTTTGTTTTGATTTGCAGGTTTTATCAGGTACAACTTCAAATCGACTCATCAATCCCTCTTCTCACCCCATTCACAAGCTATTTGGAATGGAAGTTGAAGATGATTGCATCTCTGAAGAGATGAGGTCTCTATGAGGTGTCTATTGGAATTGGAAGAGAGAATTATGAGAATGAGAATGACTGGCTAAATGACAGTGATAGAGCTGTTGGAACAATATGTCTGGCCCTTGATGATAGCTTGTACTACCTTAATCTTGGTTCTACTGAATACCCAAACGAAGTCTGGACAATATTGGACAGAACCTTTGGCAAGCACAATGAGGATCACAATAGTACTTTGGAGATAATATCCAGCACCACAATATTTATTCACTCAAAATTATCAGCCTCTACTCTCTCTGATGAAGTTGTTCAAGATGAATATGAAGCAGAATCTTCTACACATTCAATTCGAATTAAAGAAAGTCTCCATGAAGTGACTCCTTTTCCTGATGCTCCAGAAGTTCATGAGATCTATGATATCTCATCTTCTCATATTTCTGAAATAGAATAAGACATTCAAATCTCTGATATTGAAGAAACATACTGCTGCACTTCCATGCAAACATTCACCGGTGATTTTCCTTTGAATTCTGTGCAAAATTTACCAGTAATTGCTTCTCAAAGTGAAGAGAAATTTGATTTTTCTCCCTCTAATGTTGCTGTTGGTGTGCAAATATGTAAAAACTTGGATATTTTGGAAGAAATATTAGATTATAAGAGTGACACATTCACTCCCCATGATCTAGATCTTCCAGCAAAATCCTGCAGGATTGCATGCACCAAAATTCAGAATTTTGAAGAAGAAGAAAACTGTGCATCTACCGTCTCGGTTGACCATAATTTTGGATCTGATATGAAACTTATTGGATCTGATATGATCTTATTTGGATCTGATCTGATATTTCTTGGTTCAAAGTTTCAGGTTCATAAACCTTCAGTACTACTTGTAGCTGTTCTCATCAACGGTGTGAAGAAACAAGTACCGCAAGTCTCCTACAAAACTGCTGCTGGGGATTTGATTTGATTTCATAGTTTTGGATCTGTTGTGAACTTATTTAGATCTGATTTACATTCTGATATGATATTATTTTGTTCATATTTTAAAATCCAAGAGCTTTCATCCATGCTTGTAGCTGCTCTCACCAATTCCGGTGTGAAAAATCAAGTACCGTAATTCTTCTTCAATTTTGCTGCTGGGGATTTGGTGTTAGTTTCCTCTTATGAGGTTGCTGATATTTTATTTTGTGATTCATTAGCTATTTCAGAATCTGTATCATATTATGGAGCTCAAGCATTCGCTCTCCAGAGTCCCAGGGATTATCTACCTTTGGTCACAAGCTCATCTCCTCACAAAACTAGTAAAGAGGAAGACATTCTGCGTCCGCTTGGACACTTGCTCCTAAACATTGGGGATGATTTTACCACTCATGGTTTGTTGTTCAAGGCTGCAACATATCAATTTCTTGAGTGTTCCACACATGGTTTCAATCCTCAAGAACCTTTTCTCTCTCTTCAGATGATTTCAGTTGCTCTACATGGGTCCAGTTTTCACCGTGCAGCTGTTTATATCTCTGATTCAATTGAGTGCATTGCTCTTCTTCCAAAGTGGAAGATTCCTCCAGACATATTCATTTAGTTTGGATTTAGAGGTTCACATGCACAGTCTCAGGATGCTGCTGCATAAAAGAACCAATTCTTGATTTCCTGCTTAGTTTGAGGGGGGGTATTTTTCCCATGAGGTTTTCCCCGTTTCCTTGGTTATATTAAGCAGTTACTTTATTGTATAGGGTGACCTATGGCCTTTGTTTCCAGGGCCCTAGAATTTTATGCATCTATGTTTTCTAACTCTTCCTGAGTATAGCTTAAGGGGGGTGTTGGAGACATCTACCATCATACACACTCTTTCGGTCAAATTGGCCTAGTTAAACCATTATCCTAAGTTTAATTGACATCAATGGAGCATTAATTACCATCATCCAGTCACACCCATGCCTTCCTACAGTCAAGGAGGCTAACTTATCCTTCTCCTACAGTCAAGGAGGCTAACTGGAGCACTCTAGGGGTGATCTGAGTGATATTAATGCACCTAATTGCTAACTGGTGGTTACAATCAGTTCAACCAGTTAGCTACAGTCAGTTAAGGTGCCTCCATTCATTAAATATATTATTTAATGATTATTTATTATTATTTAATGAACTGGAGTCAAAAAGGCGCCTCCACCAACTTTTGATGGTCAGTTCAGCTTCATTTAACCTCATCAGGGTTCATTGGAGTCATGCAGGACTAGCACTTGATGGTTGGATTGCTATGACATGTGTTGGATCTCCTTCAGTTGAGATTCAGTCATTTATTGCACTCCGACTTCAGTTAGGGTTTGGTGAGTCAATTAGGGTTTTGGTCAAGTGGTTAACTGAGTGAGATTGCATGGTTGAGAGTAAGTTAAGCTAGACTCACTCACTGAATTCGAATTGTCTCCTTAGGTATTCGAATTCTTCATGGAGTTAAGCCATTGCTTAGCATTGGAATTGTAACCCTTTATTGTTTATTAAATATACAGAGAGGAAACCATTTTTGGTTTCCAATTCATGAGTATTTGTTAATAATTCTTTGATGATTTTGATTCCTAGTTTCTAGATCATGTGCAAGAATTAATACATCCCATGCAATAACCAACTCAACCAACTTCTGGCAATAATAAATGATTGGTTGAATAAGACAAAAAAGGTAGTTTACAATTTGATGGGTTCTCCCTTTGACATTTGGATTTTCTCCATTGGCTCAAAGGTTTGAATATCCCCCCCCCCTTATCCTTAGGAAATCATGCCCCCATCTCATTATTGTTGCATTGACATAGTTGGTTGTGGGTTTTTAATTAAATTGCATATTTACATGGTGTCCAAAATTATAACCTGCTGACTAGCACAAAATACCATCGGCAACGATTTTTAATCACCGAAACATAAAACACCAAATTGATGGTGGGGATTTTTCGTTTAGCTCCACACCATGATTAAATAAAATATTTACATCATGTACATTTAATGCAAACGAGGTCAAAACAGGGGTGTTACATCAGTGGGATAGAAACCCATGAACTTTCCTATGAGGGCATGGTCTTTCATCTTTTGAACTATGGCATTGATTATTTCTTCCAGGAGAGTAAGGCAAGGTTGGTTCTCTGTACGTGCTAAACTGATGTTTCTCTGAATATATGTACCAACATTTTTAGTTGTATATGAAGTACTCTTTTATCTGCTAACAGTGCCTTCCATGAGGATTGGAATATCCTAAGATCTAATCTTCACCATCTAGCAAGTACCAAGAAATCACCCGCT
>LPNX011178097.1:265727-305218 GCA_001517045.1 Pseudotsuga menziesii | reverse complement strand
GGGGGGGCCCCCCCCCCCCCCCCCCCCCCCCCCCAATTCTATCATCGTATAATCTTCACAGGTACCTCCACTAGCTAACAATGAAACATGCCCTTTTCCAATGTCTTGGCAGGTATGAGGGATGTGAGGTTAAAACCTAAACACAAACCCTAGAAGAGCTTATCCCACCTCTCCTGATCCGAGCCATTTTTTGAAAAAATAATTGATGAATTGTTCCAATAAAACCCTCAACTAAAATCAATTTCTTATATACTGAAAGTAGATATGTCTGATAGACCTAGTTACATTATTATCCAATATTTGTTGTGGGACTGAGCATTGCTCTCCTTTATACTATGGCATTGACATATTTCGTGTTTCCATTTATGGATCTTAACAATATCAAGAATATTCTAGAAAGAGTTCCCACCCTCGGATATGCATTTACCACGTAACAGTTTCTTCTTTACTTCCTCATAAGTACTAATTATCAAATCATCCTTGATCATGTGAACTTGTGGTTGTACTAGCGTAATGGTTGGAGTGTGAAATGCAAAATGCTTGTGTTTGGTAAACAAATTGTTTAAGACATGGAATAGTTGTATTATTCGTTCATCACTTGTGGCACTAGGACTTAATAAATCCAGAAATGAGAGGTTCCCCGATGCAACAATGGTGGACACCCTCCTGCAAAATAGTGTATATGCCCCTAATGGGTTTCCAAAATGTGGAACTAATACCTTAATGAATAATCTTTGTGCATTGATTGGTGTAATTTTTTCTAAAACCTGAGCTCTTATATTTTCTTCCAAAGTAGGAATATATTATTCCATGCACATATTGTCTACCCAAACTCGAATTGTTACATGTTCAATGTGTAATAACTCCTTCAATATTGTTAATGCAACTAGCTTAGTTGTGGAGCGGAGGGCATTTCAGATTGCATTTTCCTTACAGGAAATATGACATGTAATAATAAATGTCGTTGGTCTCTCAATGGATACCTAGCCAAACTTTTCCTCAATTCGAGGTCCAAAAGAGGGACAACTAACTTTACCCCAGTTGGCATCTTGATTCCAAATAAAAAGAAAGTCTACAATCCCTGAAGGTGATTTATAACACAAAGTACTATTGCATTTTGATTTACTTTTGGATATCTCGTTGAGCTCAATGCATCTACATGCATTGCTAGCAAATTAGTATCATCTATCCATTGCAAAGTATCAACATGATATGCATACATGTGATTTTCATCCCCTACTAGCTTGTAGTTTTATTTATCCATAATAATGGAAGGTGTACATGTGGCATTAGTGACCTTCGTATATATACCTCGAGAGTTGTTTCTCAAAGAGACGGACATGTTTTGCCACACTTTGTGGGGAAACCATTTTTACAGACAGTTTTTTGCTTTTCAAGCATGATGCTAACAAGAAACCTTGAGGCTAATCTTTGTTACTAATAGGCCTCCCGTTTCAGAGAACGGATGATGTGTGATGATCAGAATATGCCAATGTTATTATGTTATGTCAATATCTAGATAACGGTGAAGATGTAATGAATGTACTAGATATTTATATTGTTTAGTCGATATATTAATAATCTAATGAGTATATGTAGAAGTATCACATATTCAAGATAATGAGGGTAGTAGATTCTTGTTTTTCTTATGTACCATTGAACCTAGATAATTTTTAGGTGTCTTGAAGGGACATGTACCCCATTTTTTGTTTCATATTTTGGCCATCCATCCATTTGGTCAACTGCATTAAAATTGGTTTGCATCCTTCATTTAAGGTTGATGAATTTGATCTCTTGATCTCCCATTTGTTACCCCTTCATCATCAAGGCCTCCCAATTTTACCTAGTTTTTCGGGCAATGTTGTGTTGCGGCTATCTTGTGATAGTTTAGGAAGCTCACTTGTAGACCCCTGGGGTAGACTACTTATCAAGGGAGGAATTGTCATGGAGGAATGATCCTCCTAGACTATTGGCATGAAATGTGAAAATCTCCCAGTCAAAGATGCCTTGTACCTACAAAGCCAAAGACAAAGTTGAAACCAACTTAGATGAAGAAAGTCAAATCAAATGAAGAAGAAAGTACAAAATCTTGCCAATGAAGAAGGCCTCCAAAGTAAAATCAAAGGCCAAGGTCTCCATAAACAATATAAATACAATATTGAAGAGTCCAAGAAATCAAATGAAGACTTGTCCTAGAATACCAAGTCTAAGAAGGAGATAGCCAAATAATTTTGGGATGATCCATTATTCAGTCTTAATATACCATTTTTGGTTGTTCCATTGGAATATTAAGACCAAATATTTTTGGGATGATCCAGAAACGAAAGAACCACACAAGTTTTTTCTAATAACCGCTTTAGATATTGTATTGGAGTTAAAATAGGTAAAAGTAAATGTAATTTCCTTATTATAGCCAATAGGTGTTGGTTCAATTGTGGGGATCTCTAGTACATATAATATGTGTATCCAAAACAATCTAGAAATGAGAGTGGAAACCTTAAACCATTGAACATATAAAGAACACTTTTGTAAAGCAAATGGTACCTCCTAAACATGCCCAAAAGATCACAAATCAAACTTAGTGGTTCAACAATATTCACAACTAAATCCTACTAGCCCAACTTAACACTCTAACTGGGGTCACAATACTATCCCTAGTAGCCCATACAAGTCACGGTTTAGTTTAGGAAGCCAACATAGGTCTCGGTTTAGTCTAGCAACCCACCAAAAGGTCACGCCCCAGGCTAGCAGCCTACAGGAAAGACACAGTCCAATTTAGTAGCCCATAAAGGTCACAATACATGTTATCAGCCCATATAAAGGTAACGGTCCAGGTTTTCCCAACCAATGAGGTCATTCCCAGCTCATAAATGATCAACACAAATCTTGGCAGCCTTCTACATGCTGAAATAAATTGCAGCAACCATATGTAGACTAAGAGGAAATTTTGTGGCATCCTTAGCAGGATGAAGACAGAGACGAACACACTTAACAAGATGTAGACAAGTCACTACTGCCTCTAGCATCCCTCAGGCCATTGTATATTTACTCCATAGTGAGTTAGTTTCTTATGTTTTCATTGTAGTCTTCGATAATATAAAGAGAAAGACAGAGTCCTTTATTTCGAGTTGGAGTTTCTCTGTCACAGGTTCTTCAGGTTAATTATGCATCCATGGTATTCTATGGTGTATTCTTAGCAATGTTGTCAGCCTTGGACTCGACAAATATTTGGCTAGCCTGGGACTCGATAAATAGAAATGACAAGTTTAATCCATATAAGTTATAAAACAAATTTATGTGCATCAATCTGTAAGATCATTTCATAAAAATGAAAATACAACATTTTTCATTCTATATGTGTATCCAAAATGAAAATAGTGAACTGAAAGTTGGTTCCTTGAACAAATTTGCAAATAGTACCAAGTTCAACTACATAACTATTGAGCCACAAAAGACCACATTTTATTCATCATTTCACATACTATTTATCACCTTATTCCATTATATCCTTCCATAAAACCATTAACATTCACCACTTTCATAATAAATATTTAGTTGGATTTTCAGTTATGTCTTGTTTACGAATTGTTAGCATAGGTTTATCGTGAGCTCACCAGTTATTGTTAATTGCTTTGTACCAGTTATTGTTAATTGCTTTATACCGGTTTATTTCATGCATTCTTATGCTATTTTAGATTAGATTTATTTCCTGTAATTTCTTGTTTTTAGATTAGATTTATTTTATGTCATTTCCTGTCTTTTCCCACTTAATTCAATTTCAGTTGTATATTTTTAATTTCAATATAGATTAACTTTAGCGACACTCTGCCCCTACATATATTTTGTTTGTGCCTTACAAGTTTACGCTCTCCCTGGGTTGACAATTAAATCGTTGGAATTCTATTATAAATTGTTTAATGTTTTTACCTAACATTTTGGTGTTGTTGCCGGAGAGGTGCTAAAATGGATCAGAGTTTAGATAGGTAGATAGTTTATTTTTATTACATAGAAAGAGGGAGGGGGAACTGTAAAACGCAAGGACGACTTCACTACATAATTTCTGTGGTGTAACAACCAGACGCATCCACTTTAGTGGGTTACCCCAAAGCCTTGTTGTTTTTGCAAGCGTGCTTATTTTTCTACAAATTATTTACTTTTCCTGCAAAATTGCTCTTTTATTTTTTCTGCAAATTATTTACTTTTCCTGCAAAATTGCTCTTTTATTTTTTCTGCAAATGCGAGTTTGTTTTTGTGCAAGTTTTCTTTTACAGTTTTGTAGTTTTGATTGCTTTCATTTTTGGGCGCCTTTATTTCATACTAACTTTCTTCTAACTTTGTATCTGTTCATTCTTTGTTTTGTACAGATTTTTGTGCACCTTTTTATTTATGTTTTTGCACTCATTTTGTGCTACTATTTTTGTGTTTGTTGTGTAATCATTTTTTCTAGTATTTGATTTGATTCCAGTAAAATGATTTTAGGATGAGCATAAGCTTAGAGCAGCTCACTCAGATCCTCGCAAAAGCCAGGATCTCATCTTCTCAAGAAGAGGAGATCTTGATAGCAGCTAAAGATATAATTACTCCTCCTGAAGTAAACAAGGAGAAATCGACGTTTAAAGAATCATGCATATCAGTTGAAGAACACATGTTCGAACTAGAGATTGAAGAGGATGAAGAAGGGATTTCGGATGATCAGAATCATAAAGAAAATCCTGCTTCGAACAATGGATCCAAGGAAGTACTAGTTTAAATCAGTTTTGTTTTTGTTCTTTCAACTTACATTTTTAGCACGTAGTTTCGCATATTTCTATACATCTTAGATTTCATTCTGTAAAATTAGATTTGAATTTCTGTTTAGTTTTGTTAGATAGATGGTTACATTGGAAGTTTCATTTTATGTAAATTATCTTTAATTTCCAATTAGAATAGGTAGGATTTAGTTTAAAATTAGATTTATTTTAATTTACTTTAATGTTTTTATTTGTTAAAATTTTATTTCTAAAATAGCCTTAATTACTACTATTTTTTAATTTTGTTAGGCATTAAAAACATTTAATCTCTTAATTTAAAAATTTTATGGTCTCTTTTCATTTTCATTTTTCATTTAAAAATTTTCTAAGTCATCCTAGAAATAGAAATGCATTAAGAATTAGTTTTTTTTAACAATTAAAAATAAAATAAATAATTTAATAAACAAGTAAAAAATAATAAACAAATAAAAAATATAATAATAATTTGTCTTTTTCTCTTTTGCTTTTAAAATTTTAAATTATAAAAAAAAATTATAAATCTAAATAAAGTAAAAATTTCACCCTTTATCAATACCTGTTTTTTAATATCATTAAGAATTAAAATATTTAAGTTGTATCTTTAAAATCTAAGCCTACTTTAAAATATAATTAAAAACTAAATTTAATATATATATATATATTAAAATTAAAAAAAAATAGAAAAAATAGTTTTCTTATTCTTATTAGTTTTTTAGTATTGATTTTTTAATTTTAGTTTCAATAAAAAATTTAAAAATATTTTAACAAGCCCAACAAATAAAAATAAATTAATCCTTCCGATCTCGAAGGAAACCTGCAACTATAAACATTATAAACATTAAACATTATTAATAAAATGAACCTTCAAAATAAAACAAATAATAAACATTATGATATATATATATAAATCTTTAAACATTTGTATTACTATTAAAAATAAAAAATTAAAATTAAAATAGAGTTTTTTTTAGCATTCTATGGGGAGCTTGCAAACAGCTCTGCAAACGACTCTCTATCCGCAGCCTACAAACAACTCTTCATACGAAACCTGCAACCAAAACAAATATACAAACCAGATTTCTTGGATTTGATGGCCGCAAGTTTATTGTTCGTCATCTGTTTCTTAGAATGGCGCGCATCTATTTTTTCTTCCAGCGCAATCTCATACCTGCAAAATCGATTAAAATTAAAATCAAAACTTGAGATGAAATATTGCATTTAGCTAATCTGAGTCGATTGAGGCTCATAGGGCCTTGTAGGATATATACTTGCTTCCTCCACTTGATAAAGGAGACTGCGCTCATGTAGGGTTTTGGACGATTTCGTTGGAGACATTGAGTTTGAAGCTATCCAATCTTTAACCACAACTAACACATTGAACTGCAGCCTACAAAATAGTCATAAAATCTTTCAGTCTCCTTGCCGAGATCTGCTCTACCGGCCACACCCTCTTGCTGCCAACCGAATTTGCAACGTATTCATAAAATCTTTTCGTTTCCTCTGCCTACCGTGGATCATATACAACAAACAATAAACACAATTGTATGAGGGAAATCCTACTCAATCCAGCGATCTCCCTCGCATTAGTCAGGAAATCAAACCGATCCTCCTTGTTCACTTGATTTTCGCATATGAAAACTGCCGAAAGAGGTCGTTGCGAATTAAGTGGAGATCAATATTAAATGGATCGTAGTAATTTTCCTGAAAGATTGACGAGTCATTGCGATTATCTAGGGATTTTCCTAACTCTCATGATTTTATCAACTCAGCACGTCTATGATAGGAGTTGTAACCAGCAGCCTGGGCACATTTGACAGGGCTGTTATATGCATCAGTTATAGCTGAAAAAGGGAAAAACTGATCGTAGCAGAGAGCTCCTCCTTTCCTTACCCCAAATATTTGATACATCGCATTATTAACTGGCAGAGAGACCATGCTTGGAGATCATTTTATGTGATTCAATCTCTCCTTAACCGTGCGTGAAGGAATCTGTTTGGTGCTAGGTGTTGAAGCTCTCTCCTGTCAAGACTGATCCATCATAAAGGTGTATGAATACCAGAAGCATGCGATCTTGCTTGTTGAGGAGCGAATAGTCTTGAGCAATGATTGGATCGACCCATTTAATCTGTTTAATCCGGGCCCTCAAACGGCGATCTCCACTATTTGACTCGCTTACACTCATATAGCGATCACTCTACGACAGCAAGTGTTTTGAAGTTTCCAGTAAAGAGGTCGATTGTACATATCCGCTTCCGTCGAGATGTTTACATTTTTTTCCTCAGGCTTGAACTCTCTCTGTAGATAATTAGAGATTAGTTTACTGTTTTTTTTAGTTTACTGGGGTGGTGATAACAACCACCCCATTCACTCTTGGCTATAGTTTGGCTCTATTCACCCTGACAGTGAGAATAACCTCATAGCATCCTTTAATTGTCTTCTTGCTTCAGCCGGATAAGCAACCCTCCCTATGACCAAAATGAACGATCTGCAGGATTTATTATAGGCGGACCAACCGAAAAAATTGAATATATTAGAGATTCACCAGTGGCATGATTTACAAACCCTTGACGTGGAATACTTCTACGATCCTCTTTTATTTCATAGGGAAACGTGGAAGAGAATCCACATAATTTTTGAGCTTCCATGTAAAAGTTCCTGCACATTAAGAAAAAGAATAGTTAACGAATTAAAACTCAGCCAAGATGCATGTTTACACATAAACCATTCCTTTAGTCGCAGGGAAAAACAAAAGCTATCGTCCAAAATAATACTTTGTGAAAGTAGATTCATGCAATAGCTACATAAAATAAAAGTTCATTAAAATATTTATATATTTGCACAATTAAACTCTTATTTGGACGCTATCCATAAAGAACTAGGTGAATACTAGGGCTTCTTGATATAGTGACATTATGTCAAAAGAAAATTTGAATACCTGGGAACCAAATTTTAGATTAAAAATGACATTTAAATTTTCTTTGAATATATGTATATAAGATGGATCTTTCATATAAGTAACGTGTCTTTAGTTATGATGTAAAATCTAACTATACATTATCAATATTGTCTTATAAATATTAAATATAATTGGAAAATAAAAATAATTAATAAATGTTAACTTTTATTATATAGGTATAATATTGTCTTATTTAAAAAAAAATGATAACATGATTTGAAAAATTTATTAAAAAAGGTAATCTGGAAAAAATGAATATTTCAATATATATATATATAAACATAACAAGCCCGTAAATAAAGCATGAGACTTATTTACCAAAGAACAAAGAACATTTAATAATTCATTGGTTTTAAAATTTGTTGTGTCTATTTAATTGTATGGCTGCTTCCTTGAGAGATGTTGATGAGGATGAGAACACGCTTCGCTGGTTTGACGTTGTGAAGTTAGAAACAAATTATTGAACTAGATGAATGTCCAATAGATGAGTTGCCCGAACCACGTGAGTTTGCATGAACTTGTTGAAGAGATTGGTACTTTGTTAACTCGTTTACTTCAGTGCATGAAGCTACCCAAAAATTGACAACAAAGCTCAAAACAAGTCTATAAAGTTCTTATGCAATGCAAATAATATCTAAATGTATATAAACATAAATAATAATAAAAACAAATAAATAGATTTGTTTTTACTATGTATATTTAGCTATGTAAAAATAATAATAATAAATAAATAAATAAATTGGATTAGTTTAGTTAATATGTATATAAAACAATCAATAATTAAAAAATATTAAAATACATAAAAAGAATAAAAAAACAAATTTTAGGTCAAACATAAAATAATAAAATTAATATGCGTCGTTGAAATAGAAGGCTTCGATGCTCTCGCAGTCAAGTCTTCTTTTTAATTTTTATTTTTTTACGCAGTGGGACCTGGCATATCTTCTGTTTGGGGGAGGCAGACGTTTGTTTCAAGCTGTCAAACTTATCATAAAAAATCTCTTGTTTAGTCTCCTTTTAGAAGGGTTGACCATTGAAAGAGTCGACCCCCTCTCTCTCTCCTGCTCAATCTCTATATAAAGACGCATGAATCCAATTTCTTTTTGTGTTTTTTGCAAAACAATTAAAACGTTAGAAAAAAACACATTGACACAAAAAAAATTGTTCTTGTGGTAAATAAATCAAACTTAATATATATATATATATATACACACACAAAAATGATTACAAAATAAAAATTAAATTAAATTAAAAACTAAAAAACGCGTAAATAAATAAAAAGTATTAGGTAATAAATAAAATCATAAAAAGTTGAATTTTAATCTTCTCAAAATTTTATGATTATTGTGCTAACTTGTTTTTGCAAGTCACTAAGAAACAGGTTTTCGACAAGAAGGGTTGCTACTTTCAAGTATAAGAGCATTTTATTTATTTTTAACTTTTGATTAAGCACATAATTTCATGTATTTTCAATGCTCTCACAAGTTTGTTGTAGGAAAATACTAACATTTTGCAGGTTCAAAGACAAACGAATGGCGTGCAGACTTGATTTCCAGAATTACAGAAACTTTTCAAAAAAAATGCTCCATTAAAAGCTTGAAGAAGTTGAGTTTCCACTATGTATGTCATGACATTTTGCTAACACAAAGAAGCCTTTCAGAAACAAACTACGCCATGTCATCATTACTATCATTTTTCCTTCCAAGCTTGTTCGTCATCCATGTGAGAGTCTACATTTTCACTGCCTTATACATCATGGCTTCCTGCATGTCTATCTTTATGAGTCGCACACAGTTTATCTTTTTCCTTAAGAATAAAACCATTCAGCTTCCTTTCCATGACTACATTGCTTTGTTATCCCTGTCGTAAAAACTGTTTGATACTCATATCTTTTATCTATAGTCCTACCACTCATTGTGTACAATTCGTGTTGACTGATGTGGGATTCCTTAAGGCCCACCTTTCAACAAGTCTTGCTCCATCGACCTCAGCACCTTATCTGGGGTAGAGACTAGAGTTCATTTTTAGTACCTTGAGGCTTGCATGCCTTAATCGCAAGTTCTCTCGCTGACAATCATGGGAATACATCAAGGTCCCTTGATCGTTAGATCTTGCAAGTGGCTCGACATCAGCTCATTTATTCGCACTTTGCAAGATGTACTTAGGTACCTTGGCACTCATTGACATCAATGGTGAGATTGTCTTGCATTGGTTAACGACATTCATGAATGGTCAGTAATCCAATGACTTCTTTCCATGTTCAACATTGACACATTTATTCGCATGGTAAGAATTGTACCATCGGGTTTTGTAGCAGGTGAATACTATATACTTTGCATGACTCCATCGGTAGTTTTACAGCAGCATATTTCAGCCATATGAGAGTACCACAGTTCTACTTTCATCTCCCGTCTTCTACTTCATCCAACCAAGCATCAGTTCAAATCCTTTACTTCACATTCTATTAGTCAGCAGCAACAGCCACATTCCTATTGTATAAATTCATCAACTTTTTGGGTAAGTGGAGGTATGTTGTTTTCTAATTTTTAACCATGTAATTCCTTAAATCCTAGAAAATGAATGAATTTGGAAAATTCCCTCACCACGTTTTCTTTCTCATTTTCACAAACCTAATCTATCTTAAGTTGGGGGGGGTGACTATTCATTACCATTTTACATATTCATCATCGCATTCACCCTTGGACAACATGTCTTTCCCAAACTATGCTATATATATTGGCATGATTCATAATATGAACAAAAGGCTTTTTACTATACATTGATGGTTCATCATTTCTAATGCATGTATATTTTTAAAATCTTATATATTGCAACAAAAATACAAATAAAACAAGTGAAGGTTGTTATCACAAGAACCAACATTTGTTATGGTTGTTACACAAGAACCAACTACAAAAATATATAAAAAGAAAAAAGAAAAAAATTGCTGCTACTCATGCATTTCAAAATCATGAAATGATTTACTATTACATACCATCATCATGTAAAGCCCCAGCTACAAGCCAAAAGTTAAAAAAAAATCAATGCATAGTTGCATGAGGACATGCAAACAGTCAAGTTGGGGGGTATGTTGAGCCACAAAAATACCCCATTTTATTCATCATTTCACATACTATTTATCTCCTTATTCCATTATATCCTTCCATAAAACCATTAACATTCACCACTTTCATAATAAATATGGGTTTATATTACCATTTTTCAAATCATTTATTTCTGAGTATTTTGAGTGAATTTATGGTTAATTATTGAAAAAAATAACATATTTTCATTATACTTTAAAGTTGGGTGAGTTTGGTGATGTTTACAGGTGTATTTGAAGACTTTAATGAACTCAAAAGTGACCACCTAGCCTCAGATTCGAATTTCATCGTCTAGATGTGGCTAACTTCAAGGAGAAGATCATGGAAGTGTGGAGAGAATATATCATCCAATATTTGTTGAGAATTTAAAGGGATGAGTTGTAGATTTGTTGAGGATTTTGAGGGATAAGTTGAGAGAATAGTGGATCTATAATTATGATCACTTATCTTGAATTTATGTATAAATAGGAGGGCTCTCTCCTCATTTTGGTTAGAGGCCTCTCTAGTGGTTCGGAAGTAGAAGATAGTCTATATCTCTTTTAGAGTTAGTCATAGAATAGATGTTGAGTGTTATGTAATGGAGATTATGCTTATTGCACCTCCTTTGACTCTCTTATATTAATGTAGATTTTCAGCAATTTCTTTCTTTATGAATTGTTAGTGTAGATTTTCAGTTATGTCTTGTTGACAAATTGTTAGCATAGGTTTATTGTGAGCTCACCAATTATTGTTAATTGCTTTGTACCAGTTATTGTTAATTGCTTTATACCAGTTTATTTCATGCATTCTTATGCTATTTTAGATTATATTTATTTCTTGTAATTTCCTGTTTTTAGATTAGATTTATTTTATTTCATTTAATTCATTTTCCTGCTTAATTCAATTTCAATTTTGTATTTTTAATTTCATTATAGATTAAGTTTAGCGACACTCTCCCCCTATTTATATTTTGTCTGTACCACACAAGTTTACGCTCTCCCTGGGTTGATAATTAAATCGTTGGAATTCTATTATAAATGTTTTAATGTTTTTACCCAACAATAACTTGGACTCTCATTACCTAATCAGAAAAATAAAAGTAAACAGTGTCTCCGAGTCTAATCTCGAGTCTCATGCATGGCTATTAGAACGCCTAGAGTAATCCCTAGAGGAACTAGTGCCAACATCCCTAGATTGAAGCAAAAAATGTGATGCAGGTGTATTTGGTGTTTCCATTTGAGAAAAATTCACACTAGAGAGATCTATAGTCTTTTCATCAAGCCAACTCAAATCATCAGCAGGAGATTCATCCTCCAAAACCCAATTAGAAACTAGATTAATCTTATGCAATAAAATTGGATCCAGATCCTTCGCCTACAATTGTTTTAAGTGCATATGAATGTTATAATATATGAATACCATCTTCTCCAACTGCTCATGCTCCAACATGTTTCCTCATATCACTCCAAAAAACTATTGACAAGTCAAAATGGCAGTTGCACATGCGAGGTGCATTTTTCTGGTGGTTGAGTTGGACTTCTGAGTATGCCTTTCTGGTTCGTGATTCTGGTGAGTAGGCCAAGTATCCATTGATTATGTGGAGTAGGTCGAGTCTCAGTCGATTCTGGCGAGTGTTGATTCCAGTAAGTGCCAATTCTTCCATGCAAGTCTGAGGAGAGTTCTTAGATTAGAGCAGATTCAACAAACTTGGCGATTCTTCTCACAACAATGGTTTTTAGTACTATAGTTATGTTCTTATTTCTCAACAAAGTTTAAATATTATGAATGTTTTTATAATAATGTTAAAATATTATACACTTTATAGTATCGTTGTATTTGCAATTGAAATATTAATATATAATTTGATTAACTGTTCATTGGAATATCCAAGGCAATTTACAGATCACCGTGATATTCTCTACCAACCACTTTATTTTTGCAATGGATGAAGGATCATTTTTTGTTGTTTGTACAAGAACCCTTTTTGCATCTAGTGAAGGTTTTAGTCAATTTTCTATTACTTTTGTGCTATAGTGTTAAGATAAACCACTCTCAATTTCTTATGTGTTTGGTTAGAAGAAACTATTGACTTCTAAATTTCAAAGCAGAAATAGATGAAAGAAAGAGTAGAGTTAGATACCATGAAGGTTTTCCAAAGTAAATTGTACCATTGCTTTAGAATGTCACGTATAAAACTATATTTGTAGTACAAAATTGTGAAAACATGGAGAGGCACAAGTTAAAAATAAATTTTGAGCTTCTGCCTAAAATAAATTAGCCAAGGATAAAACTTTTCTATTGTATGCATAAAGTTGCATGAGTTCTACTGGCTGGATGTACGTATGAAGTTGTGTTGGTTCTAGAGGTTGTATGTACACATGAAGTTGAAGTGGTTGGATATACAATTTACATGGATAGGTGGCAGTTCCCCATAGATTCCATGCATTATAATTCACATGTGGAGGCACTGAGAATTGGGAACATAGATCTAGCTCAAAAGGATCATGAGAAACATATACAATGGGTTAGGAAATATTAATAAGATCTCGTTATAACACTCATTTTATTGCATGTAATATTTATGTATTAAAATTTTTTTTGCTCAGCTGATAGTAACATTTGCTTGTGTTCTCTAGATATGAGCATGTAGGTTGTTGATGAGTGATTTTAATCATTGTTTTCTTTGGAAATAAAAAGTGGATTCTAAGCATGGTTGTATTTAGATTTTTTTTTCTTAGAATAACAAATGATGAAATATCGGTTTTAATATTGATCATTTACCCAAATCTTAAAGGATTCTATCTCAATGGATGATCACCTACCTTACAAGCAGGAGGTTGGTGGTTTAATTTTTCCATGCCCTAATGATAATGTGATATTGGTATTTTTAATAAAATATATTTTATTATGACTTATTATGGCTATAGGGGGGTTTCAAATAGTTTTTGTATGTTTCTATGAGGGAGGTTCTAAACCACATTCATATGTCACTACAAGGGGGGTTCCAAACTTCCCATGTATGTTACAACGAGGGGGGTTCAAAATCCCCCCTGTATGTTTATATGAGGGGGCTTCATAACCACCCACAAATGTTGGTAAGATGGAGTTTCAATGGGTGGGGGGCTTTGAAATGCCCCCATAATACCTACGAGGGGGGTTTATAACCACCCCAAAAGGTTTGTAATAAGGAATTTTAGGGGGGGATTTGAACTGCCCCTAAAAGTCCAAACTTTTAGCATCGGTGCTATTGGGGGAGGTTTTGTTAAGACCGCCTTCAAAGGTTTGTAAGATGGAGTTTTAGGGGGCAGTTAAACATGCCTTTGTAGGAACTTATGGGGGGGATTTGTAACCACCCCTATAGGTATATATGAGGGGGTTTTATAACTTCCCCCAAAGCTTTTTTAATAAGGAATTTTAGGGGGGCTTTGCAACCTCCCCCATAGGTGTCTATGAGGGCGGTTTATAACCGTCCTTAAAAGTCACTTTTGGGTGGGGGGTTTAGAACCACCCTTAAAAGTCACTTTTTTCGGGGGGGGGGGGGGGGGCGTTAGAACCACCCAAAAAATTCACTTTTTGGGGCGATTTTTATCTCTTCCAAAACCTCCCTAAAATTCTAAACTTTTAGCCTTGATACTAATAGGGACGGTTTTCGGAAGACCGCCTCCAAATCCAATGTTCAAAATAGTTGTCATTGATGTCAAAGAAGTTCAATAATGACAAAAAAATTCCAAATATCGGATTGCAGGTCGATGACAGGGGACAGATACACAAATCAAGCACTGGAAGCACCAATGAAAAATTGGACGGCCCAGATCAATTGAGAGAAATTATGGAGGCCGATTTTGAGAAGATCGACACTGGTGAATGATTTTCGCACAAAGAAAAGTGAAGATCTACAATCTGCATTTGATCGTAGATTGTTGGTTAGCAATGAACCCGCAAGGAAATCGATGGTTCAGAAAAAATGAAAAAATAAAGTTGTGGAAGAGAATTATGGAGGTCCAAAATGGGAAAGTTTGGTTCTACATTCCACAAACCGCAATCTGTAAGATCAACAGTCAGAAAAGATTCTACAAGAGATCGACAATGCGGAAGAAAAATTGCGGAAGTAGTTTCAAGAAATTTGGAAACCCCACAATCTGCATTCTGTAATCTGAAATATGCAAGATCAAGGGACAAGAAAGACTCTGCAAGAGATCGAGGGCGCAGAAGCACAATTGTGAGAAAGGAATTTGGTGAAGTATTTTCAAGAAATTTGGGAAACCTGCAATCTGCAATACGCAAGAGCAACGGTTAGGAAATATTTTTCATAAGATCAACGGCGTGGAAGAAATATTGCAGAAGCACTTTTAAGAAATTTGGAAACCCCATAATCCACAATTTGCATGTTGATCTAAAGATCAATGATCAGGAAAGAATCTACATAAGATTGACGTCGCAAAAGAAATCTTGCAGAAAGAAAATTGCAGAAGGACTTTTGAGAAATTTGGAAAATCCATAATCCGCAATCTGTATCTAATCTTAGATCAACACTCAGGGAAGAGTCTACAAGAAATCAACGGTTTGGAAAGGTTGTTGTGGAAATACATTTGCATAAAGCTAAGGAAAATGTAGAAATGTGATTACAGAAGGAAATCTGTGTGTTAGAATGACATACAGGAAAGTGTCCGCAATGGATCAACAAATCAAGATGGTTGCAAAAAGGATATATTGCGGAAAAAGGAAAATTTGGAATAATTTCTGGTGAAGAGTTATCATTGCGGAGAGGGAATTCCGATAATATTTTGATGAGGAAAGGTATGACTGATAAACCTAAATAAAGTTAAAGAATTGTTAAAATGAAGAATTGATTTTTCATGAAGAGGCATGATCCAAGAATGAAAAGACGCAACGGTGAAGAGATGCATTCACAGAAAACGTGTTAGAGGATATTTATAAACAGAATGATGAATGAGAGAAATTTTCTCTGCACTCTCAATTTACAAATCAATCAAATTATCATATGAGTGAGGTTGGGAGGTGCTAGGGTAAGTAGCATACTTACTAAAATGTCACAGCATCCTTTCAGTAGCAGCTGATAAAACCAGGGGGTCGAATCTTCCTTCCAGTAGTTGTTGGTAAATAAGGGTGTAATGCCATCCTTTTCTATAGTAGTAGGAAGAAACGATTTGTAAACACAATTTTGTATTATTAGGAAGTATTGGTTCTTTACCCTATTAGGATTCCATGATAAATTTGTGTTATGTGTTTGATTGTTGATCATGTGTTTTAATGCATAATTAAAAAGTGATTTAAATTATTAAAATTTAACAACATTGATTCACTCCCCACCCCCCTCAGTGTTATCCATATTCCAACAATTTGTTTCAGAGCCAGTTCCTTCAATATAGATTAATCACTAGAAGGAAGATCCTATTGAAAATCACCATGGATAAATAAGGGTTAGCTACCAACATACCTCCTTTATTTAGATCCTTTTCTATAGTAGTAGACAACAAGGTACTAAGAACCCTTCCAATGAATTATGAATCAAAGGTTTCTTCTTTAGAAGAACTCGACGATCTTAAACTTATGACAGTAGATGAACTACATGGGATATTCACTACCTATGAGATGAAGACATGACAAAACAGATGATCAAAGAAGGAAGCAACTTTTAAGGCCGTATCCAAGATCCAATCCGAGGACCTAGATGATGAGGAATCTCTCTTCATCAATAAACTTGAGAGATGTGCTCGCAAGTACAAAGGGAAGCTACCCTTGAAATGTTTTAACTGTGGAAGGATTGAACATTTTTCTAAAAAATGTCCTTACCCAAAACAAGAGGTTAGTGATGATGAAGAACCTTGCTGTCATAAGAAAGATCAAAAGAATAAGATCATTTACAATAATAAGTTTCATAAAAATAAAAATAAACCTTTACTCCAAAGAAGACGATGAAAATGATGAAATAAGTGAAGATGTTGAAATCTTATTCATGGGTTTCGAAAGCAAAATATCTAGAGAAGAAATAGAAGATGTGACATCTCTTGAAGCAGAACTTATAAATTATCGTGAAGAATTAGAGAAGTATAAAAAGATGTACAAGAAATAAAAAAATAACATGATAGAATTTGAAGAGAAAAAAAAGATGCAAAGAGACTGATTACTGACTTAAAAAATTAGGTTCTAGAAATCAAAAGAACTGAAAACAATCTAGAACAACAACTCAAAAAGAAAATGCAAGAATCTGAAAGGCTTGAACAAAACATTATGCACCTTAGAAAGAAACTGGATGAAGAATCTATAAATTCAAGGTACTAAAATATCTCAAGGACTTTAGATGAAATTCTAAGTGTCCAAAGATCATCAAGTGATAAATCTGGATAAGGATTTGACAAAGAAAAACCTAGATATTCTTCTTGCACAAATCAAGATGGGAATAAAAGAATTTATGCCGATGTACTCATGAGACAAATTAAAAGAGAAGAAAGTAAGAAATCAGCTTCTCCATTACAAAGAATAGATATGATGCTTAAAAGACCAGTGACAAGTAAACATCAACAACTATTTTTAGGAAATCGTTACACCTATAACAATTATAGACATATGGCTAGAAATTGTAAACTAAAGACCCCTGTGGAGAAAGGTATTACATCACATACTTTTGTATATAAGAAAAATATTACCAAAAACAATCCAAAAGGAAGAAACTACAATTCTTTGCTTCTCTATAGAGTTATAGTACATAATGCTACAAATGTGGTAATCAGGGACACATTGCTAGAAAATGTAAACTAGTAACTCCTATGGGTGACACCTCAAAATTTCAATACAAAGGGATAGCTCGAAAAAGAAAGGGTGATGTGGAATGTTCATTAGCTCTATGTGCTATAGAAAAACAAAATCTATGGAATATTGATAGTGGATGCTCAAAACACATAACATGTGACCCAACTAAATTCCTAAGCCTAAAAAGGAAGCAAAAAGGAAAGGTCACTTTTGGGGGTAACCTATCCTCTAAAATAATAGGAAAGGGTACAGTGGTTTTTATAGATAAGATGAAAGCTGAAAATGTTCTACTTGTAGAAAACTTAAAACCTAATCTTTTGAGTGTGACTCAAACGTGTGATCAAAGATACATATGTATATTTGATTCCAAGAAGTGTGAAATTAGAAGAAAAGATTCATAAAAACTTGTTGCAACTATTGTGAGAACTTCAAGCAATGTGTATATTCTAGAAAATGAAGAATAATGTTATATGATCCAAGTTGATGAAAGTTTTCTATGGCATATAAGGACGGGGCACCTAAACTTTGACAATCTTGTAAGAATTAGTCAGAAGAGAGCTATAAGAAATCTACCAAAATCATAAAACCACCAAATCATGTGTGTAGACATTGTCTTCATGGGAAGCAAACAATAACAAACTTCAAAGTGAAAAAACATACAACCTCCAAGCCATTAGAATTAATTCACACTGATCTTTGTGGACCAACAAGGACTAAAAGCCTTCATGGAGAATATTAATTTATGTTATTAATCAATGACTATACAAGTATGACTTGGGTGACTTTTCTTAAAGAAAAATTAGAAGCCTTTATGAAATTCAAAGCCTTCAAATCCCTTGTTGAAAATGAAACAACTAAAAAAAATAAATGTGTAAGATCAGATAATGGTGGGGAATTCACCTCAAATGAGTTCAATGAGTTCTTTGAAAAACATGGAATCAAGAAACAACTCTCAGTAGAAAAAAATCCTCAACAAAATGGAGTAGTTGAGTGAAAGAATAGGATAGTCCAAGAAGCATCTAGAACTATGCTTAATGAAGCAAAACTTCCCCATGGATATTGGAGAGAAGCAATATATATAGTTGTCTATGTACAAAATAGAGGAAAAATCAGAGTGAATAATGACAAATCTCCTTATGATCTATGGTTTGAAAGACCGGCTTCAGTTAAATATTTTAGAGCTTTTGGTAGTAAATTCTACATAAAAAGAGATGATGATAATCTAGGGAAGTTTTACTCTAGAACCGATGAAGGAATATTTATTGGATATTCCTCCACCAAAAAGTCATACAAATGTTACAATCTAAGGTCGCATAATATCATAGAAAGTTCAACTGTAACTATTGATGATACTAAACCAAGAATAATACAAATTTAAGGAAGTGTGGATGATGAAAAAGTAGTTGATAAGAGAAAGAAAGAAAGAAAGTACACAAAAGTAAGATAATTCCGAAGAATAAGAAGAAGAAAGAGTAAAGGAAGAAGAATCACATGAAAATGATAGTGAAGATTCCTCGAGATCAAACAAAAAGACACCATCTACGTAGGTCTAGAAAAATCATCCTGAAAATCAAATAATTGGTGACAAAGAATCAGGAGTTAAAACAAGAAGAAAATTAATTGATAAAGAACAAGAACTACTTTCAATAGTAGAACCCAAGACATTCAAAGAAGCTTTCAAAAGTGAGGATTGGGGAAGTTCTATGAATGAATAACTTGATCAAATAGAAAAGAACCAAACTTGGGAACTTGTCCCAAGAACTAAGGATATGAACGTTATTGGAACCAAATGGATATTTAAAAACAAGTTCAATGAGCTCATGGTCATGTGACAAGAAACAAGGTTAGGTTAGTATGTAAAGGATATTATCAAGTAGAAGGCATTGATTTTGAAGAAACTTTTTCACCTATGGCAACACTTGAAGCCATCATGATGTTCTTAGGTTTTTCATGCTATAAAAACTTTAAGGTATGTCAAATGGATGTAAAATATTCATTCCTTAATGGAGAACTTAAAGAAGAAGTCTATATTGAGAAGCATGAAGGTTTTATCTTGTCAAAAAACATAAATTATGTGTGCAAACTCAAGAAAATGCTTTATGGCCTTAAACAAGCTCTAAGGGCATGGTTCTCCAGACTTGATAATTATTTAAAACAACAAGGATACAAAAGAGGGGCCACGAACAGTAATTTGTACATAAATTTTGAAAAATTAAAATATGTTCATTGTGGTAGTCTATGTAGATGATATCATATTTGGAAGTGATCTAAAAATTATAAGTGTAAACTTTGCATCAGAAATGAAGAAAGAATTTTAAATGTCAATATTAGGAGAACTAACATTCTTTCTAGGATTACAAGTATCTCAATCAGAAAAAAGGGATTTTCATTTCTCAAACTAAGTATATCAAAGAAATATTGAAGAAGCTCAAAATGGAAGAATCCAAACCTGTTAGTACTCCTATGGTCACTAGTTGTAAATTAAGAAAGAATGATGAATCCTTAGAAGTGGATTGTTAACCCAAAAAATCCCTCAATGAGCTCTACATGACCTACATCACCCAAAGACATCTATTTCACTACCCTCATTTGACCCCCACACCCTTACAAAGGCTCAAAAACATAAAAAGGGCTTAAAAACTCCTAAAAAGAGCCAAAATATCTCTCATAGGGGCTAAAACCTCCAAAGAGGGGCTAAAACCCCTCAAAGGAGATTAAAACCACCAAAGGAGCTAAGAATTGGGCGAAAGGGGATTAAAGCCCAAAAAAGGGGCTAAAGCCTTGACGAAGGGCTTAAAACCCTAAAATCTATAGAAAAAACTATAAATAGAGGGGTGGGGGTCACTCTCAAAACATTCCTTCTCTCCCTATCGTTATGCTACCCATGTGAGTGCCTTGAGACCCTTTCCTCTCAATCCATTCACCCCTCTCCTCCATAGCTCCTTAAGCCAAAACTCCATTCCATAGAGAGGTGTTTCCAAAGCTAGGGCATGGTGGCCCATTTCCACAAAGGCTGAAGGTATAACCATGTATTTCTTTTTGGTAGCTTAGATTGTTTTTACGTGTAGGTTTATTTTCTCATAGTTTATTGCAGGTTCTCCTTTGATTGCTTGTAGCCATTTCTTGTTTTTTCTAACAATTTCTTGCAGGGTTTTCATGGCTCAGAGTTAACACTTCCTTGCATGGTTTTCTTTCATCCACAAGAACCCTACCCTTCCGTACTATAGACGAAAGGTATCTGTTCTTGCTCGTAGCTAGGGAGAAATCCCTACTACAGTTTGGCGACCATACCAAGTCGATCCCATAGAATCCCTGGGTTGTTTTTCAAGTTTTCTAGTTTCATTTTTGTTTTGTTAACCTAGTTTAAATTTCTGTTAAATATAGTTTATATCTCATTTTTTTACATTTACAGTTCCAGTAAAGCCTCCTTAAGGCCGACCTGAGCCAGTTCGGCCACAGCACAAGTTTCTATCAGTCGTTCCCTACTCAGATTTCAAATTTTACAACTTCACAGGCCAAATCGCTCTTATTAGGATGAAAGGAGTGACCAGATCGCTCATTTAGCCCTAAAATGAGCAACTTCCCTCTCAGGAGCCATATCGCTCCTGTTTTCAGTTTCTGAGCGACCCCCTCACCTAGTTTTGGAAAAAATTAGAGATCCCCTTGCTACATTTTCCCCAAAACAGGCGACCTGTCTCTAAGAATTCAGTTTTTAAGTTGTTTGGACTGTCAATGCAGCTCAGCCGCCACTGTCCAGCAGCCTGATTTCTTCTGCATACATTTTTCTACAAATTAATGATAGATTTGACTGGTTATTAATGGATTTGAATATGTTTCAGGTAAGTTAGTTTTCAGTTTTTAATTAAAACATTGGAAATTAACCCCTTGCCTAGCCCTTCCTCCTCTACCCAGTCATCACCCTCCGAGGTATTCTGGGATAAGATGAATGGTAAAGCTCGTATAGTAATAGGAACTTCACTTGTGATTGCTTTAGACCACTAAAAATGGGTGACTTGGAAGGTAGAGGGGGTGGTAGGCCCAGGGGGCCTCACGATGTTCGCGTCCTCCATGTTGACCAACCTTGCACTCGGAGAGTGACCTGAGGATCTACAGATGGGATTAGTCCCATTGTGTTGAGAGCCTAGCACTCTTTCCTGGTCGAAAAGGAATACAAGTGTAAGGTAGTCACCTAGCAAGGCTACAATAGTTCAAGTTCATTAGTTGCATGTTTCAAGTTTTATGTTACATAAATCACTGGTTTCATAACAGGTTGCCCAATTTTGTAATTTTGTAACAAACCACAAACACCTACTAAGCATTCATAAACCATAAATGGATCCATAATAGAAAATGATCTAAAAATGGACAATTGTTCATACACGGAGCATGCACACAACCACACCAAGTAAAATAACCAAACTCAGTTCATGATGATGAGCCAACCATTAAAAATCTATCAATTTACATTAATCCAAACACTTGTAGTCTTTGAGGACATAATTCCCTGACTTCCTTAACCATGGAAAGTACTTGGGCTCAGCCCTAAAACTCATTATGAGGAGTCCCACGGGAACTCCAAAGTAGTTTGTCATTGAGAGGAATTTCCAAGCAAAATGGGCAATGACCCCTACCGATTGACTAGCACTCCCATGAGGAAAATGCCAAGCATTGTCTCCTACCAGTTTTGGTGGTTGAGTGACCACCTAAAATCCAATAGGAAGCCATTGAAATTGGGGTCCAGAACATCATTACCTCATTACACCATTTGATCTATCAACCAAACAAAATTTATCCCCCACACTCTTCTTCGTGCCTAAGAGGCGATCCACCACAATTCAAGTCCTTGAACCAACATCGTCGAGACCACTCTCGATGACCCTCCACACAGTCAAAAGGCCACACAACCTCTGACTCAGACTTAGAATCATATCAATCTGAGAGAGATTTACACACTGCACCATCTAGCCCCATGGCTGGCGCAAACATAGATCCACTTTTCGGCTTGGTGATTGGTAGTGGACCCATGTTCGTACCTCACACCACCACCAACACCCTTGCAGGTGGTCCTAGTACTACCATGCAGACTATCATAACTCATCTACCTCCACCCTCACCCACCACTCAAACTGTCCCACTCATCATACCTAGGGGCAGTAGCCCTTTCGCTCAAACTGTCCCACTTACCATACCTAGGGGCAGTGGCCTGTCCACAACTATGCCATAAGTATCCCCAGTGGTGCAGGTACATCAGGTTCCTGCAAACCCCACCACCATTGTTGGTCCATCACACATCAACCTTGGGTCAAACCTCCCTTTCATGGCACACCTCAACCTGCCTGACTTGGCCAAGTTAACCATTGACCCCATATGTCATCAAACCTTTTGGTCTCCCATGCCAACCAAACTCCCCTTAGACATCCCTAAGTTTGAAGGGAAGGCAAGGGAGTGCCCCCAAAACCATATCATGATGTTTCACCTATGGTGCTCATCAAACAACATCGTAGATGATTCGATCAGACTCATATTGTTCCAACGCACCCTCACAGGTGCTGCAGCCAAGTGGTACATTGAGCTACCACAAACCAAGTACCTAGACTTCAACTCCTTGGCCTTTATTTTCTTGCAGTATTTCCAACTCCCCATCATATATGATGAAGGAGTGGAAATCTTGATATCTTGTCGCCAAAACATCGCTACCCATATCACTGACCACATCCATGAGTGGAGGCGACATCGTAGCTTGTGTAAGATCAAGCTTGATGACAAGCTCTTCCTGGACTGGTTCTTGAAAACATTGCTGCCACCTATAGCCAAGGATGTTTCCTTCGAACATCCCTAAATAGAGGAAGAGTCCATCTTGAAGGCCCAACAGTTTGACCTCATTTCTGCATAGTCTGGATACCTCTACACTGTCATTCTAGACGCTCCCCATGCAGGAACCTCCTACCGAGATGGGTCGGGGACATCCCATGCCACAAATGGCATCATAGGTTCTGTCTCCCATCAATCACAGCACTACCTAGAACCACCTATGATGCCACTTGAACCAATCAATAACCCCAGTGTTGCCTACAAAAACCAAGCTCCTGACTATGCAAGAATGATGTCCCAGTCCGGAGCTACAAACTCCTATGCACAACCTGTGCCACAGTAGTAGACCCATGTACCTACTTGGCCAGCACAACAATATGTGGGACAAATGCCCATGTTTATAGTACCCCCAGCCCCCCAAGTCTACTATGCACCACCAGTGCAAGCCTCTCAAACTTCCACCCCATCTCCTCCTTATCCTTTGGGACAAGTGTTTGCACAGCAAAACCGTCCCAACCAACAAGCCCCTAATAAACAACAAGGTAAAGCCAGAAACAACCAAGCAAGAAATCAAGCCAACAAGTAATCACAAGGAGGCGGTCAACAACCAAATCCTCCCAACAATGTCAGGGCGAACCGGCCAACTCAAAACCCCCAGCAACCAAACGAACCTAGATGGAATGCACCATTATGCACAAATCAACCATACAAACTATGCAAGGTCTATGGGCACTATACACATGAATGCCCCTTCATGGGTCACACTAAGTAGGCCATTCATAATGAATTTTAGCATTCTACCAATACGGCATCCCCAGCTCAACCCAACCTAGCACCACCAGGACCTCCACCCATGGTGCTCCAAAACCCATTACCAGTCCAAGGACTATTAGCAACTGCACCTGCTCCCCAACCCATTCCCATCGCCCCAGCTAGACCTCCGATAGTGGAAATGGGAGTTCACCACTTGCTAGCCTTAACAACCGAAGAGGTCAATTTACGGACCAGACGAAATCAATATGGATCCAACACTGAACCCGCTGACCCGTCAGTGGCTTCCACGTCCAAAACAACCAATACACCTCTTCATTTACCCCCTTTTCCCCCATGCCCCCCATATGGCTGGTTGAAAACAATGTCACGACTAGAACTATTGTAAGCTACAGCAGCATAGATGACTTGTCCCAAACACCTACGGCTATGGCCTCTCTTGAGGTACTTAAAACTTACCCAACACAGTGGAAATCCTTACTAGCTACCCTCAATGCTGTAGACCCCTATGACTCCAAGTTGATCACATTCGACACAGAGAACGGAGAACCGTGGATGCCATCAACCATTTCCTTCCAAATCCTGGTATCCATTCGGAATTTGGCCATGCATCGATGCATCATAGACGAGGATGCATCCACATGTGTCATTTCAACCTTAGTATGGCAGAAACTTGGGTCCCCAATTCTACAACCATCCACTACTACTCTATTGGCTTATGATGGCCACCCCACTAAAGCCCAAGGTATCCTCCTGCACGTTCCCATCACATTAGCCAAGAAAACAGTATTGATTGACATAGAGGTTGTCAATGCTCAGTTGGACTATAACCTTCTCCTCAGAAGAAGTTATATGTACGCCATGAGATTTGTAGCATCAACTATTTTTCGTCTCATGATGTTCCCTCATGACATGAAAATAGTGATAGTTGACCAATTAACTTATCATGATCCGCAAGGGCTAACCACACCATCCAATTTTATCCATACGATCAATACCATCGATCCACAAGGGATAACAGCACCAGCCAACATTATCCCTATAGTCAATACCATGGTCGACAACATACTCACCTCCCCATTATTGAATGTGGGTCCTTGGTTGTTTGCTGACACTGCCATGATGGCCTCCTTCCCCTTAGTGTCACCACCACCGACACCAAATGAGACTATAGATTTGTGCATGCTCTCATCCAACATTACTGCACCTAAACATCAACCGTAGCCACAGCCCCAACAGCAGCCGCAACACCATCCACAGCCACATCATTATGTGTAGCCACAACCACAACCCCATCCCCACATGAAACCATCAAGGATTTATTTGGGATCCTCCCTATTCCACACAATTCCCTTCCTATTCCCCACGCCTGGTGTCATGAGTAAGCCAGTAATGGCTACCTTAAACTTACCCAATTTCACATTGGGGATTCTCACATGGTACCTCGATCCACCGACCCAACCTCTGATGCCCCAGGTCATCTTAACCCTCATGCAACCCATTGCATTCGAATCTCATCCTCCACCTGGCCCGCAAAAACCAACCACTGCA
The DNA here is from genome assembly GCA_001517045.1 of Pseudotsuga menziesii. Classification (NCBI taxonomy): domain Eukaryota; kingdom Viridiplantae; phylum Streptophyta; class Pinopsida; order Pinales; family Pinaceae; genus Pseudotsuga; species Pseudotsuga menziesii. Next base: position 279,506 of record LPNX011178097.1, on the reverse strand, counting down.
CCCACACCCACATCGCCCCACCCAAAAAGGGCCAAGGGAAATAACACAAAAGCTACCACTGAACCCCGACAAATTATGCCTTGCACCGTCTGTGAAGAAAAAGGCCATGCAACTCAAAAATTCCCTGAGATTCCCATAATCCGTGCACATTTGGATGCCATGGATACAACAGAAAACATCCCCACAGTTGAACTCCCAAGCGGGCCAATAGTGAGAAACAAGTCATTGAGAACAAACCATGATTGCGCCCTTTGCTGATTGTATGGACACTATTCTCACCACTGTTAGGAATTGTCTGAGTTTTGAATGGCCTTAGCCAACCTTTGACAACATGCCCTTGAATCTGAGATCACTCTGATCGAATAAGTCCACCCCCACCTCCTTCTTCAGACACCATGTCCATTTACATGATGTTTAGTTCCACAGACCCTCTTATCTCCCTGATCACCAATAGTCCATCAGATCAGTCTCATCGTTTCTTTCGCAACGACGAGGACATACTCGAAGCCTTAACTGCACCGAAATACCCTTGGGACAACATCCACCATCACTTGTTCTTCCTCCCCGAAGGACTTGTATCGCAGTCTGACCAGTTTTCCTTTGAAACAAAGGATTTCATTAATGGGAAATTTGACTGGTTCAAAAATATCATTCTGGCACCAGATGCCTTCGAAGAAGGGAACATGGCCAACATCTCACCAACCATTAATATCAACATCTCAACCACTATTGAGGTTGTTGAGGAAATCATGTTGGGGGCATCCTGCTCCTCGAAAGAATTCGCTTCCTACAAAGCACTCTTCCAAGAATTCTGTGACATCTTTGCCTGGTCCTACACTGAAATGCCCAGGTTGGATTCATCCATTGTGGAAAACCACATTGACACATGGCTCGATGTAGTCCCCGTGCACCAAAAGAAACATCCCATCCATCTCTCCAAAGCTGCCGCAGTCAAAGCCAAAATAGAGAAGCTGCACACGGTCGGCTTCATTTACCCCATTGCTTACACCACCTGGGTTTCAAATCCTATTCCCTTGAATAAAAAATAGGGTACCATCCGCATTTTCATATACTTCTACAATCTGAATTGGGCGTGTCCCAAAGACAACTTCCCAACACCCTTCATCAATCAAATCATCGACGCGTGCATCGGACATGACATTTTTTCCTTCATGGATGGCTTTTCCGGATATAACCAAATTCAAATCTGGAAAGAAGATCATTACAAGAATTAATTCACAACCCCGTGGGGCACATTTGCATATTGAGTAATGCCCTTTGGTCTAAAGAATGCTGGAGCCACCTTCCAACGTTCCACGACATACTATTTCCGTGACCTCATCCACATCATGTTGGTCTATCTTGACAACCTCATTGCTCGGTCACAGTCGAAGCAAGAACAACACATGGATGACTTGTGACAAGCCTTCCTGTAGTGTCGCAAGTACAAAATCTACTCAAACCCTTTCAATTGTGTTTTCTGTGTCCCAATAGGCTGTCTCCCAGGGTTCATCATGTCACACAAGGGAATGATTGCTGATCCCCTCAAAGTCCAAACCACTTTCCCTCTAACGTCACTTCTTTAAGTGATGTGCAGTTCAGCTTGTAACATAGTATTATCCTTTTTTGTTTTACACATTTTTTAAAAAGTGAGTCTTATGTATCATTTCCTTCATTTATCCAAATGAATCCTACCTCGGGTCGATACATTGGATTTTCCAACAGAGCAAGAAGATGGTCTCCAAACCTCTCCTTGGCTTCATGGGTCATCTACTCCATGTTTCATGAGTTGATCCATATCGATGAAATATGCATGGGCATTGTGACCAACAACCATGATGAATATGATGGTGTCAATGGCCTCTTAGCCGCTGCCCTCCAATTAGGCATCTGCCATCTCAATGTCTTCTTGGACTCCCAGCTGCTTGTCTCCCAGTTAAACAACTATTACTGGGTACGTGATCCTTGCCTCTTTAGAAAATTCCTATGCACTAAATAGATGGTTAGAACATTTGAATCCATCACATTCACACATGTTCCCAGAAACCTCAATAGTGTAGCGGATCAACTGGCTAATGACATTCTAAATTGGCATATTCATCATTGCACATAGGAAACATGCAGAAAACAATAGCATGCATCATCACATATAAACATGCATACACATGTAAAAATACATCATATAGGCATTTCATTCACATCATCATAAAAAGGCTCACATATAAAACCATAAAAAGCGCATCCACGTACGTCAAATATATATATATATATATATATATATATATATATATATATATATCGCATGTCCAAAATATGTCCAGTACAAAATGAGAAGCTACCTATGCTTTCTTAGCTGAATATACAGTGCGATACAAAAAATTCTAAGTGCACTAACGCACTAGGGGCATCCCCATTGGCTGCTAATCCGACCCAAACTCATCCTCATCATCTGGCTCACTGTCATCATTCTCCTCAGAGGACTCGTCATCCTCCGCGAGCAGATCCACTCATGCCTCCTAACGAACATAATCACAAGCCACCACTATCCTTCTCATCAGAGAGGTCCACTCTGGAGGCACACTATGAATAGCGGCAATCAGCTCATTATCCAAGCGCTACCAGCCTACGTCAGAAATCCAATCAGCAAGCCGCTCCAAATGTGGCATAACATTGTTCATCTCTCGCCACCGCCTGCAAGGGTTCCCCGCAAGGACCGCTGCCTCTGCAATTGTGACCACCCACCTCTGATCACTAGTACAAAATGAGAAATTAATGACTAAAAAAATGACTAAAATCAGGCTATAAACGACTATTTTTTAGTCGGCAACTAATAGTAGCTAATTTCCATTATCTTATAGCTAGTCGTATTTCACTTAGTCATTAATAGCTTGACTTATTAGTCATTGATAGTCAATGATTTAGTCATTGATAGTCAAGGATTTAGTCATTGATTTAGTCATTGATATTCAATGATTTATTCATTGATTTAGTAACTGATTGCAGCAATTAATGACCAAATATACAACTAAATAAACTACTAGATGATAACATATTAATGACTAAGCTAAATACGACTAAACGTTAGTCGTGCTATAACATACGAGAAATTAGTTACTAATAGTCGTATATATGCAACTTTAGTCATTTTCATAGTCACAAATTTATGATAGGGTATGGAGGAATAGAACCACCAACCTCATGCCTATAATTAGGCAGGTGCTCTACCATTGAGCTAGCACCCTTTAAGAATTTGTTATTGCTTGATAATGATTATATTCAAACAAATTTTGCATCATTCAAACATACAAAGTAATGATTATCAAGTTACTATAGATCCATAATAGCTTACCATGTATTAGTCCTTCAAGTCATTTGTGCACTTAATAAATGCATTTGAAATACTTGAAGGACTATTACAAGGTAAGCCATTATGTATCTATAGTAACTTGATAATCATTATTTTGTATGTTAATTCATCACATTCTACACAAACAAATATTTTCAATGATAACCAATCCAAGTATTAGTGTGTTCGACAATCCAATCTCCCCCTTGAGTAAACAATTTAATTGCAATGTTATAGCTACTCTCCATGCAATGATAAGTTTTTAAACTTCCAAGCTGTCCCCAACAATGTATTTCAACCAAAATCCAACATATACAAAAATTATGTAAGAATACTCACAAAAAATAGTGGCATGCTTTTGTTATTTGACTGCCACTCTAAGTAAGATTTCTTAAAATCAAATGATACTAACATGACTATTTTCAAATCCAGCATATATAACAAAAAAATGTAGAAGAAATACTTCAAATAATAAGATTGATTTCATCTCACAACCAAAAACATTTTCATAAGATCATAACCATCAATGTTATGAAGTTTTTATGGGGAGTGATTTTCTCATATAAAAGGATTGGTGTCACAATTATCTATAGGAAGAAAGGTAAGTGAATCCAAGGTCAAGAGATTCCATGCCCAAAAATGTCTTGAGTTAACCCCACAACCATTTCCCACCCAAAGTTATGTTGGCAAAGGAAATGCACCATTCACAAGGAAAACACAGTATTGTATTTTATGCCTAAAACATTTTGCAATAATGTGTTGGTTGGGAGGTTACATTCTTAATCAATACAGGAAAAGTTTGTGTAGAATGTGTAGGCAAAGTTTGATTGGTTGCATGGGAGGCTACATTCTTAATCAATACAGGCAAAGTTTCTTCCTCCATGAGATCACTTGCTTTCTGGGTTGTATTGTAGGCATTATGTGCTACAATTTCTCCCCATGAAATCAATCTCTTAATGGTTTACTTGCAGAAATTATGGCAATGATTTTACCCCATGAAAATATCTTTCTCATACAATAAAACACATGGTCATTAATGCCCAAGAACAAAACTTATGAATGAATTTCTTCGAGCAAAAAAACTCGTGAACTTGGCATATTCCTGACCTAATATGAACCCAAAACTTGTTATGAAACAATTTTCCAAAGTAATGAAACAACAATTATCATATTCTTTTGTACAAATCAAATCTAATTTTTTTGTACAAATCAAATTTAATTTTCAAAGTGGTACAACAAACACTTAATATGTTCCATTACCAATTGTTTACTAATTAGAAGTCCTTCTTCATAGACCTTCCTCATGAAACCATAAACACTTGCAAAAGTAATGTTTTTTAGAAAATAACTCATTACTAACCATCATACAAACATAAAATTCAACAGTAGTGAAGTAGAAGGAAAACATTTTGAAAAAGTCAAGGATCTATCCAAGTCTATACATATCTCTACTGAGAACCAGTTATCCATTTCCACCAAGCTACTTTACCCTCAAACAAATCAATCTATTTAGCCCAACATATCATCCCTTTCCAACCTGTTGCAATGTCAAATTTACAGGTTCATTCTTAACAAAATAAAATGTGCATAATTGGAAAGGAAAACAACAAAATATTACAGATAAACAACTACCTGAGAAACAATAAAATATTACAGATAAACAACTACCTGAATGTATTCATGATGAGTGATGTTTCCCTGTCATAAATTCAAATTGAACCCTGCATATTGCATGATTTGTCAGTAACACATATTTAACAGGAATATTTTTTCTAGAATGCCTACTTTGCATGTATGCATTTTCTTGCAAACTCTGATAGTATTTCTCGTGTCACTCTACACAACGAATGGTGTAGATTCACAAAACAAGAAGGCTCATGAATATCATTTTCAGCACCATTGGATAGAAACACAGGTGTCCCATCTCCCCTCTTTGACTTAGCTTATACCCAATTTGGCAAGAGGATTATGGTCAGGCCAATATAGGACCAAATTATGGTTGTTTCCTTCTTAATATAAGTATTCACAGCTTCCTATATGCTGATGATTTGGGGATTCTACACCATACATTTGCGGGCTCATAGTTGTAGAAGCAACTATGCTTCCTTCATTACTTTTGTACTAATAAAAAACTGACAGCCAATATTGAGAAAACAAAGGTTACAGCTTTCAATCTTCCAAAAAAAGAGGCTTTGCATAGCTAACCTTCTAAGTTCTAGGATTCATAAGCAGTACACTTCCCTTGCCACTCACAAATGGCAGCACTTTTCCCTCCATTTCAATATATTGATCCTGAGATCCATTTATTTGATGCCTACTCACACCCAAATATTTTTATAGCTGTAAGGTTAGGTTTGTAATTGAGTTTGTCAGAATCGCTTATGTAAAGAAAGTATCGGTACTCATGTTTTACAGGACTATTGTAAATCAAGCAAACAATTCACTTTCATCATTGTATTTACCAAGTTCTGAGTCCCCCCATTGATTGTGAACACATTTGTTGATATTTTCCACCTTTGTAAACCTCAATAGAGGCACCCTTGTAAACCTCAATAGAGGCATGGTTAAAACTTGATACAAAATCAGGGAGGCATTGTTAGGATGGAACAATGCATTACCAACTTATTCCTGCATACTTCATCTCACACCCAGCAATATAGAATTTAGTCTCCTAAAGAATATCGTCTCAATAGGCTCTTGAGAGTTGGACGACTTTTGATCTCTTAATTTGAGACTTAGTGTCAAGAATTTTAGACTGATTTTGGTATATTGTAATTTAATTTCTAGATTACTACTTGATTAATTTTTAAATTTTTATCTATATTAACATGTAAGAGTGCATGGCTCCCTTGTTCACCTACACCTTCACAACCAGTTCGAATCATTGCGTCTCTCTCTGTCCCATTGGCTTCTTTTTCCCACTAGTCTATCTCACTCTTTCTTTCACACACACACACACACACATCTAGTGTGATGACTGTAATATGAATTTTGTATAGAACAACTTGTAAGTCTCAATAAAATCAAATTGTATAAATTTAAAATCAAAAGAAACCATATGAACTAACATCATTGAAAATCATGTGGATTGTTATTATTAGCATTCCATTTCAGAAAAAGCATGTATGCAAGAACTAATCCCATCAAATAGTAAATCAATGATAAAAACATATTGAATAAGGAAAAACAGAACTTCAAAAATCATCACGATGAAACAACACAAAGAAGAAAAAGTGAATTGTGAATTTTCTACTGTGAGCCAATAATGAAACAACTAAAATTTCAAAGAGATCAGGTTTACCTTCACAGTTAGAATAACCATCTCCCATAAATTGAACACCTTCAACCAAAGGGCACTCACAAACCCTACCCTGAAAAGTATCCTACCAAAAATAGCAAACAATTCATATTCATAATGCTACAATTTAATGGTTCAGGTGAGCCCTGCCACAGAAGCACAACATATTTATATCCTTTGGTTCAAGCATCCAGTATACCTTGCAGGAAGTTATGTTTGCCTTCTTATCTTTCCAGCAACCACCATTATTTTTAAAACATTCATTTGTTTCCATATCTGGTTTGGGAAACAAAAAAAGTTACTTCCATGCATTTAATAATGGATTTAAAAATTCCTTATTCCTGAAAATTCAAGGTATATAGCTATGAAACTAGAATTCATCCACCCATTAAGAAAATAACCTTCACTCAAGAAAATATTTGGCTCAGTAGTTTCCTGAAAGCCTATAGAAATTGCCTTCAAGACAGCCCCCTTGTCCAATTTTCCTGCAATTAGATTTAGAAGGATGTTAGTTTGACGCATTTTATTCTTGCATTTGTAAAAGATAGAATGTATAAGAAGAAAGGATGTCAACCTATATATTGTATGTTGTTAATAATAAGTGTGGGAAAAATAGTGACATCACCTCGAGATCCATGTCCAACCGATGAAACTCATAGCACCATGAACTTTCAATAACACACAGCCTCTATAATACTAAGGGAATGAATGACAGCATGACCACATCTTAGATGTTTACCACATAAACCATACCAACGAGACTTAACAAATATGGAACAAATGATAACAAAAGATTCTATGATCACAACTCTCGAATAAAATGGAAAGTAACAAATGGAATACATCTAGATTCTATTCTAACCTGTTCATATTGCTCTTGTTTCAAGACAGGGTTCTCTGCATCTGTAGTTGGATCCCTTATGCATTTTTCTATCTTCTTGACATCTAGGTTTGGTCCTTTCTTTGATTCTATGTCTCCTGAAATTGACTGGATCTGAGATTTCTTCTCTGTACTTGCTCCTTCCTCTGGGGTAAGAATCATTTTTACTTTCCTTGTGATATTCACTCCTTTTGTCATGTCTATGACTCATGGAGCCTAACCTGTTGCAACCAATTCTCCTCTCGTCCTCCATAAATTCCATCTAACCCCCAGTTAGTATTTGACAGTTGGTTCTGAACCCTGTAACTCATACCAACTTGTGTTTTTCAGGTTTCTCATTGTCTCTTCTATATAGATAGCTATTATAGTGACTGCATCCTCTAGATTCCATAACTTCATATGTAATTTTGCAATTTATATCATCCTTATCATGCACAGTGTCTTCACATTTTCAATTCTCACATGGAAAATCTCCACTTAGTTCCATTTGTGTACTGAACCAATGGATTGAGTCTATTTAAAAATCAGAAGGACTCGAACCAAACGAGTAATCTTCAAAACCACCTCTTACACTCTTCAAATATTTTAAATATTTATGCTGTCTCTCTCTACTGCAAATTCCCAGTTACAAGATATTAGTATTTCTGGTCCTGCTGATTGTGGTATTGGTACTAATTGCAATACCCCTCAGGTGCTTCAATTTGAGAGTACAAAAGAATTAAGTGGACCAGTCATCATAATTCCTGACTCTAAAGATGAATGCTTTGAAGAGAGTTCTCTTCCTGGCTTGCATGGAAAAAATAATTTATCTGGAAGTAGTGGCAATATCATCGTGCAAGAGGAGATATCTCATGATGATGGTAGAGATTAAACTTTGCATGAAAATGAGGGTGGCTGTGTGCAAACCACATTATTTGTTGGAAATACTTCATGTTCAGAAAAGACATAGTTTGGTTTAGAATATACAAATGCATCTTTGGAAAACACAGAAAATGCAAAACACCCCTTTAGAAAATGCAATTATCGAATTCAGCATTGCGTATTTCTTAGTCGACTCAATGCATTACTTGGTCTTCTTTATTGATGATTTTGTCTTCATAGCACATCATCTAGCCACAGTCTTTGTAAGGGAATCATGCCGCTACTATGTCGGTCATGGGGGTTTAACTGCTATGTCTCTCCTCTTTTTAGCAGAAATTACCAGTGCCTGTCAAAATGCCTAGGCTCTTGCCAGAATTGCCAGGCTAGAATCCTCACAGGTTTCCCTGATTTATAAAATTTAATCTCCATTGTTTTATTCATTCTACACCCGTATTCAAGGATTTGTTTCCCTCATTCTTATCTATCACCTGGCTCAGTTCTACATTGATGGAAAAGCCAATGATGTCATTCCAAGGTGGTTGGGATGTTGTTGGATCGTCATAGTGGTTATGGCAATATTTGTAAGTATGGCATGGATTCATAATCTATGGATTGAGTTATTCAGATACAATGCGCAGACATGGTTAGATAAGTGTATCAAGACAATGTGAAATCAACATCAGGCGAGGCAATCTCGCACTGTGGGATTTCTTCCATCTTCCCAACAATCAGGGATGTTTACATTTAGTGGTATCTTCCATGTTCTATCTCAATTTTTGGGTACATACGAAAGGAATAAGCGATCTCTAGGTGGTGGTTTCTTTTCTCCGCATTGAGGATATCTTCTTATTATGTAAGTACTTTTTTGTAATATAATTATTCTTACCTCCACCAAGGTCAAAAATGGTCTAGGAGACCTGTGAAATGGTCTATGAGATCTGTGAATAGTGGAAAAAGCTTTAAAAGTGCAAAGTGGTGATATGTAATTGTAAATAATGTCTATCTCTTTATATGGCGTGTTCTTGCCTCATTAAATTTTTATCAAGTGTTATTATAGTCATTGTTATTTTCAATCATTGTGACAGTGAAAAGCTGCTGGCAACTTCTTATCTAGTGTATTTCCATACCTTTTTTTTGAACTCGAGGTTTCATTCCGCTTTGAATTTCATATTCTTGTATTTACAAACCCAGATAATGTAGACTTGGAATATTTAAGTATCTGTTTGTACTCAAGTTATCTGTTGAGAATGAATGAGTTCTGTTTTTGGAACTTACGACATCTTTTCTAATTGAATGAATCCAATGGAGGAACTAAAGCATTTATTAACTTTATATGATGGTTGGAGGAATCAAATTATTTCGTAAATTTAGAAAATGGTTATAAATCAATTTTAATAATGGCTTGGACTGTGTAGAAAATACATTACATACTCTTGTTCATTTCAAATTCATGGAAGGGGATGTTACGCTTTTGTATATTTGCATATCTTAAGCATGGAGAATTTTTTGTAAAATCTTAAGATATCCAGTTCTTCTGCATTGAACATGGAATTCTCCATCCTCCATTTTTCTTTATTTTTCTTCTGCAAGTCAGAAAGTACATATACCCTCACACCCAATCTATTTTTGTGTTGTTGGAATACACATTTTACTGTTGGCAATATGCTGCATCTTTTTCCCAAATTTATATCATTTATCCTTCTGAGATATTGAGCTGAGACAAACCAATTACTAATGTTTTCAGTGCATCTTGGGACACTTCTCGCATTAATATAAGGTGGTACAGAATGATCCATATAAGCATAATTCTACATATGAACATCATCTTTCATTTGGTGCAAACATATCGATATGTAAAACACAACATTTGTAAGAACCAGATACCCACCATATTATGGAAAACAACATGAAATTTAATTGTTTCACAAATTTTCATAACAAGGTGTACATAGTTGAAACTAACCTTGTTTATAATCAGTACTCCTGTTTATGAGCAAATATCATACTTTCTTTGAAGGAAAAACAGAAACAACTTTTACTTATAGATATTCATCAAAAGTGTTCTTCCAAGCTTGAACTATAACATACAAGATAGTTAGATTTGTTTCCATGAAGTATCTTCGAAAGTTTTATTGTCTAAGAGGAACTTGCTTAGCATTTCATTCTAATTTCTATCTACTATGATTTTCTAAAACCTTGCTTCATTTTGTAGTGTGTAAATTATGAATTTTGTTTTTCCCTTCTACCAAATAAGGGAATCTCAAGAGCATGAAAAGTTTTCATGGCCAGATTCACCATCATATCTATACGTCCGAGGACCAAAATATGATGGAAATTATTGGACTATTATGGTTAGATATACATTAGCCTTGATTTTCACTACAATTCTCAATGATTACATCTCCAAATAGGTGAAATCTAAGAAACTCCAACCAGAAGGAAAACATGTTTTAAAAGGAATCATTGAAATTGTGACTACATCTTCACCCTCGCAGTGATCATTGAGGAGGTAGAGGCTAATAAGTGTAAAGTGTATTTCTGTTTTGTGGATTTTGTAAAGCCCTTGAGACTATTCCTAACACATCTTGTTCCAGAGGCTCAAGACTTTGGGCTTACTGGAGGTAGTGGTGTCCTTAGCTATGAGAATATATGAGAAGACTATGGGTCAATTTCACTAATGATGTCCACAACACTACAGATGTAAACTTGAACCAAGGTTTTTCTCTTTCCCCTACATTCTTTGGGCTCTACATCAATGATCTTGAAGATATCATCCATGAGTCCCTTGGTAATACAAATGGTCGCATCTTCTTTGGTGTCACAATTTTTATTATTCTTTTTGCAGATGATATTATTTTATTTCTCACACAGCTACAAGTCTCCATAGGCAACTTGATGTTATCAGAACTTTCTATGGAAATCATCAATTACAAGTTACAACTTAACCTAGGGAAATGAAAGTTATAACATTGAACATGTCTACAAAGGAGTCACTTTTAGTTAAGCACATTTATAAAGGCCAATGAGTAGAAGATTAGTGTTCTTCAACCTGGATCTAGATCCTGAACTATGATGAAATAAAGGGTATGCTACTTTCAACATTGAAGAAGCAGCACATTCAATACCGTTTTCAGATCTAATAAAAAAAAGATCCACCTTGTAGCACAAGAACCGATCCCAACCCCTAGAGAACCTATATAAATTTCAATTCTAGGGCAATCAAATTCATAATAGTGTTTTTGTGAACCACGTCCACATGTACCTATCAGCAGGGAATAAAGTGGTTTTCTTGAACGCTATGGCAAGAGTACAGAACAATGTAGGTGAAGTAAGTAACAACATAGCACATAAAGATAGATCAGCCTCTAACAACATAACTTGACCATAAATATCAATCAAATAAAAATGTTGAGAGCAAGCCTTGATATTGATATATCAGAGTTCAAGAGCAGATATTGACATATGGAAAGATTAGACCATGAGCAGGAATGGGGTTTATGCTTTTATCCATTAGGTGTTTAGGATTTTTCATGTTTTACATTAAAAAATAAATTTTTGGGGGAATCAATGGGTCATAGAAGCACTGGAACTTGCAGGATCCATTTGAAAATTTCAAGAATTGTTTGATTTTTCATGGGACCAAGATACATTTCCTTCTGTAGGGGATCTATTTCCATGGTGGATCCAAGTCGGATCTGATCCGAATACATATCAGATCCGTGGATCCACGGATCCTACACACTGGAGTGGTGCATCCGGTAACACAAGTTTAAAATGTTAACATTCTAGAGCCTTGACATACCTAAAACAGCAATAGTACTAGACCTTACTTTTGATCAATTTTGGGCAAACATTTCTTTGATCCTAAATATGAACCCAAGGAAACAAGTAACATCCAATATTTTTCGTAACTGATAAGATTGATCCAAAAATTGGTGTTATCATATTTGAAAATGTGAGCACCAAATATTCGGTATTTCATGCCCTGAAAAGATAAACCATAGAAGACTAAAATAAATCCTAATTTTCATTAATGATGATGATGTAACTTTTAGGACCCTGTTACCCACCTATTTGCATGGGGTGTTCACTTATGTTTTAGAAGAGTTTTGGGATAATTCCTAGGATTTATGGACATGTCTAACATGAGAGAGCAATTTTCTGTCTATATTCTGGGTTGACTTGTGGGATAAAGCCATAGTTCTGGGTGTATTTTAGTAGCAAAAAAGAGGCATCATCGTTAAATATGGGTTAGAACTGAGTAGCATGTTGTACCAAGCAACGAAGATGCTGTTAATACTGCTAGTGGTAGTGATGGTGCTCCTGTAGCTTGCAAGGAGCCACCAGATCTGTGTGTCATCAAATAGCACTAAATCATTTATGAGCATACATTTCTTGGAAGCTTGTAAACCTGTGTATGTAACATGAGTGATAAAGTTAGAGGAAGGATGTGATCGGTTGATAATTCTTTACCTCAGCTAGTAGCATTGGGGTATGGTGATATTGGTTTGCTTTTATGATGATATCATTGCATCAGGGTTAACTTACAATTCTGGAGTTTGTGTTGAAAATGTGATAGCCTGGGATCCTCTATTCTGAGTCATGTAAATAAATTTATTGATGACATAAAAGTCCTAAAGAGGCTCATTCTCACTAGATGAGGTAATAAGGAGGATTAATCCTTAAAGCTATGTTGTTGCATAAAGATCAAAATTATGGTTAGTGTATATAACCTTTGGAAATATTTTCAAATTTCTCTATGCCATTAAGATATGCCACTCTAGCTTTTGAGGGATCTTTAGGCATAAGCCTTAGCCAGTCACATGAAATATAAACTAAGTTGCCAAGGTCTACTCATTTATTATTCTTGGTATTACAATGAAATTACATCAAATATATGCCATCATATTTCAGAAGTCTCACTTTCAAACAAGGGATATAGTTCCATGGTGTTCTCTCCTTGTCAAGTAGTTTCCACTATTAGAATTCATCTCACATGGTTGCAAGTCAAATCCACAAACACTAAGCATATCCTCACCATTTTATCCAAATCTAAGCATATACTTGGTGTTTATCAACATAAGAAAATGTAAATAGGAAGTTACTTTGGACTTAACATCCTTAGAAACCTCACAAAAACTCAAAATCTATCAAAAAGAGTGAAAATTAAAGCTATAGGAAATTTTGTAGCACTATTGCAAATTTCTGTGTGATAGGATCTACAAAATTTCAAGTGTGAAGGACAAGTTATTTCCAGCATTCTCCATTGTTATTTTCATAATGAGCTTGAAGGGAAGTCGTTCTCCTTGGTGGTAGAATAGTCAATCTTGGGTTTGGGATTTCTCTTGTTGACTGTAATTTGCATTCACAAAGTTCCTTTCCCAACATTTCTAG
>LPNX011178097.1:240448-265626 GCA_001517045.1 Pseudotsuga menziesii | reverse complement strand
TATATTGCATATTATGTTTTTCCACCCAAGAAAACACTATAACTATGGCCATATAAGCACCAAACAATGTTCCCAATAGCTTGATATATGATAGTCAGCAACAGCAAGAAATATTCAAAGTGTTCAATTAAATATTGCAGCCAAATCAACAGTAGAAATGTGTCTAGAAGTCAAATTTACAAGAGAAGAAACCTACAGCAGTCACTTAATAGGGTTATAAAGGAGATATAAAACGAAGAAAGTGAGTTAAACCATGCCCGTAGCCAAGATAGAAAACAATTAAAATTGATGGGCAGTATCCTTCCATATCTAACTGTTGAGTGGAGTATTTCTTGATTGGGAGCAACTATGGGGTGTATATCACATTGTTGGGCAGCATTAATATATATTGGTAATCATATACCTGTTGTGGACAGCTAAGGTCCTTCAAGTCAAGGGTATCATGTAGGAAGGTAAGGCCCACGAGAAAAGGATTCAAAGAGAAGGAAGAAGGGAGTCCTTTGACTCTTGAATTCAGCACCTTGGCCCACCTAAGATATTCCACTTTGATTTTGGATTGAATTATCTCTTTGAACTTCGCAAGTGGGGGAGGCACCTTCTTCCATTTAATCTGAAACCCAAGAATTCAAGGTTTGTTGTTGTATTTTATTCCCTGTTTGAAAAGACTTGGTTTTTCATCTTTTTATCAATGTTTTTAAGATCATAAGTTTTTTTTTCTGTAGGGAGGTAGTGTCACATAGAGGGAATTAGAGATATGGGGTTTCCTAAGTTTTCATTTCCAGAACCCAGGTTTCAGGTTGAAATCTTCGAATTCCATCTCAACTATCAAGGCTAGATTTTAGAGCTACACCACCATATTGATCTCTTGCACATTAGTAGTAAACTCCTACACCACTAATAGAGAGCCCCCTCTATAACAGCAACAAACGTGGAGAGGAAAGGATTTTGATTGAACTGACTAAGTGAGGTGATCTTAGAACAAACAATCTAACAAGTTGGAAACTTCCTACTCTCTAGAGCACCAAAGAAGTGGTCAAGAGTTTCCATTAGATGATCGACTACTATGAGAACTGGGTTGAAGAAGAATGTTAGAGGCCAGCCTAGCTCCTTTGGTTGGGCAAGAAATGCCTAAGAACAAAGGGGGTGAAATAGAAATTCTGTTGGAGAATCAGTGATCAGTGGAAAGGTAGGGCACCGAGCAGCCCAATGTGAAAAATTTCAGATATCATGAATATTTTAAATGATTAGTTGTCTTGATCAAATTTTTTTCCTTCTCATTAAGGGCATAGCCTTGCATTATGACACAAAAAATATGGGAGAAGTTGAGAGTTCACACTTCAAAGATATAGTTTCACTTTGATATGCATGTTCCAGACACTATATGAGAAGATGGCATTATTAATGACATAACTGAAGTCCTTTGCCTTCATAGTGATTAGTTCAAAATTTGAATCATGACACTTTATGTATGTTAATAATTTTTCTAATTAATAGAAGTATCATTTTCAGGAGAAAAGGGTCCTAGAGGCTGTGGAAGATGATAAACCTTTCAAGCTTCAAAATAGTGGACCACAAAGTCTGTCAGCTCTTCTACTGTAGTAGAAACAAAATTTGCCTTACAATTACCAGTTCCTTCCTAGAAACACAAGTAACCGTCGACTCAGTAATTTACCTCCTGATTCATAGCGAAAATGACATTGAACTTCGAGGGTCCCCCAATATTGAAATGAAGATTTGACAGTGTTGCGGTGATAACCATGGGTAAAAATTGTTCCAAAACTTTGAGAGAAACTGTCAGCGGTAATATAGAAAGTAGTAGGGGATATATTGCAGTTTATTGGCGGTGGGTGGGATCAGTTTAACTACTTTGAAATAAAATCAGTATTTTGATGGTCATATTGATGATAGAAAAATATGATAATCATCCATTTCAATCCTAGTTTTGTTGGTTGGGTTGGTGAAGAGTCGGATTGTAATAGTAGATCCTACAATCGAAAATCTTGGCCAAATACACTAGACTTCTAAAAAAATTGGAGCGTACTAACCATTTGTACAATTGACATACTTCTGTATCTACGGTATTCTATGATTGCTTACAGGCTTTATAGTGAAATTCTATTGAAAAAATTGGATACACCAAATGATAGCCTCCTCTTATTAGATACCAAAAAGACGCCTGTAATTATAATTTATATTGCCATCTTTGCTTGTTATTTGCCATAAATGTTTAAAATAAAAATTGATCGCAAAGATCAGATTTTTGTGTAATATGCTAGGAATGAATTATGTTTATTGTCTAGTGATTTTAGATTATGTTATGCTAGGAAGGGGAGTCCCACAAATGGCGTGATGCAAGTCCAGTTCTAGAATAAGTTTTTATCATAGTGGATCTCACCATAATGCTAGTAGATTTTGCATTTGTTCCTCCTTAGAGTCTTCCAGCTATAGTTTTGGCCTTGTGTTGATTGCATACATGTGAAATTGTTGATACAGTGGGCCTTGAATCCCACTGATGTATGCATACTGTGAAGACATGATTGACCCATTCCATACATCTGAAAAGGCAGTTCAAGTTGTAGGTTTGATTATCGGTAGGTTTAGTCAAGACACGATTGGCCCTTTGCATACATCTGAAAGGAAGTTGTAGGATTTATCATCTGCAGGTTCTTGGTACAATTATTTAATATTAGTTGTTTTTCACATGTGTTTTAATCATGTTGTCTGTGAGCTTTTAAAGTTCTTGACTAGTATTCTCTACCATGTTAGGCCTTTCTACCTTATACTTTCTTGATTGGTACTCACTACTGTGTCTGGCCTTTCACCTGTACTGATTACTACCCCTAGTTGTATATATCAAAATGCCCCAATATCTAGATTATGCAAGTATTTTCAGACATATATATAATTTTTTTTATTCATGCTTTTTCCACTGTCTATGTTATTGTAGATGTCTTTGCTCCTTTCATTCACAGTAAGTTGAATGTCTGTACATGCTCCATAAATTTATTAAGGGGTTGAGGAGTTCAACATGCTTCTTATTTCTCAGTTATTTTCAAGTAGATTTTAGCTAATACTTAAATTACCTTAATGCATAGTGGAAAAGTTATGTAAATTAAGGTTTTGTTGAAGATTGTTTCTGAAGCCAGATTCTAAAATTAGGAAGGATTTTCCCATGGATAGGATTAAATATATTTTGCAGAGCCGATTCAATCCATGCCAAAAGTTTCATGGCCTTAGGATTAATCTTATTAAGATTGTTTTGTTATTCTTATACTTACAGAACATGGTTATTTGTTTTTCATTTTTTTTATTATACTTGTCCTAAATACAGATACATGCCACACTGAGTTGCCAAATATTGAAGCATTGAACAATCTTTGTAAATTTTGTTTGCAATGAATGAATCATTGCTAATGATCTGTGTCTACGCTTATTAAAATTGTAGGTATAATATCTTCAAATATCAATGTAAGCTCAGGCTATATCAACTAAGGAACTTTCTTAGATCCAAATGATATAAATTACGAGTGTTGATTGTTGTGTACATCTGTGTTTAGAATTTGGAATCTTTTATTTATATTGGCCTGTTTGCTTTGATCCAGACACTTAAGGTGTTATTCTAATCATATGTTGGTTACATTGCAGGTATTGGAAGCACGGGGCTCAATTTCTTTTCGTTATTCTAAGGAGAAATGCACGGAAAGATTTTTATACATTAAGGAGATTGGTTGATGACAAGATACTCTATCTTGGAAAAAGGTTTCCTTTTAGACTTATGCTTCCTTGCATCTTTGTATTGGAAGATCAAGTACAGTCATGGATGATTGTGCCAATAGGAGAAATGCACTACCTAGGCGGGGTACTTATTTTTCAAGAGAACAAAATCATGAGGAACAAAGTACTCATTACCCTACAAGAATTGGGGGTAGTACCAGAGTGACTACTCTAAGAGCTAACGGAATTGAAGATAAGGAACCAGGGGAATCCTCCAAAATTGTTGGATGTCCCTCAAGCAGCAAGTCACTATTGCCAAAGTCAGTATCAACAATTCCTAAATTGGGTGCTTCCAGCTCATCAAACTTAAAGAAGACACGCAAGGTGTAGCCAAATTCTATTGCATCGGGGCAGCCAAGTTCAACTCGCAATCTCTCTGCTGGATTGGATCAAATTGGGCAGGTTAGAGTGGCATTGCATAAGGGAGAACAGAGCAATAAAATTAGACTTGGTCTATCATAAATATTAAATTTGACAAGCTCTGGAGGATCAACCTCTGATGTGGACTTTCTTCAGGAAACACCAACTTCTTCTATGAGCAGCAAAAGCCTCTTTCATGGTGGTTCTAGTGTGGGAAGGAGAGATAAAATAATTGTTCCTAGCATGTTTCTAAATAGACAGGTAAGTTGGAATGACATGGATTTATTGAATGTAAACAATGGTTTGTTAGATTTGATGTATGGGGAACACAAACATAATTGGACTGGCATAGAGGATCCCCAATACTTTATCTTATTAAAAACCCTGGATCTCAGCTTCTAGATATTACTCAACTGAAATGTACATTAAGAAATCCATTGGCAGACATATTTAGAATGAACAGCTTAGTGAGGAGTTCATGATAATGTAACCGAACCTCACTGGTATAATACCTAAGATTGGCTTCCAAAAATTGGCATCTGATCATTTAAAGGGGACTAAATTCCAAAACTATACATCCTCTCACCACTATAACCTACCCAAAGTAGCCTTGATCTCTAAAGAAATCCCATACAATCCAAAATATTCAAATTCACAAGTTCACTCAATCTTGGATCTAGGAATGAAAACACTAGCCAGAGTTTTTTCTAAAAATGCATTTCCAGATGAGAGGACAATAAATCTAAGGCGTCTGATTTGGTTTTACACCCCTCCAATGCTTGGGAAATATAAGGGATACAATAGTGTTAACTCTTTTTGTTCAAAAATAAAAGAAACATTTTCAAGTCGTATAACTAAATTTGATTAGAAGGAATGCCTCCCTACTCCGTTAAACAGTGATAAACGTGGATCATTATTAATGTTAATATAATTACAAGTGAATTAGTGCAGCTGGTAACTATTCATTACATAGCTAAGTACAAGGTAGTGGTGACCATGTCTTTATGATGCAGCTACAATTTAAGAAAATGGTATCCTAGTTACTAGGAAGTCAGGAGAGACACGTGTTGTGTGTGCCAAGAACTACACTTATTTCATTTTGATGTGTTTATCAATTCTCCAAAGCACTTAAGCATACATAAGGAACTGAACTGTTACTTGAGCAGGTTGACATAGGAGACTATCCTGTCTAGAATAGGTGCAAGTATTTATGGAATTATCATCCCTACCAGAACACGATTAAGTTGATAGTATGTGTGGAGGTCTAGGATGCTATGCGTAAAAAGATAACTTCAAAGCCCTGTATTTGTGATCTCCTCATCCTTTGGTAGGATCAATTGCTATCACACAAACTAGAAGAAGAGGTAAAGACATAAATACGCAGACTTCCTAACATTTTGGAGCTCTTTAATTTTACAAAAACATTTCCCAATGAGGATATTATCTGGGAAAATATTCCACTCATAAATCATGGTTTACATTGAAATTTACAACTCAAAACTTAGGGGGGGTCTCTTGTCAAAATTATCTGCCATAATCATAGCCTCAACACATATGTGAACCCATACTACCCACAAAAGATCATTTATTAGTTTTCTATTCATTCAGATTACTGTCACCAATAATCCCTACAGGAACAAACTCCATACTCAAAATGATGGAAATGATTCGTATCCCTTACCACAATTTCTCTCTTGAAAACCTTGGATATGAACTTAATGGCATTGTGGCAATCACCACACATTCGGAGATTCTTCATGATCCTTATAGTTGTCTCCATGGGCGTACTGATAATCCCAAAGGAAATTGCTATCTTCTCACTATGAAAGCAAAGAATATCTACCTTTTGTTCTTCTTGCACATCATGAAGCACAAATTTTGTTTTAGGCACATATCCTGCTACCTCCATATTCTCATTCAGTGTCTTTAACTTCGCATAGATTTCTTTTGCTTGAGGGTGCAAGTTGTCATTTGAAACAAAGGTATGCACCTTGCTTTTAACTTCGATCCAGCTAAGTCCTGCCTCTTTTTTCACCCCACGTTCTCTCATCATCTTCCCATCTTCTAGATGTAGCATATATGTTAGACAACAACACATGAGTTCCTAAGTTGTGCAGATCCAACTCAAAAATTTTCTTTGTAGAAAATTTACCTAGGCTCCATATTGTCATGCATTCTGCAGGCTCCAAGTAAATCACCCCACATGGATGTTGTTGGTTCAAATGGTATTTGTTTGATAAACTCATCAGCTTCTTGTAACCATCTAGAGCAGCCAAGAATATCAACCATGCAGGCATAGTGTTCCCCTCTTGGTGTAATGTCATAATCTCGACTCATAGAATCAAAGTAATGCTGGCCTTCATCAACTAGCCATACATGGCTGCATGCAGAGAGAACACAAAGGAATGTGACATCATTCATTTTCATTCCTGCCAACTCAATTTCTGAAAAGAGCTCTAGAGCCTCCTTTACTATCCCATACTATGCGCATCCTATAATCATTGCATTCCATGCAGCCAAATTTCGTTGAGGCAAATTTGGCAAACGGATTGCCTCTTTTATACACCCACATTTTGCATACATGCCAACCAGAGAACTTCTCACAAAAGTGTATGAATCAAATCCATATTTATGCTGAGGAAATGAACCTTCCTGCCTTGATCAAGCGCTGTGATGTTCGCTCAAATAGAAAGCATAGTCAAGAAAGTAAAATCATTGGGCCTCAACCCCATCATCAATGCTTTCCAAAACACCTTGAGAGCCTATTCATCTTGGCCATTCAGAGCATAACCTGCAATCATCCCATCCACGAAACTACATTTTGTTCAGGAATACAGTCAAACACATGCCATTCTTCCTCGAGAAACTGACATTTAGCATACATATCAACAAGGGCACTACCCACAAATATATCCAAATCAAATCCCATATTGAGAATACAAGCATGAACCTGTCTGCCCTCTTCTAGAGCGGTAATCCCACACCCGCCTTGATCACGCTAGAAAATGTGAACTAATTTAATCTCATTCCTGCTCTCTGCATCTGCCGAAAGAATTTTAAGGCTTTCTTCGCAGGCCCATTCTGAGCATACCTAGTAACTATGGTCGCCCATGTGATTGCCTCCCTCTGAGGAATCCTTTCAAACACTTTGCGTGAATCCTCAATTCTTTCACATTTGGCATACATTTTGACGAAATTGTTTCCTATGAAAAGAATTGATGAAAAACCAGAGATAATGGTGTGGGCATGTACCTATCTTCCCTCTGCAAGTGCCCTAAACCTTACACACCATTCCAGAAGAATGCGATAGCAATTGTAGTCCATTGTAATAGCTTCAGGTAGAATGCCATTGTTTGGCATAGAGATTCGAATATGGTTTTTATTATACCCAACGGAGATTTTAATGGTTTCTGCTTCTTCATGTGTTGGGATTTCTCTTAGCCATTCTTTCGATAGAGCATTGGAAATGGAGGCAATGCTAAGCACGATGGATACTTTGGGTTTGATTCGACCCTCCACATTGACAAGAATTCGATTATATATTATTTGATTGGAAAATAATATTCAATGTAGTTATCACAAGGATGTTCATCTGTGAACACCCTGTACCGGAAAATTTGGCTTATTCATGCACTGATGATCAAAACTAGCCTGTATTGATCAAAAGTAGCCTGTATTGATCAAAACTATTGTTCCCTCCTCTAAACATGAAAGTTTTGATATGCATTGTTTGTTTATACTTGTAAAGAACTTGCTTCCTGATTCAATCATTGAGGCTTTGGAATTACAAATTTAGCTATGTTTATAAAACCCTAGAACTCTACAGATGTATTTTTGGGGGAGGAATAAGAAAGAAGGGTATTATCAAGGCCTGATAG
Source organism: Pseudotsuga menziesii (assembly GCA_001517045.1). Taxonomy (NCBI): domain Eukaryota; kingdom Viridiplantae; phylum Streptophyta; class Pinopsida; order Pinales; family Pinaceae; genus Pseudotsuga; species Pseudotsuga menziesii. Next base: position 257,614 of record LPNX011178097.1, on the reverse strand, counting down.
GTTGTGTAATTTAAACTATTCACATCTTCTAGACTACTCAGATGGTTAGAACAGCAATGATTATCCTCTTTTTCCCCAACCAAAAATTAACAAATGCATATAGACAAATATGAATTGAGATATATACACAAATTGAGCTGGGATATGATATATGGAAAGATCGAAATTGGCACCTAGAAATGATAATACATAGATTTATTTTGGCACCTATAGATCATAAAACGTGCATACTAAATTTAGGTCGAGATCATACTCACCATTGTTGCAGATCACGTCGACTCCCCCGCTCCTTACTGCCTTCGTCCCAAATAATAGAAGAAGAAATTTAGGTCTTTATCAGGCGTTTATGAAATCTAAAAACCATAATGACACCTTCATTGTAGCTGACCATTTTATCAACGATCCAAGTTACGATGGCATTTTTTGGATAGAGACCTCAGTGGTAAAGAAACCCACTAGCTGAGGGCATGCCTTGGGTTCAATTCCTCTGCCAAGACTTACAAAACATAACAGAAAAGATAAATATATCCCATAATATTTACATAAATAAACTACACACACCTCTATAATTTGCAGAATGACATTGTCTCTGTGAAAGAGCTTCCCCCAGAAGCTTAGGTGCCAATTCCAATGCATCGCATTGGAAAAACTCTGGACCCAATATTTTATATCCTTCAATAGAAACTTCACAATTTCTAGTTCCAGCCCTCACTGAGGCCCTACTGACTTTATTGAACTCAGCAGTTACAGTACCATCTTCTGCATACATATTTTTGGGCTCCCTGCATTTTCTGTGACTCTTGAGATACCCTCCTGTAATGTTTCCCTGTATAGTTTTGGTATATGAAAAATCTAAGATTGGCTTCGATTTTTGGACAACCTGGGAGATTTCCAGTGGAAGTGTTGGGGAATCATTTAGGGTAGATTCATTGGCTTTGTGGTAATGGTTGGTTGGTTTTATTTCTCACGTCAAATGGGAATTTCCCAAGTTCCTTGGATAGCTCGTGCTTCACGCATGTAAGGAGATTTGATCCATTTCATCTTCACCACATCCACAACAAGAAAAAAACATGCATAAAAAAAACACAATAGGTAATAAATAAAAACATAGAAGGAAACAAACCTGAAGGTCTAAACATTGTTTCCATTCTGGAGGATGTGGAGACTCAACATGAAGCTCAATACAAATATTTGACAGTTTTAATTTCTGTCCACCTACACCAATCTCATCACCAGGAAGTGGAGACTCAACGTGAAGCTCAATACAAATATTTGACAATTTTAATTTCACTGACACCAATCTCGTCACCATGTTTAGAATTTCCTGAATTCCAATTCCATTTACTCTATGCGTCTTCAAGCATCAATTAGATCCAGACAGATTACTTCTAAATCTGGTCTTCCTAGCCTAAGTGTACCATAGGATAGGGTTGTGATTCATATAATGGGGCAAGGGTTCTATTATCAGTGGTCACGGCCCTCACCTATTCTTTCTCTTCCCTGTAAATTCTCTTATTCATTCTGCCCTGTAAATTCACTGACACCATTTCCCTCTTCATTGCATAAAAATCCTGGAATCACCATTGGCATAGACATATTAGTGTTGAGTGGTAAAATGATTTTAAGGAATATTATGATTTTAAGTATTTTTAATAATATAAATAATATATAGAAATATTAAATAACGTTAATTTCAACTTGTGATTACTTTCATTTTTTAAGGTATTTGGTTTTATAAGGAAAAAATGACTAGGTAACAAAAAAAATTAAATTTTCAAAGATATGCCTCCAATAATTTACATAAACCTTATAAATGTGCTCCATGCCAAGATATCTTCTTGAATATACCCCAAGTCAACACCTTGTTATATAGTTCCATCCAGTGCAACAATTTGGTTTTTAGAGGAGTAGTGGTTTTTCACAAAGGAATACACCACTTACTCTACTTCTTAATCCTCATTCAAGAACGTGGCCTTGTATTGAAGGTTTGTAGTATAATATCTAGTATGTTTCCATGACTAAACCAAGGTATCTTCCTCCTACTTTAAGTAAATGAAACTCAATTTATCACCCCTCTTTCCACAAATGAGCTCTGTTTGAAGCTACAAAATAAGAAAAATACATATTATATGCATGTTATTATTCCATGTTTTATGGCTATATATATCCCTTGTATATAAGCTAATATCAACCTAACTAAAACTATGTGTCGTATCTAATAAAAATAACTCCACTAGTTCAACAAAAATTGGGTCACACTTCCTTTAAACGTAAAATGTTTGACATATATTATCTATAAAGCATAATATGTACATTACATAATAATACAAAATCAATCCCAAAGTGTGCAAAATAAATTAATAATGTTAAGGTTCTCTACAATGCTTGTTCATTTTCTTTGTTAAGGGTCTCTACATACAATGCTTGTTCATTTTCCTTGTTCCCTCCAGACATAGTATCAAAAATGAAAAAAAGACAAATGGGGAGAAAAAGGGCATACGACCATAAATAAATATCATAAAAGGAATCATATCCAACACCCTAATCCCAAATCCCCTAACCCCATAAACCCTTAAATCACCTCACCCAGAATCACTTAAACCCTAACCCCCTATACTTCTAAGCCTCTAATCCACCTAAATGTAACCCCCTAACCCTAGTTAACCCCTAACTTCTAAAATCCCCTAAACTCTAAATCTCATAATGTGACCATAGTGACAATCTATGTATTTTATCCACATATATACTAAGCAACTAGCATAAACAATTAACAATGTCTAACATCTCATGTAACTAACCTAAACATTGAAGTCCTATACTATGATATGTATTCAATGCACCTATCAAACTTACATGGACAAATCATGATGCACCATAACACATCATTTAATTAAAAAGATGAAACTTGTAGTCAACATAAAAAGGAAAATGAATAGGAAAATAACAAGGACAGTTTCATTCCAACAATACAACCATTTTTTCTTCAAGAAGCATAAAGGGCATTTCCTCTCATAGAATTTCCCCCTCTATTATAATGCATGGATTTCATTTTAGAGACATTATGCCTCTATTAGTCTCAATAGAAGAAGAACATTTACATTTGCATTAAAATTTTATTTAGTGTGTAAAACTCAACATTACATGTCCTTCAAACACTTATGAATCTTGATAGGATTATCTTTTGAGTTGAGAGAAAGAACTCCATATTGATGGATATTCGACATCACTCAACAATGATTAAGGGTTTCATTTTGCTCCTCCTTTAGCCAAACATATAGAGAATCAATGGCTTTGGTTTTATAAATTAGGATTAATATAAAATTTAATTAATTTGTGTTTTATATAAATATAATAATTTGTGTTTTATATAAATATAATATTTGTTTTATTGTTATATAATATTTGTTTTAATGGTATCTTTTGTTATAGTAGTATATATAATAAACTTGGATCGAGGACGTTGGCTGAGAAGAGTTGTGCACATCATGAATCAGGTGGGTGGTGACGTCTGGTGCAAAATTTACCTAGCCACTAATGCATAAAGGAGGTTTAACTTGATAGTGATAGTGAGAGGTCGTCACTGCATTATACGTATCATATTTTGCGAGGTAAGGCCTGTAAGAGGTCAATGAATCAAAATATTTACTTGAAACTTCAAGATGGGGTCGGGCCTCTACCTTTATTGCATATGGATCTGAGACTGGTTATGGGTCAGCACCCGAGTTTAATTATAATTGAGTCTTTGATGGGTTAAAATATTGTTCTTGGCGCTTCCACCAATTCAATTATTATTGGATCAACTGCTACAATGTTTAAAGGAATTGAGCCTGGTGAAGCTACGTCGACCAATGCAACTAGTTCGACAGTCACATATCATGATAGTTATATTGAAGTTAGAAAAGAACCTTAGTATGGGACTTGGGAATCTTACATTGAAGGTTCAACAACTAGCTATGATGCTTCTAGGTATCGATATGGTACTGGTTCTAGTACCTAATTTGTAATTGTAGGAAGCTAATTTTCCTTTGGCGCGCGCTTAACGGTTTGCTTCAATGGTGCAATAGGGATAAATATGGTCAATAGCAAATTCATGCAATTGTTTTGTTGGATCTCTAAATATTGAGGTGCATGGCACCAATATTACTAATAGAAGGTAGACAATTTACAAAATTTACTAAATCCTAACACTTCATTGTCACAATTACAATTTTCCATGCAGACACAATTAAAAATGACTAACACAAATGACTAATTCATATTCTTCTATCTAGTCATTTTTTATGTCGTGCCTGAATTATTCGTTTATGTTAGTCATTTTTAACTCTGTCACTTATTATCTAGTCGTATTTTTTAACTGGTGACTAAATTAGTCGTTAATTTTAGTCATTTATAGTTGGGTCAATCAAAATTGCTCAAATTTAGTAGTAAATCACTTTAAAAACCTGTGGTGACTACAATTTTTAGTCATGTAGTAGCTAATTCCTCATTTTGTACTAGTGGATACCCAGGTGGCAGGCCAGGACCAATATTTGTACATGCAAACAAAGACACCATCAGTCTATGCATATAATCACATAACTATTAACCAGATAAACTATTCTATGTATAAAGATGAACACAAAAGCATCACACATACATACTAGCTAATCCCCAAGCCTAGCCTGGAGGACGGGGCATCTCAAGGTCCCCATGATAGTCCATACCTGCATACGGGTACTCCTCAAAAACCACTAGGAGCTGCCACCACTGCTCTAGCAGCTCCTCTGTAAAGAAGCGGCCCACTCTATCACCTCCCTCTCACACCATCATTTGGCACCATCTACTGATCCACAGCTCCCGTGAAATACTATCCCGTACTTCCTGATGTAGACGCAGAGTAGGTACTTTCTCAAAAAATAAAGCACATAAGAAAGAGCCAAAACAAAATCCTCCCCTAGATTCCCTTGCATGGTTCAGCTGACGCCAAACCACCAGAAGGTACATCTAGGCTCATCCATAGTAATTGCCCCTTATGGCACGCTCTACCATCTACAGCTGCCCTCTTGATATCTTATGGTTCTTCATGGAACCCAAGACACGCAGCACCAATGTCGCCATAGACCGTGTCGACAAGTCCTCAATATCACACGTCAGGATGTGTGTACCGTGTAGATATGCAGTAGTGTAATAATTCCTATCACATAACTCCTCCAGCGTCTCTCCATGAGATAGTACTGGAACCAAGTCACCAACAACTCCCAACATTGGGAGCCCAGTCAAAAAATATACATCCAATAACGTAATCTCAACACACTACCCTTGGATCATGAAAGCCTCATCCCCAATGTCCCAGAATCTCACTAGAGTGTGCAGTAGTAGATGTAAGCTCTTCATCAGGGGAATGCTCATGAACTTCAGCAGCCCACAATGGGCCAATACACCATGCACATTCTCATCCTGTAACGCCTCCTCCCGGAGGTCTTTGCAATCTTTTTCACACCACTTAGTTTCAGGAATCCTGCACAAGCATAAAAAAACTGTCAACCACATATTTCACTGAAAAGGCCACCCAGGGACTAGATCACACCTGTCAAGCTAAAAAGAGTGACCAGTTCACTCAAAAACTCCTCACAAAAACAACCGAGTCTCACTTTTTAGCCTCATAGAAGCGACCTCAGATCGATCCTTTCTTCCCTACAGGAGCGACCCAGTCGCACCTGTTCGGGAAAAAAGAGTGACCCAGTCACTCCTTTACCCACGAAAAGTGCGACCTGGCCCATAAAATCCCTAGCAGGCTCACAAAGGACCCCCGAGTGGCCAAATCCAAAAAATAAACCACTAAAAATATATAGATTTTGCAAGAGCTCTTACCTACAAGTCACGGATCTCGAAACTGCCGGTTGAAATGGGAGAAATCAGTAAAAGAATTTTTGGGACCACCTCTCCAACTCAATAGTAAACAATGATAATGACACTTCACAAAGTGGTCCCCACCCATTTATAGGTCCCATTTGACCTATTTTCTTCCTTTTCACATAACAGGGCCATATGGAGTTCGTTTGGGACGTCGTTCACACCACTAGTTTTGGAATTCGGTCCTCTATATTTTAATGATACCATTGTCTCATGTTTAATAAGTAATTTTTGGGGCCACTTCCCGAGAGTTACCTCAGTTTACATAGTACATTGTGATATGAGTGTCTCTGGACCTGTACTTGCATCACATCGGCCTACCGCAACTTATGTAGGATTCCGGACCATCTCCCAAAAGGCACACTATTTTACTATTTCAGCATATAACTATCTAATCCATCCACCGCAACTCACACAGGTCCCCGGACCACTTCTCGTAGAGCGAATCATTTCTTTCACATGCATTTGACATATAACTATCTCCGGACTTGCACTCACATCACATGTAATCGAGTCTGTCTACCACAACTCACACAAGACTCTCCTAACCTCTGTTCGAGAGCCACCTCGATCTGCGTGCCTTTGCTGCACCGACTCGCGTGCCTCTGCCGCGATCTATCCCGTGCATGTATAGGTATGTTTAAGAGCCACCTGCTCCATCCATACTGCATGGATGACCTTTGGACCACTGTCCATTGTCCCGACATTAGTTCCCCCTTGATCAGTTGACCATACCAGAGTTTTCGTTAAGCTCTTTTCTGACTCCTAAAAGAATGAAAATATTTTTGAGCGCATCTACTTCCTTTTCCGCTCGTTAAAGTATAGGAAAGGGCGTCTACATTATCTCGTTTATCTCCTTTTGTGGAATATGTAGACTACCATATGAAAAGGACCACCTTGGCACATTCAAGCCAAGATCATTCGCCTCTATATCCTTTTATGTTTTCTCGGGTAGAGGAGACGAACTTTACGAAAAATCTCACCATGGGTTGTTGTTAAGCTATTTTCTAGCCTTCTCATCAAGAAAATATCCCTGAGCAAAAATTGGTCTCGTTCATGATGATAAAATTATCTGAATGATCATCCAATCAGTACAGGTTTAACCTTTTCTGGCCTAATTGGACTACCAATGGTAAAGAAGTTTCTCATCCCCTAAAGGATGGGCGAGCTCTCCTATGCACACTTCTAACCTTCTTCAGGCATAGGAGACTATCAATGAAAAAGAGACCCCACTAGAGTCTTCTTCATGCTTTCAGACTCTCTAAAATTGAAAGCACCAACAAGAATTTACTTTCTCGGCCTCACCAAAAATACATGAGATCGTACCACAATAGTGTCTTTAGACACCACCCCACATATAACAGTTCGGCAGCATTCCCAATTTGGGTCGCCTTTGTTCAGAGTATTCAATGATGTGTCTTCCTTGGATCTCATCAATACCAAAAGTGTCTACCTCCCCCAAGTATTTCTGATCTACAGTTACATCCCTGGTATTACAGCTATGATCCCTTTCCCATGAGTTGGTTTCATTTACTGCCTAGTCTACCCTGCCGTCATCCTCTGAACAAAGGAAGTTTGAATCCACTATACTCCCTCTACCCTTGTTCCACCCCCCCCCCACCTCCTCCCCCATTCAATGGGTCAGTCCTCAGATTGTCTCACATATTTCGGTTATCTCCCTCGTGCTTCTGGTCAAGGAAACACCATTGCCTTGGTCAGTTGCAGGACTCCCTCTGTTGACAACAACACACATATTCCAGAGGATATACCTAGAGATCCCTGTATATTGTTTTCATTAACCTCATTTATGAGTTCCTTGGACCATTTGAGAGGAGTCCTCAGTGTCTCTCAAGATGGTTGTTTCTCTCGTGCTCAAATCCAGCTACATCATCACACCATTGAGATTCATACAGGGTAATGGTCCTTGCAGTATTTGGTCAAAGACCCCATATGTCACCTGACTCTAGCACATTGATGAGTCTATTTGAGGGACCCCTGTTAGGATTATTAATCCTCCCTTGTCCAAATTTGGTCATATGTCTAAATCAAGAGTCATGTCTAAATCGGGAGTCCATCCAGTCTATTTATAGTCATTAACACCATTAAGTCCACTTGACCTAATTGGGGCACATGTTTTAGTTACTAAAGTGTGGGGAACACTAATTGAGGCTCACTGCCACTGATTGCACTTGATTGCATCAATTTAGGAGCCTCCTAGACCAATCCCTACAATTTAGGAAGCCACTGGGAGTGTTGAAACAAACCAAGGTCAATTCACTTCAGTTAATGACTAGTCAAGCTAAGTTAGGAGTCAGTTACATTCAGTTCTAGTCCTCTACATTCAGTTAGCGCTAGGATTACTTGACTGAACACATGTGGGGCGCATTTCTCACCTACCACTGTGAGTTAACCTTAGTCAACACTGAATGTAACACTTGAGTTATGTTTTAGAGCTCCGATGAACTCCGGTTATGGTTTAGACAAGGTCAGTTAACTATTGAGTCCTTCGATAGTGATTTAGACAAGGTCTTGGTTACCTACAGTCAAGTAGAGTCTAATCAATTCGAACTTCCTAATGTGGATTCGAATTGCTTGCGGCTATTAAAGCCATTGTACTTCATTGTAATTATCTATCTAATTACTCTTTGATTAATGAAAATCATTCACAGCTGCAAGCCATTTTTGCACTGTTTCATTCTTCAATAACTGAGTAAATTGTGTGATCTATCATGTGAGTTGTGTGTTTTTCCACAGATCTATGTGCTCAATTTAATATGGTATCACAGCCTTGGCGGACAAGGCACTTCTCCTCCTCAGATCTCCCACTGGATCATTTTTTTTGTTTTGCAGGTACAACTTCGAAATGATTTCATCTTTCATGAGACAAGGTCTCTGTCGGGTGTCTATTGGGCTCAGTAAAGAGTGTTTTAGTAAGATTAACTGGCTGAATAAAAGTGATGGAGCTTTTGGAACAATAGCAACAAGTCTTTCTCCAAGCTTGCGCTACCTCATTAGATCTATTGAAGACCCGAAGTAACTATGGACAAGATTGGACAGAACCCTTGGAATGATTTATGAGGATCATAATAGCACTTTGGAGAGAACATCCAGCACCATAAGCATCCTTGATCCAAAAATATCAGCCTCCACTCTCTCTGATGATGTTGTTCAAGATAAAGAAGAAGCAGAAGCTTCTACACAGTCAATTCGAATTGAAGACAGTCTCCATGCAGTGACTCCTTCTCCTGATGATCCAGAAGTTCATGAGATCTCTGATATCTCATATTCTCATATTTCTGAAAGAGAAGAAGACATTCGAATCTCTGATATTGAAGAAAAATTCTGCTACACTTCCATGCAAACATTCACCGGTGATTTTCCTTTAAATTCTGTGCAAAATTTACTAGTACTTGCTTCCGAAAGTGAAGAGAAATTTGATTTTCCTCCCTCTAATGTTGCTGCTGGTGTGAAAATATGTGATGCCTTGGATAATTTGGAAGAAATATCAGATTACCAAAGTGATCCATTCGCTCCCCGTGATCTATATTTTCCAGCAAATTCCTGCAGGATTGCATGCACCAAAATTCATAATTTTGAAGAAGAAGAAAGCTGTGCATCCACCGTCTCGGTTAACCATTTATTTGAATCTGATATTAACCTTATTGGATCTGATATGATCTTATTTATATCTGATCTGATATTTCTTGGTTTAATATATCAAATTCATAATCTTTCAGTACCACTTGTAGCTGTTCTCATCAACTGTGTGAAGAAACAAGTACCGCAAGTCTCCTACAAAACTGTTGCTGGGGATTTGATTCCATTTCACAGTTTTGGATCTGTTTTTATCCTATTTGTATCTGATTTAATTTCTGATCTGATATTATTTGGTTCATATTTTAAAATCCAAAAGCCTTCATTCATGCTTGTAGCTGCTCTCACCAATTCCGGTGTGAAAAATCAAGTACCGCACTTTCTCTTCAAAACTGCTGATGGGGATTTGGTGTTAGTTTCCTCATATGAGGTTGCTGATATTTTATTATGTGATTCATTATGTATTTCAGAAGCTATATCATACTATGGAGCTCAAGCATTTGCTCTCAACAGTCCCAGTGCTTCTCTACCATTGATCACATGCTCATCTCCTCACAGAACTAGTAAAGAGGAAGATTTTCTGCATCTGCCTAGACACCTGCTCCTAACACTTGGGGCTGTTCTTACCACTCATATTTTGCTTTTAATGGATGCAACATATCATTTTCTTGAGTTTTCCTCACATTCTCTGAATTCTCAAGAACCTTTTCTCACTTTTCAGTTGACTTCAGTTGCTCTACATGGGTCCAGTCTTCATCCGGCAGCTGTCTATATTTCTGATTTAGTTGAGCATATCATTATTCTTCCAGAGAGGAAGATTCCTCTAGACATAATGATGGAGAGGTTCACATGCCAGGCCCCAGGATACCTGTGCACAAAAGAACCAGATTGATCTTGATTCTACTTGCTTAATTAGAGGGGGGGATTTTTTCCCATGTGATTTTTCCCCAGCACCTTGTTTTTAAGCAGTTACTTTACTTTACTTGATGTAATGGGTGACCTATGGTCTTAGTTACCAAGGCCCATAGATTGTCCAAGTTAGCATTCAGGGGGGGTGTTAGGATTATTAATCCTCCCTTGTCCAAATTTGGTCATATGTCTAAATCGAGAGTCATGTCTAAATCGGGAGTCATTTCTAAATCGGGAGTCCATCCAGTCTATTTATAGTCATTAACACCATTGATTCCACTTGACCTAATTGGGGCACATGTTTCAATTACTAAAGTGTGGGGAACACTAATTGAGGCTCACTGCCACGGATTGCACTTGATTGCATCAGTTTAGGAGCCTCCTATACCAATCCCTGCAATTTAGGAAGCCACTGGGAGTGTCAAAACCAACCAAGGTCAGTTCACTTCAGTTAATGACTAGTCAAGCTAAGTTAGGAGTCAGTTACATTCAGTTCTAATCCTCTACATTCAGTTAGCGCTAGGTTTACTTGACTGAACACATGTGGGGCGCATTTCTCACCTACCACTGTCAGTTAACCTTAGTCAACACTAAATGTAACACGTGAGTTATGTTTTAGAGCTCTGATGAACTCTGGTTATGGTTTAGACAAGGTCAGTTAACTATTGAGTCCTCCGATAGTGATTTAGACAAGGTTTTGGTTACCTACAGTCAAGTAGAGTCTAATCAATTCGAACTTCCTCATGTGGATTCGAATTGTTTGTGGCTATTAAAGCCATTGTACTTCATTGTAATTATCTATCTAATTACTCTTTGATTAATGAAAAGCATTCACAGCTGCAAGCCATTTTTGCACTCTTTTATTCTTCAATAACTGAGTAAATTATGTGATCTATCATGTGAGTTGTGTGTTTGTCCACAGATCTATGTGCTCAATTTAATAACCCCAACAGGTTCATGTCCCTTGTGATTTTTGGGTTGCATTGGAGACATTGTTCAGAAGCCCCAACAGTGCTTCTATATAGATTTATGATTGATGCAGCATATTTGTACCACTGAGACTCTAACTCTCCATCAGTAAGTACCTACATCTATGTACCATTCCAGATCCAGCAGGCCATCAGTCATGAAGATATATCATTCCATGAGAATGCCATGGGTCCAATGTAGCAGTTCTTCATATCAGTATTGTATTCAGCCTCTTATCGAGGCAACCACTATTATAACAACAGTTGTACATGATCATCTCTAGCATTGTAGAGCTTAGATCACATTATTCTTTTGACATCATTACGAGCATGGGGATGCCCGCCTCATCCATATACATGTCACACATTATTTTTATCTCACTCATTGATGGTAACCATATTAATACAAAACCAAAAGCCACCATGCCCCAGCCCAGGAAGCACCACCTCTCCCAAGAAAATCCTATGATGTCCATCGGCCATACGATGAGATCCTTCCCTCACACATCAAGGGGCAATCTGTTAACCCAAAAAATCCCTCAATGATCTCTACATGACCTACACCACCCAAATATATCTATTTCACTACCCTCATTTGACCCCCACACCCTTACAAAGGCTCAAAAACATAAAAAGGGCTTAAAAAACCCTAAAAAGAGCCAAAATAGCTCTCATAGGGGCTAAAACCCCTCAAAGGAGCTTAAAACCCCCAAAGGAGCTAAGAATTGGGTGAAAGGGGCTTAAAGACCAAAAAAGGGACTAAAGCCCTTACCAAGGGATTAAAACCCTAAAATCTCTAGAAAAAACTATAAATAGAGGGGTGGGGATCACTCTCAAAACACTCCTTCTCTCCCTATCATTATGCTACCCATGTGAGTGCCTTGAGACCCTTTCCTCTCAAGCCATTCACCCCTGTCCTCCATAGCTCCATAAGCCAAAACCCCATTGCATAGAGAGGTGCTTCCAAAGCTAGGGCATGGTGGCCCATTTCCACAAAGGATGAAAGCATAACCATGTATTTCTTGTTGGTAGCTTAGATTGTTTTTACGTGCAGGTTTATTTGCTCATAGTTTGTTGCAGGTTCTCCTCTGATTGCTTGTAGCCATTTCTTGTTTTTTCTAACAATTTCTTGCAGGGTTTCCATGGGTTAGAGCTAACATTTCCTTGCAGGGTTTTCTTCCATCCACAGGAACCCTACCCTTCCATGATATAGACGAAAGGTAGCCGTTCCTACTCATAGCTAGGGCGAAAGCCCTACTACATGGATCATACTATGTATAGGTCAATGATTGGTTTTTTATTATATGTAATGGCTACTAGACCAAATGTAATGTAGGATATAGGTTTGGTTGCCAAATTCCAATCAGACCCAAAAGAAACACATGTGGGTACAGTAAAAAGAATTATTAGATATCTAAAATGTACTATGGAATATGGATTATGGTATCCAAAAAGCAATAACTTCACTATATAGGCACTCACTGATGCATATTGGGAAGGAAGTGTTGATAACTGAAAGAGTACCAGTGGAGAAGCATTCTTTTTGGGAAATTGTTTGGTATCATGTTTAAGCAAGAAACAATCCTCCATATCACTATCTACAACAAAGGTTGAATATATTTTTGTTGCATCATGTTGTACTCAAGTCATTTGGATGAAACAGACATTAGAAGACTTACTTGTAAAATATGAAGATCCAATAGTGATAAGTTGTGAAAATACGACTGCCATAAATATATCAAGGAACCCTGTCATGCACTTTAAGACAAAGCACATACAAATAAAATATCACTTTCTAAGAGATCAAGTGTCACAAAAGGTTGTCAAACTAGAATATGTTGACACAAAAGAACAAATAGCCGATACTTTCACAAAGCAACTACCCAAAGAAGCATTTGAGCATCTTAGGAAAGATATGGGAGTAATATCCTTACAATGAATAAAAAAAGGAAAAGGCATCATGTCAGGGGGAGATATGTTGACAGGGGAGTTGTCAGGAAGAAGAAACCTTTGTCATTAATTTCAAAGGGGGCGAAAACGAAGGATTTTCCATCAATGTCAAAGGGGGAGATTATTGAAAATAGTTGGCATTGATGTCAAAGAAGTTTAGTAATGAAAAATAAATTACAAATATCATATTGTAGGTCAATGACAAGGGACGGATCCACAAATCAATCAATGGAAGCACAAATGAAAAATTGAACGTTCCAGATTAGTCGAGAGAAATTGCAAAGGATGATTTGAGAAGATCGATGGTGGTGAATGATTTCCGCACAAAGAAAAGTCAAGATCCACAATCCACATTTGATCTTAGATCAATGGTTAGGAATGAACCCACAAGGAAATTGACGATTCAGAAAAATGAAGAAACAAAGTTGCGGAAGAGAATTGCGGAGGTCCAAACTGGTAAAGTACAGTTCTGCATTCTGTAATCTGCAATCAATAAGATCGATGGTCGAAAAATATTCTGCAACAAATCGACAGCATGGAAGCACAATTATGGAAAAGGAAATTGTGGAAGTATTTTCAAGAAATTTGGAAAACCCACAATCCGCATTTCGCAATCCAAAATCCATAAGATCGACGGATAGGAAAGACTCTAAAAGAGATCAATGGTGAAAAAGCACAATTGCAAAATTATTTTCAAGAAATTTGGAAAACCCACAATTCTCAATCCGCAAGATCGACGGTCAAGATAGATTCTATAAAATATCGATGGCGTGAAATAAATATTGCAGAAAGAAAATTGCGGAAGAACTTTTAATAAATTTGGGAAACCCGCAATCCACAGTCTACATTTTGATCTAAATATCGAAGATCGGTAAAGAGTCCACATAAGATCGATGACGTGAAATAAATATTGTGAAAATCAAATTGCATAAGTACTTTTGAGAAATTTGGAAAACCCACAATCCACATATGATCTCAGATCAACGTTCAGGGAAGAGTCCACAAGAAATAAATGGTGTGGAAAGGTTGTTGCGGAAATACATTTGTGGAAAGCTAAAAAAATTATGGAAATATGATTATGGAAGGAAATTTGTGTGTTAGAGAGATGAACAGGAAAGATTCTGCAATGGATCAACGACTCAAGATGGTTGCGAAAAGGATCTATTGCAGAAATATCATTGTATAAAAAGGAAAATTCAGAATAATTTCTAGTGAATAATTATCATTGCGGAGAGGCAATTCCGGTAAGATTTTGTTGGGAAAAGGTATGACTGATAAACCTAAATAGAGTTAAATAATTTTTAAAATGAAGAATTCAGTTTTCATGAAGAGTCACGATCCAAGAATGAAAATACGAAATGGTGAAGAGATTCATTCACAAACAATGTGGTAGAGGGTATCTATAGACATAATGATGAGTGAGAGAAATCGTCTCTACACTCTCAATTGGAAGATCGATTGAAGTACAGTCAGAGATCAAATTATCATATGAGGGAGGTTGGGAGGTGCTCGAGTTAGAAACAGGCTTACTAGGCTGTCATAGCATCCTTTCAGTATATGGTGATAAAACCAGGGAGTCAAAGCCTCCTTTGAGTAGTTTTTGGTAAATAAGGGTGTAATACCATCCTTGTTTGTAGTAGTAGGAATAAACTAATTGTAAACACAATTTTGTAGTAATAGGAAGTATTGGTGGTTTACCCAATTGGGCTTCCATTATAAATTTGTGTTATGTGTGTGATTGTTGATCATGTGTTTTAATGCATAAAATAAAAAGTGATTTAAATTTTTAAAAGTTAACAACACTGATTCAACCCCCCTCTCATTGTTATCCATATTCCAACATCCAAAACCACCCCAAAAATTGACTTTTGGAGGCAGAAGACAAACCCCCCTAAAAGTCAAAATTGTTTTAGTGATATGTCGAAGATGTGGGCATGAGAAGTACCAAAAAATTGAAAAACAGGGCTAAAGAACATGATCCTCCTCCTAATATATCGAGGCACATGCCTATAATACCAAGGATTTAAAGGCTCTTTTGTTTCAAATAATTAGATTTTTTGTAGGGATGGCATACCTCGCATCAAAGTGAGGAAGGAGTTATGTGAATCCCAGTAGATTCAAAATCCATGAAGCATATAGAGGATACATGGCCTGATAAGTTCAAGTATGAATTACAGAGCCTTCAATTAAGAATAGCCATTGATGGTGTCAACCCATTTTCCCTCCCAAACACCAGCTATGGTGTTTGGCATGTAGTAGTGATCAATAACAATATCCCCCCATGATTCTCCATGAAGAACAAACATATTATATTCCCTGGTAGAAGGAAAGTGAAGATTTTGGATGGTTACCTGCAACCATTGATCAATGAATTAAAGGAATTATGGGAAGGGATATAGGTATATAATGTATCTAAAACCTACCCATTAGAGAGTAGTTTTATGTTTTATGGAATATGTGCGTAAAACACACATGATTATCCATGGCTAGGTTTTTTCTTTGGTAATATGTTGTTTGATTTGTTTATATTCAAAGAAATATTTCTTGGCAATGGGACATTGATAGAAAATAATTCAAACACAATCATTGGGTCACATTGTATGAACAGAAGTGGAGGAAATGGGACATTGATAGAAAATAATTAATACAGTTGCACAATAGAAGCATGAATTTTCTAGGTCATTTAAAAGATAATATGGCAATGATATATCCCAATAGTTGAGTTGTGGATCAAATTAGATATAAATATGGTGCATCAGGTCATTACCCACATAAAGAGTAGGATGTGCTAAACATTAGGATCAAGTGCAACAACTCGATAATAATCTCTTTATGTACATTTATAAGTTTACAATGCCAATGTGACTTAAAACAATTATGCTTAATATATTATTGTTGGGTTATTAGAAATATGACACCATCATTTGTTAAAAAAAATTGCATGTGTATTTGTTCCCATCTATGTGGGATTATGGACATCATTTTTGCATCGAGGATGTGTTATGCAACCAAGTCCCATAAATAACATAAAAATAGCATAAATAGACCAAAAGATAGTAATCCATGCCTTAATAATGAATAACAGAGATAAATATCAATCATGTTTGAGGGAGGAACCTCCTTACACAATGTACTTATGTACCCAAGACAAGACAATATACAAATTCTTTCTCAAATGAAAATATCTCCTTCTATATATAGGAGATAAAGGTGTACAATAAAAACTGATAGAACTACTAACATACCCATGCCTACATCAATAGTATGTAATACACCACCATATAGGGGGTAAAGTTCCACACTATAGGGGGAACCATGCCCAACATTTAGGGATTAACATGCCCCTCCCCTTCAAAAAATCTTTGTTGTCAATTTTTGGGTAGTTGTGGATGCATCTGTATGAAGGAATCATCTTTCCATGTCAAATTTGCAGCTGGTAAGTTCTTCCACTTGATGAGGTACTCAATAATAGCTAGATTTTGTAGTTGTTTGGTCTGTGTTTTGATGATATGGTTAGGTTCCCATATGGTTTATGCTTCTGTAAAACTCCTTTGTTGATGATGTTGATATGCTTGTAGTTTCATCTTGTTTTCTAACATCATTGGCATTTGGATAATTGCTTGTTGGTGCTCTATGCGATATTCTACTGCTTGAACTATAGATCTTCTTGTCACTGCTTCGACCATCTTCTTTGTTTCATTGTTCTATTCATAGGGGTATTTTTTTGTTAATATTCCATATTCTAATATAGATAACATCAGTATTCAATTCAATTTCACAACAATAGCATATACAGGATCACTGAAAGATACACAATCACAATATAGACATTGATTTATCCTTGAAAACCCTG
>LPNX011178097.1:168690-239805 GCA_001517045.1 Pseudotsuga menziesii | reverse complement strand
CTTCTATGTGCAATACACAAGTGAGTGTGTGTGTCCAAATGAGGAGCACACCACTTCTATTTATACTCTATCTTCCATTTGACTTTTTCCCTAACTAGGTCAGCCCCAACAAACTTACTGGGCCGACTTACCTAGCAAGACACAAAGCAATATAATATTATTTTCTGAAGGGTTCTATTGACCCAAATTACAATGAAGGTTTTACCTCATGACTCTATGATGACCAAATACAATAATAACATCCCGACGGAGGAATAAAACATCTCCGATAGATTACAACAATAAAAAACATTTAGAATATTCTTCGAAGTTACAATATTTCAACATTCCCCCTTAATGAGAAGGGCATTATACTAACAACAACAAAATCAACTATAGGAGCAAGGAGAGAGAGCATAATAAACAACATCAAGGTGATACATCTATTTGTCATTGGAAGTTTTTTTCAACAATCATCAGCACCTGGAATAGTTACTGGAACATCTTCAGTACTGGAGCATCAAATTCTACAGCACCGAATCTTTATCTTTGATATTCATCTTCTGCAACACTCAATCACTCAATCATCTACATCAACACTTGATCTTTCGATCAACAACACTTGATCTTTTGATCAGCAACAACATCATAAACAACAATTGATCTTTCAATCAGCAACACTTGATCTTTTAATCAACAACAACATAACTTGCAACACACATGATCTAATTATGGGATGATCAATCCCTTTCACTTTAGGGAATAATTCCAAGGATGATGCAATCCTATCCACATCATGGAGACAAAATTCTGCGGATCGCTTTAGGACTAATGTCCAGGGATGATACAATCCCACCACATCATGGAGACAAAAGTATGTGGATCACTTTAGGACTAATGTCCAATGATGATACAATACCACCACATCATGGAGACAAAAGTCTATGGATCACTTTAGGACTAATGTCCAAGGATGATACAATCCCACCACATCATGGAGACAAAATTCCATGGATCACTTTAAGAATAATCTCCAGGGATGATACAATACCACAACATCATGGAGAAAAAAATTTGTGGATCACTTTAGGACTAATTTCCAAGGCTGATACAATCCCACCACATCATGGAGACAAAATTATGTGGATCACTTTAGGACTAATGTCCAGGGATGATACAATCCAACCACATTACAAAGACAAAATTCTGCAGGTCACTTCAGTACTAATGTCTAGGGATGATACAATCCCACTGCAACATCATCATCACCGTTCCCCCTTTCGAGGAAGTTCCTTTGGAACTACACCAAGATTTTCATGGAAGTATTCAAACTTTACTCAAGATAGAGGCTTATTCAACACATCAACAACTTTCTCATTAGTGCTCACATAATGGAGCTTTATAGATCCCTTCTGTACCATATCCCATATGTAAAAATACCATATTTATATGTGCTTTGACTTTTCATGGAACATTGGGTTTTTCACTTTCTTTATGAACCTTTGGTTGTCACATAGAATCACCGTGGTATCCAACTCTAGGTCAAATAGACCTAACATCAACTTTCGAAGCCATATGACTTCAGAACTAGCATAACAAGTTGATATATACTCTACTTCAGTTGTGTTGAGAGAAACACGGCATTGCTTCCTGCTAAAGCATGAGATCATGGCAGATCCTAGACAATAACATCCAACTAAGGTGTTATTCCTGTCTGGGGAAATTTCAAACCAATCTACATCTGTATAACCATACAATCTGTAGTCATGATATCCAACATAGTATATATCAAAGTCTATCATACCATTCAGGTATCTCATCACATGATTTGTAGCTACCAACTGAACACATCTAGGCTTAACGAGATACTAACTCAGGGTGTTCACAACAAAGAATATATATGGCTCAATATTCATCAAATACATCAACAACCCAATAATCTATCTATACAGATTAAAATCTACTAACTCCGATGATTCATCAGCTAAAAACTTCAGGTTGGTATCCATGGGTGTGTTCATGGATTTACATTCCAACATATCAAATGTTTTTAATATTTCCACAGCATACTTTCCCTTATTGAGAAAGATTCCTTATGGGTTATGCCATACTTCCAAACCTAGAAAATAGTGCATCAATCCAAGGTCTTTCATCTCAAATTATTCAGCGAGCATCTTATTGCACTCTACAATCCATTTCTCATTTCCTGTCAGAAATAAATCATCCATGTATAGAAATAATATGACAGGTTCATCATCCATAACCTTAAAGTAAAGGTTATGGTTAGATTTACTTTTGGTAAATTCCAAAGTCATCAAAAATCTAATTATCCTTCCATACCAAGCTCTAGGAGCTTGCTTCAATCCATACAGAGCCTTCTTCAACTTAGGCACATGAGTCAGTCTGTATCCAACTTCAAATACCTATGGTTATTCTATGTACACTTCTTCCTCAATAACACCATTCAAAAATGTTGTCTTCACATCCATCTAGTGTAAACTCCACTTTATCATGGATGCAAGTTCCATGACGATTCTAATGGAAGTGTAAATTTCTACTGGAACAAATGTATCTTCATAATCAATTCCCTCTTTTTGAGAGAATCCTCTAGCCAGAAACCTTGCCTTGTATTTCTCAATACTTCCATCAGTTGCACGCTTTATCTTGTAGATCCACTTCAGGAAGATACCACACTTTTACCTTCTGGTTTGGGAACTATATCCCAAACATCATTCTTCATTGTTTATTTTTATTCTTTCATCATTTATTCTACCCTTTCTTTCTTTTGTAGCTTCTTCATAACTGGTAGGTTCTTGATCTACGAGATAACACATCAAAGGCACATAACTGGAAATTGGCTTTGACTTCGTGCTTACTCTTGTGGAGGCTTATGGAGCTCCATACTTCTATTCTTATTGTATAATTTCTCTTACTCAAGCAATATTTCTCTTCCATGACATATTCATAGTAGGAGGTTCTTGAAGTTCCAACATATCATGGTCTTATGATGTTTCATCTTCTGGGGAGGGTGTTGCTTCTATATTTCTGGGAGGTGCATCTTCTTCATATAATTCTTCATGCTAACACTTTATGGATCTCCTAAGAGCTACTTCTTTGTCAAATGTTACATATCTACTAATATCCATGTGATTGGATCCCAGAATGTATATTATGAAGGCTTTGGATACTTCACCTCATTCAAAATGACCTACCAAAAAAACCAATGGAGCATTTAGACACACATTCAATCTTTAAAAATGCTTTAAATCTTTTCTTTTAGCTATGGCATCCATGCTTAGGGCATGGTGGACGGCACCGCTCCTATCCCCTTATGACAGAGTGGTGCCACTACCTTTGCAATATTAAAAAACAAGGTTCTCATCGGGCACCGCTCCTCTCGCAAACGCTAGAAGCGTTACCCGGGAAGAAATTTTTATCCTTGGCTTAAAAGCCCCAAAAATCAATAACAATGCATGAAATAGAAAAGTGGAAACTATGAAAATAAAGAGAAGGCTTCTAGCTCTTACCTGAAACTTACAATTCGTAAAATGGACGAGTAACAGCTCCACAATCTTCAACTAGAATCTGCACACAAATTCTCCCAAATGATCTCCAAATTTGGTAAATGGTAAATGAAATGGTTTTTTACTATTTACCTTGGCTTTTTATAAAATATTTTTTGGGTCATTCTATTATTTTAATGACTTTTTAAATTATTTTATTTAAAAAAATGCCCTTTCTATAGTTTATAAAAGTCAATTTTAAATATTTTGGGGAACTAATTGTCTTTTAAAAAGTTTTTGCAGTGACTAAAGTTAATAGTATTGGCTATGGGTAAGTTTGTTTTTTACTTTTTCATACTTCTGTAAAATGGAAAAATTCGTCAAGCACTCATTTCGACACTTTAAACCTAGTGTCAAAGCTCTGAGTCATTTTCGCTTCTTTTCAGACTAGTTAAACCCGCTCATCGTGAAAAGAAACCTTAATGGAGTCTTCTTTAAACTCTTTTTGGACTCCTTAAATGTGAAAATATTGTCGAGTGAACTTGTCTTCTTCATGCTCGTAAAAGTACTTGAAGAGTCCTCTTTCCGACGGTAGTTTACCCATTTTTTGGTTCGGATTGACTAGATACAAAAAAAGAACACTCCATTTGATCATGACTGAAAGAGTTCCCTTGGGTATTGTTTTATACTTTTTCAGGCCCTAGAGACTAAATTGTATGAAAAAGGACCCTTTGGAGTCTTCTTCCATTTTCGTTCAGACTCTCTAAACATGAACGATACCGAGTTAACTTTCTATGGACTCGATAAATCAAACACTAAGAGACCCTCTTTTGGGAACAAACCCCTCCTTTCTCAAGTTTGTGAAATTTATGAGAATGGACTTGTGTTTGGATAAGCTACAATGAGTGTTTGTTACCCTCTTTGAACTCATAAAAATGAAAATAGGCACTCATCAATCATGATGGGGAAATTAAGGGAAGGGAACTAATTCATTTTACAAATAAATGGCAGTTAGTAGTCACCTTTGAACATGGCACTTGTCTACATCTCATTCAGTCAATTGGGTATTCAGTTGACTTCCAAATCGATCCACTTTCATGAGTCATGTTACTCCTTTGAGTCTTTCAAAGAATGCATCATCTACTGTCTCATTATGTATTGGTATCCATCTGGTCTAAGTCAATGCTACCAAGTCTTCGGTCATACCGCCCGATGTTCAAAGGGAAATTGAAAGTTTACCTTTGTAGTGAAAACAACCTTTGCGTCAGTACCTTTTGAGTCAGTCCTATGGTTACAACATAATCAACATTCCAAAATTTTGTTCTGAGTTTCGTGTCGTCAATGTGGGATTCATCTTAGCCCTCCTTCTACGAGAATATTCCTGTCGACATCAGCTCATTATCCAGGAATTAGTCTTAGAAACAAGTTTTAGTACCTTGAGTTCTGTATGCATCAATGACAGATTCTCTCACTCTTGACATAGGTTCACATCATTGACCTTTGATCGATATATTCGACTGAGTGTTCAACATCAGATCATCTATTCACACTCAGGAGATTGTATTAGGGTACCTTGGGAATCATTGACATCAATGGTGATCTCCCTCACACTTGTTAATAGTTCACATCATTTACCAGTAATCAAGTGGTTTCTACCATGTTCGACATTAAGACATTGTAATCACATGGATAGAATCGTACTTTGTGGAAGACGAGACGAAGACCCTGGGTATCTTGTAAAGCGCTCATTGCTTTCCCCAGATTGCGATGGAATATCTTGTATGAGTCCTAGCATGGATCCACATTTGTATGGTTGTGGTTGTGCTCCAAATTGTGTCCATTTGAAATAGATCTACGTTGTATGTCTGGTATTTATGTCCAAGTTTGAGTCCTCTATCACATGGATCTACGATGTATTCTAGTAGCCATGTTTGTTTATACCTCTCATGGATCTTCTTTGTATTGCTCTGCAGCCATGATGAGGAGACAGTTTGGAATAAAAAAGTATTGATGTATTGTGGAATCATGGTTGATGTTGCTCTCCTATCAAGCGATTTCTTACCTCGAAGTGATAACTTGCTCTTTCAAAGCTCTCGCCTATCGTATCCCTATATCCTCATGCCTTGGGGGGGATTCTATTACACATAAACCTCATCATCATCATGTGATGAGGTCCCAAATATCAGCAATTTCCCTAAAATCCCAAAATAAGATGTTGAGTACTGGCCCAGACTCCAATTTTGCATATGAAAGTCCAGCACCGCCTTTTCCCTTAATGCAAGGGGCATTACCTTCTTTAGTAACTCATATTGTCTCTTGACAATAACCGGTGCCACCGCTTTCTCCCTTTAATCAAGGAGCGGTTCCACCCTGGTAACGCTCTGTCATAGTGTAAGAGAGGCAGTGCCCAAGGTAAAAAGTGAAAAAGAGAATATTCTACGAAGCTTCTCGAAGGAAGACTTCATGGCACCCTCATCCCTACTCCTGATGACCACTTGGACTTGAGATCCATCCTTTTGAAATCTACATTACACCTCACCCACCATTTACTCAACCATCCCTATCCTCCCAAAGCCTATAAAACCAGCCTCATACCCCATGGTTGAGGGGATAAAAAATTTATGCTGCTGAATTGAGATTCTAGACAAATCCAAGGTGAGCATAGAAGGAGAAATTTAGAGCTTTAGAGGACAAGGAGTGGAATGTGAAGGAGCATCAAAACACTAAGGTGATGTTGTAAGATTTCTTCTTCATCTTTAATTCAAAGTTGGTTCCTTTCCCATAAATTGTGTTATGTCTTAATCGTGTTGTTTATTACTGGATTCCTTAGTAACTAGTATAGAACTGTGGATTATATTTTGGTGCCTTTGATATTGCTTGTCTAGTTGATGTTTTTGTGCAGGTACATCCATGGAGACTTATCACCACAGGAGACACTCATGTCGTACTTCAGAACAACCAAAGAATCCATTCCAAATGTATACACCTTCTAGGGGAAGTATTCCATCCTTTGTCTCTCATTTGTTCTAGATATGAACCATTCAGACTAGAGGAACAAATCTTGTCCGCAAGAGGTGCAATATTCCTAGCAACAAATCTGACGACTCTACTGGGGAAGAACATTTTAGACCATCTGATCTTTTGCAAGCTCTTATCTGAAACCAAGCTCCACCCTGTTAGTGATCAGACCCACTAGGTCTTCTAGTGAGATCTTGGCTCATTTTGATCATATCTGCTCAAATCTATGATACTATTACTTTCTATACTTAATTCCATGTTTTATTTTATGATTTGACGCCATCTTTTCAGCATCTAACTCTCTCTTTTTTGCCATTTGCTTTGTCTTGACATCTACAACAGTCACCACTCCTACACAGAAGACAAAAGGTGGTTCCACTGTGTTAGAGTAGTAGAGTCAAGCTAAACTAGTTAACATATCTAAGAAAGTAACAACATATCATAAAAGATAAGAACAGGAAAAAAAAGGACAAGAGAACACTGATATACATGGTTCACCCTAATGGGTTACATCCACGGAAAGGTAGTCTTCTATTATCTCCAGAATGTCTTCTCCAATATTACAAGAGAGCAAAGCACAAATACCCAAAATAATATAGATGATTTACAACAGTGTCACAATAATACCACTACTACATCAAGAATACATGATATGTAGAGACTCACTTGACCCTAATATATACTAAGAGATGAGGAGGAATTACTCTCACATATTGCATATAGGATAATATAATTCTCCAAAATAACATCTCTTAATACAATACCATGGACAAATACTCTACACAAGTAAATACAACACCATATAACTATGGGTTAAATGTATTACTCTTTTACATAAGATTGTAGCCAACTTCCGACATAATACAAAGACATTATTAGCTTCCAAGGAATATAATATATTCCAACACTCCCCCTTAATAATGGATGGGAGAAGGGCCCACACTAACACTAAAGAAGGAATGAGTCATTACTGCTCCCCCTTGATGACAACTTCCTGCATTCCAAGCAAGGAACAAAGATACACAAACTTTGCCTTGGTGAAGGATTTGGCGAAGATATATGCTTCCTGCTACTTGGTAGGACAATACTAAAGAGAAAGAATGCCATCTGCCACAAGTCCACGAATGTAAAGAGTGTCAAGGTCGAGATCCTTTGTCTTGGAGTGATATACTGGATTATAAGCAAGCTAGATTGCACCCTGATTGTCACATTTCAACATAGTGGACTATTTTGAAGCCAGACCAAGCTCTGTAAGAACATGTCATAACCAAACTGCTTCTTTAGCTGCTTCTTTAGCTACTTCTTTGGCTGCTCTATATTATGCTTCACATGAAGATAAAGAAAGAGTCTTCACCTTCTTTCTTGACCAAGAAATCGGACCTAAACCAAGTTGAAATACATAACCTGCAGTGGACCGTCGATCAGAATTGTCACCTGCCTAATCAAAATCTGTGGAACCAGAGAGGGAAACTATAGTACTACTCAAATAAAAAACACCATAGTGTAATGTCCCCTGTAAATATCTCAAAATCCTCTTGGCTTCCTGCCAATGAATTTCATGAGGTTGTTGCATGAACTAAGAAACCAAATTGACGGAAAAAGAGAGATATGGTTGGATGTGAGTTAAATATATCGAACTGCCTACAAGTTGACGATAAAGAGTATCATCAACAAGTGGTGTGGTACACTCAACAGTTAACTTTACCCTAACCCTAACTTGTTGTGTAAGATTTTTGTAGAATTTTTTCAAGGGTTTCTTGATGTTTTTTTCTGTAGATCTACATGATTTCAGGGCTCTCCTCAAGGAGATCTTTCTTCCAATTATAAAAATGGAAGTTATAAAAAAGGGCCTTAACTTGGTCATTTTTTACCGAAATTTTTATTATAACCTAGTTTTGGAAATGGAAATGCCATTCTAGATCCACCCACGCGACCAGAACAGAAAACTGGGCAACCAACAACATATCATAAAAGATAAGAACAGGAAAATAAAAGGACAAGAGAACACCGATATACGTGGTTCACCCTAATGGGTTACATCCACAAGAAGGTAGTCTTCTATTATCTCCAGAATGTCTTCTCCAATCTTACAAGAGAGCAAAGCACAAATACCCCATAGAATATAGATGATGTACAACAGTGTCACAATAGTACCAGTACTACATCAAGAATGCATGATATGTAGAGACTCACTTGACCCTATTATATAATAAGAAACGAGGAGGAATTACTCTCACATATTGCATGTGGGATAGTATAATTCTCCAAAATAACATCTCTTAATACAATACCATGGACAAATACTCTACACAAGTAAATACAACACCATATAACTATGGGTTAAATGTATTACTCTTTTACATAAGATTGTAGACAACTTTCGACATAATACTCTAGGTTGCTTAGATAGTTTAACAAAAATCATCAAAAGTTTGCTTCGTAGTACTTTGAGACAATTCTAGAGATCTATTCCTAGTTTGGATGAACATATCAAAACAAGATGGCATTTTACATTCTACAAGAATAATAAGAGTAGTGTCAATTTTCTTGTAATATTTACTACAACTATTTAATTTCTCATTTAAAGTTTTCAATTCAGCAAGATATAACTCAACTCTTTCAAAGTGAGCAGGTTTGAGGTCAAAGATCTTCTTTTCAAGATAATATGCAGAAACATCATCAGATTTATCAAATAAAGAGGAAAGAATTTGCCATACCTGAACCAGGCTGTCTTCTGCCTCAATACTCACTTGAAGACTATCTGCAACAGTTTGACCAATGAGCCCCCTTGCTTGATCACTTTTAGCTTCCCATATAGCCAAATCATCAGCAGTAGTAGGTGTCTTGTGTTGAACATTAACTAGCCTACAAAGATTCTTACTCCTGAGAACATCAATCATCTTTCTCTTCCAGACAAGATAGTTAGAACCACCTAATTCAGGAACAGAAGCTACTTCGGAAGTCATAATGAGTGAAATTTTGTCAAGAAATAAAAAACCCTAATACTAAAAAATGACAGAAAAATAGTGAAGCATTTGAAAATAGTTACACTTTACTGATCTGAATCTGCAAAAGCACAGTTAGAAACACAGTAAAGAAAAGAGGAGAAACTTTCACTTACAACCCTGTGAAAAAAAATGTGCCCATAAAATCCCATTCATCTGTTCTAAACACGTAGGTGGATCCAGAATGAAAGTTCCAATTCCAAAAATAGGTTATAATAAAAAATCCTATACGAAATGACCAAGTTACGGCCCTTTTTATAACTATCATTTTTATTACCGAAATTTGTATACAAATTTCGTCATTAAGATCACCATTTAAAAAAGCACTTTTAACATCCATTTGGTGTATTTCCCATTTATAAGATGGAGCAATAGATAAAATGGTTCTTATTGTATTCATTTTAGCAACAGGAGAAAAAGTTTTATTATAATCTATACCTTCAAGTTGATTAAAACCTTTTGAAACTAACCTATATTTATACTTTTCAATCTGTCCTTATCCAATGAACTTAGTTTTGTAAACCCATTTACAACCAAATAAATTATTACCAACAGGAAGAGGAACAAAAGACCAAGTCTTGTTCTTCATAAGAGACTCATACTCAACAGTCATAGATTGTTCCCATTGAGGTTTACCTTGAGCTTGAGCATAAGAGGTAGGATCGTCTGTGGCCAAAACTTTGGTCATAAGGGAAAAGTTAGATCTAGTTCTAGGAGGGTCGGAATGGTTACCGACCTCACTACCTGCGAATTTAAGAGTTTTCCGGGCCCAAATAGAAAGGTTAGAGGAAACAGAAGTTTCTTCAGCTTCAGTACATTCAGGTGGAATACTTGAAGAAGAGGGTGAACTAGGATCAACAACAGGCACATGACTGGAAGAAGAAACTGAGATAGGAGTAATAGGATACAATGGGATATTCGTTGTAACATGATGTTTGACAAACTCGGGTGGTGAAGATACTTCAGCAAAGTGAACATCCCTTCGGATGATAACACTCTAAGTAGAGGCATCAAATAACCTGTAAGCCTTAGAATCCTCAGAATAACCAATGAATATACATTTGTAAGACTTGGGATCTAACTTTTTCCATTTATCGTCAGGAATATGAGCCCAACATTCACAACCAAACACCTTAAAGTTACTAATATCAGGTTTTCGACCATTACATTTTTCCTCAGGGGTAACATGCTTAACGACTTTTGTAGGAACTTGATTTAAAATAAAGTTTGCACAACTTACAGCTTTAGCCCAAAATTTTTTATGTAATCCTTTAAAATAAAGCATACATCTAGTCATTTCAACTAAAGTTCTATTTTTCCTTTTAGCAACACCATTTTGTTGAGGTGTGTAAGGTACAGTCTTTTGGTGTTGAATACCATGTTTGGATAAAAATGCTTCAAATGCATTCTTAACAAACACCCCCCCATTATCTGATCTTAAAGTCTTCATCTTCTTACCATACTCATTTTCAACCAAAGATTTAAAAATTTGAAATATTGAAAAAAAATCACTTTTATTTTTCAAGAAATAAACCCATGATTTTCTACTAAAGTCATCAATAAAAGTAAGAAAATAGACTGTACGAGATAAAGAGGGAACTTCAAGAGGACCACAAATGTCACTATGAATTAATTGCAAAGATTCTTTAGCACACCAAGCTTTACATTTCTCAAACATTTCTCTATGATGTTTACCAAGAACACAACATTCACAAACACCGTTATTAGAAGAAATATGAGGCAAGCCGTGTACCATTTTAGTTAACAATTTCATTTTACCATAATTCAAATGACCTAGTCTTTCATGCCATAATTTACTTTGTCCATCGGCGTGGGAAACATAGGAATAAAAAGGTTGTCTTTTAGTTGAGTTAAAACTAGCAAATTTATATAGACCAGCAGTATGATCAACAGGACCAGAAGAAACTACTTTGAAATTTTGATTGATATCTTTAAAAACATATTTGTCAAGCCATGCTTCAAATTTAAACCTTTTTTGACAACCATGATAAATAGAAAGTAAGTTAATGACGATGTTTTCAACATGAAAAACATCTTCCAACTGACCATTAGTAACATTAACATTACCGGAACCAATTACAGAAAGTTGTTTACCATCACTTATAGAAAATTTCTGAGATATGTGTTGATTGCCATAAGAAGTAAATAAAGGAGCATCACTAGTCATATGTTTAGATGCACCAGCATCCATTATCCATTCCACTTTAGAAGAAGAATTATTAGGCAAAACAATAGATGCACATAAATCTACTTGAGAGTCATGAGAAGTTTTCCTTTTAGCTTTAGCCATTAAACGTTTTGCTTTAAAACAATTCTTTTCAGGATGGTTAGTTTTAGCACAATGTTTACAAGGATTATATACTTTCTTATGTTTATTATTTCCATTAGAAGCATGAGAAGCATGTCTAGATATAGTATTAGAAGGATTAGAACCTTTATCATTATTAAAACTTTTCTTATGATGCTTATTAAGTGCAATTAGAGCTTTATTAGGTGTGAGTTGTCCTCAAACA
Source organism: Pseudotsuga menziesii (assembly GCA_001517045.1). NCBI lineage: Eukaryota > Viridiplantae > Streptophyta > Pinopsida > Pinales > Pinaceae > Pseudotsuga > Pseudotsuga menziesii. Next base: position 227,766 of record LPNX011178097.1, on the reverse strand, counting down.
ATAAACCTTTCTTTCTCATTGATCAATCATTGACAAAAATCATCAAAAGTTTGTTTCGTAGTACTTTTAGACAATTCTAGAGCTCTATTCCTAGTTTGGATCAACGTATCAAAACAAGATGACATTTTACGTTCTACAAGAATAATAAGAGTAGTGTCAGTTTTCTTGTAATTTTTACCACACTATTTAATTTCTCATTTAAAGTTTTCAATTCAACAAGATATAACTCAACTCTTTCAAAGTGAGCAGGTTCGAGGTCAAAGATCTTCTTTTCAAGATAATATGCAGAAACATCATCAGATTTATCAAATAAAGAGGAAAGAATTTGCCATACCTGAATCGGGTTGTGTTCTGCCTCAATACTTACTTGAAGACTATCTGCAACAGTTTGACCAATGAGCCCCCTTGCTTGATCACTCTTAGCTTCCCATATAGCCAAATCATCACCAACAGTAGGTGTCATGTGTTCACCATTAACTAGCCTCTAAAGATTCTTACTCCTAAGAACATCAGTCATCTTTCTCTTCCAGGCAAGATAGTTAGAACCAACTAATTCAGGAAGAGAAGCTACTTCGGAAGTCATAATGAGTGAATTTTGTCAAGAAATAAGAAACCCTAATACTGAAAAATGACAAAAAAATAGTGAAAAACTTGAAAAACAATTACACTTTACTTATCTGAATCTACAAAAGCACAGTTATAAACACAGTAAAGAAAAGAGGAGAAACTTTCACTTACAACCCTGTGAAAAACATGCACCCAGAAAATCCTAATCTTCTATTTTGGTCATGTAGGTGGATCCATAATGGTTGTTCCAATTCCAAAACTAGGTTATAATAAAAAAATCCAGTAAGAAATGACCAAGTTACAGCCTTTTTTTATAACTGTCGTTTTTATTACCGAAAGGAAGTCCAGAGATGCCCAGTTTTCTGTTCTGGTGATGAGGGTGGATCAAAAATGGTTGTTTCAATTCCAAAAACAAGTTATAATAAAAAAACGGGTAAAAAATAACCAAGTTACAGCCCTTTTGTATAACTGCCATTTTTATTACCGAAAGGAAGCCTAGAAATACCCAGTTTCCTGTTATGGTCACGTGGGTGGATCCAGAATGGTGTTTTCAATTCCAAAAATAGGCTATAATAAAAATTCCCATAAAAACTGACCAAGTTACGGCCCTTTTTTATAACTGTCATTTTTATAATCGAAAGAAAGATCTCCTTGAGGAGAGCCCCGAAATCATGTAGATCTACAGAAAAAATATCAAGAAACCCTTGAAAAAATTCTGCAAAAATCTTACACAACAAGTTAGGGTTAGGGTAAAAAAAAATGTAGAAATATGCCCAGATCTGAAGAGAACCCTAATGGCTACCAGATAGAAAGAAAATCTACAACAAAATGACAATGCCCAAATGATAATTGTTATTGATTGAAAGCTATAGAAGGTACTATATCATATCAACCCGCTCTGATACCATGTTAGAATAGTAGAGTCAAGCTAAACTAGTTAACCTATCTAAGCAACCAACAACATATCATAAGATATAAGAACAGGAAAAGAAAAGGACAAGAGAACACCGATATACGTGGTTCACCCTAATGGGTTACATCCATGGGAACGTAGTCTTCTATTATCTCCAGAATGTCTTCTTTAATCTTACAAGAGAGCAAAGCACAAATACCCCAAAGAATATAGATGATATACAATAGTGTCACAATAGTACCACTACTACATCAAGAATACATGATATGTAGAGACACACTTAACCCTATTATATACTAAGAGATGAGGAGGAATTACTCTCACATATTGCATGTGGGATAATATAATTCTCCAAAATAACATCTCTTAATACAATACCATGAACAAATACTCTACACAAGTAAATGCAACACCATAACTATGGGTTAAATGTATTACTCTTTTACATAAGATTGTAGACAACTTCCGACATAATACAAAGACATTATTAGCTTCCAAGGAATATAATACATTCCAACACACCGCCTCTACACATTGGACAATAAGTGGTGCCACCGCTCTGTTGGAGTGGACAAAAGGCGGTGTTGGGATGGTAATGCTTTGTCAGCAATACTCATCAAGTGGTGGCAGGTAGGGTTTTCCAAACCCTTGTGATTTCAAGATTTAGTTCATGTTGCTTTCTGATAAGTGTGTTTTTGGGATTCGTTTATGAGATTTGGATTGTTCAAGTACAGAGTCTAGAGTGGTAAATGTGTGCTTTGCTTTAGTTCAAAGAACTAGGTTGTACCTATCATTTTAGCTTCTTGTATGCTTGGTTTGATTTTCAAAAGGAGTGCTTGGAAGCTAGCTAAGTTAGATATCTTTTTACTGTTTGATCTAACTAAAAAGGAAGCTTTGCTTGTTAACTTTCACTTTCGTTCTTCATTAGTTTCTGAAAGACTTCTTTTGCTTCTAATTAAAAGAAAAAAAATTGTTGAGATTTGATCGTAATTTTGCTTAAGCATGAATCATTGGACCTCTGATTAGCTTCATAATTAAGCTTTCAGATATCCATGTTCTTCTTTCTATACATTCTTGTCTCATCAAAAGAAAAAATGTATTATAGTTTTAAGTTATATCTTTTCATTTTTTGAAGAAAATTGAAAAAGTTCTTAGTGTGCATTTTAGTGCTATTGTCTTTCTTTTTAGGAAAAGAGATCTCACTTTATTCTTGTTTTCAAAGTTTAGTTTAGAAGTGTGTTGCTTGTTTGTATTTCCGGAAAGAAAAGATCAGTGTATTTGTGTGGGAAAAATTTTGTTTCTTTTTGAAACAGAATTGAAACACTCTCTCATTCCCATAATTAGGGAATACGTTGAATGATAAAGTGAAATATTTTCACACTCATACTGCATGGTTTTACATTTCTGTACACACTCCATGCATTCACCTAACTATTCAACATAAAATTAACGGTAGCTATAGGTTAAAATTTTCTAGTAACTTGAGTGATAGGGTAGAGACGTGTTCCAGTGTTGTTAAGCATAGGAGCTGTCATTTATTGCCTACACTACATCCTAGGGATTGTGCAGTTCTTCCACGTACCGCTGGTATATCGAACGGCCTTTCGCGTACCCTTGAAGTGTATCAAAAGGTACTTCACAAACTCAATTGTATATCGGAAGTCCCCTTTCGAACGGTTGTGCATTAGACAACACTACTACATAATTGAGTTCTCACATACCTTGTGTATATCAGGAGACCCTTCTAGGATTCCCTAAACCATCTGAGAAAAACCCTTTTGGTAGTCTTTTCAGTGCAATACACTGAGAACAACACTCGATGAGACTACTACGCACGTATCGTCAAGGTAATCAGGTATTCAAGCAAAGGATGGTCCCAATCCTCCTTGTCGTGCTTTACTGTTGGACCCTGCAGTATATAGCGAGTTGTAAAGACTTGATAATCCTAGTGAGGAACCGACATTTATCAGCCCCTCCTGTCACCTAAGTCTGCTTGTGGCATTTATCTTGTGTAGGATAATTTTTGTGTTTTTTTTCTAGTTTTCAAACCCTAGGTTAGGCTTTTAGTGACCACCAATCTAGTTAAGTCTTTGAGATGATCTAGAAGAGTGCAAGTCTTTCCACCTATTCTTCCTCCTATTACAGGAGAAATAAAAATGGAAGCCACTAGCCAAGGAGCTGCAATTGATTCTCATGTGGAAGAGAATCCAGCTGTGGAGGTGGGAGAATATTTCACTACATATGACAACCCCTTGGTTGAACAACCTCCTATGGATGATACCACCTTCCACTTTCCAATGGAAGGTCAGGTCGGTTCATCAAATTGGGTTGGGCACCCATCCGATGACACCGAAGGGATAGACTATGGTCCTAATGCTCCTTTTTGGAGAACCTCTATGGGTCAAGCAATTTCCAAATTTTGGGTTACTAGACCATCCTTTTTTAACCCTTCATCGAATCGGGAAATGTATATAAGGAGGATGGACCATTTACAAAATTTCCAAGAACACCTTACGGACATCATGGATTCACCTCTTCCTCATAAAGAACCCATGCCGACTCTTTTGCCATGTCTTTCGGAATCAGTCCCTTCTAGATATCGTTCACTCTCAATGTCTCAGGTTACTCAGAGTTTGTCAACACCGGCTCAAGGATCAGTAAATTGTAATCCAAGCCAACCCTCCAACCTTGTCACTACAGTTCAAAATATCGAGTATTCTTATGTTCCTCCCATATCTTCTGCCACTAGGGGGAAACCTCTAACTCAAGTTACATCAGTAGTCAATGGAGTCACATCCAGCACAAGACAGACCCCTACTACAGGACAGTTAGTAGTTACAATTCCTTCCATGAAAACCAAAGCAGTTACTCCCCCTTCTAGTATAGGACAACCCTCAAGGGTACGCCATATCGTTAGTTAACCTTCTTGGGGATATACTCACCCGAGAAATCTACCTTCCGTAAGTACTATAAACTTTCAACCTACGTCTACAGGAATCTTATATCCTGGTATGCCCTACCCTAGAAGCATGTTCACCTCTTGGGGGCAGACAAATTGGTCGTATGTAACTATTCCTGGAGGGATACCTGTAAATACTCCTGGAAGCTATGGTGGTGCACCTTATGAGGTGCCACCTGGTTGAGGCTCACCTAGTGGATACCCACCTAATGGAGGCCCACCTGGTGTAGGTCCTCCTTATGGAAGACCACCTCCTGGGGGGCCACCTCCTAGAGGACCACCACCTTCTGGGGGGACACCTCATGGAGTACCACCACCTCCTGGCGGACCACCACCTTCTAGTGGACCACCTTCTGGGGGGGGCACCACCAGGAAGGCCACCTAGTGGTGGCCCACCTGGTGGAGGACCACCACCACCACCACCTGGAGGAAATCCTCCTCCTAGAGGCTTGCCTCCATCAAGAGGATCTTCCGGAGGATCATCTGCAAACACGATTTCCCAATAGCCCGTGTATCAATCGACCTATGGTCCTACTGGTATGCAAATGCCTTATCAATACTAACAGTACATGCAACCTAACCAACAACTCCAATTTTTGGCAACTTTCGACTTTCTTGATCTATCCAAGTTGATTAATGATCCCATTCACCATAACCCTTCATGGCCTTCTATTCCAGTGAAGTTAACATCAGATATCCCAAAATTTGATGGGAAGCACGGAGAATACCTCAAAAAACATGTCATGACCTTCCATTTATGGTGTTCTTCAAACTCCTTGATGGATGAATCATTCCGTCTAAGGCTCTTCCAGCAAACTTTGACTGGTATGGTTGTGAAATGGTACATTGAACTTCCACAACATTCGTTTGTGGATTTTAGCTCATTGGTGACAGTTTTTCTAACTCATTTCCAACTACCCATTCGTTAGGAAACGGGTACAGATCTTTCAAGCATGATTTTCCATGGTTAATAAGATTAGTAGTGGCAAATATGGTCAATGAGGGTGGAGGATTATTGGGTTAATAAGTTTATGGTGTCAAGAAGTTTAGGTGATGGTATTATCAAATTTTGTGTTTAATTAAGTAATGAAATATAAATGTCTACTATGTTCATGTGTGAGTGAGTTAGGGGTGAGTGTGTCAATACAGTCAATATGGTGAACCATGGTAAATGATGCAGTCTATATAATTAATATGGTTAGCATAGGCAAACCATGGTCAACATAGGTAAACTATGATTAAAATAGTTAATATGGTATGAGGGTGTAAAATTAGTGGTTACTGAAGTTAGTTGTGTTATATCCCAAAATTGCAATTCTCGGTCCATGGAGACTTTTACATCTTTGCTCACATGAAGAGACTTCATGAAAGTTGTTGTCTGTCACTTAAAGGACACCTATGGATGGAAGGGCCATATATAGAGCTCTATAACTCCATTTAACCTATTTTCTTGACCATTGGAAATATATCGAACTAAGCAACAATATCCCATAAGACGCCAACTCCTGACAATGCTTGGAAATACCCTAAAAATGGATTTTTTGACCCATTCATGAGTTGTCAAAAGGAAACCTACAAATTTCACTTTGCATTTGCAGGTTGTCAGTGCGAAAGCCATGATAATTTTGTACACGGTCAAAAAATATAAAATTCTTGAAATTTGGGTGTTTTGGGTAGTTTTGGAACTACTCCTTTGGTTGTAACTGATCCATCCTCCACCCTAACTCTTAAGAATACTATATAAGAGAGGGATAGGGGTCCATGAAAGGGTTCTTAGCCTTTTTCATTGTTATGCTTGTGAAATTGGGACTCTCATCCCCCCTACCTTTTCCCTAGTTGTCATTTCTCTTTGTTGCATACCTTGTAGGCTGATATTCTTGGAGGAGAGAATCAGGAGATCTATATCGAAGGTTTCATGAGGTGCCTTGCATGAGGAGAAGGTATATCTTGTACTTATTCCATTAATTAATAAATATTTGATGCTCTTCCTTTTCAAAATAAGTGTATGATAGATGCTGCATCTATGTTTATGATCACATGTTAATGTTTATCAGATTAGGGTTTAATTTTATCTTGATTATCATTGTCTTATATGCGTTCAAATATTTTGAGGAAGGTTTGAAGTTGTTTTGCAGGTCTCTTGGATTGGAGAGCAAGAGGAGGGATAAACACAAATCTTGTATCATCCTTCATTTTGTAAGGTATGAACCCTTATAACCCTTGAAAAAAAAATTAATTTAGACTTACAAATCTTTCTATATCAATATTTATACCCCTAGTAGGTTGGTGGCCTCAACCCCATCCATAGGAACATTTCCTTAACAACGGAACTGGTGACTCCACTAGGGAAGCCTTGTCTATTTTGGGATCTCATTTTTTGAAATATTGGACGATACTAAGAGGAGGGAGGGGGTGAATTAGTATTGATAACTTTTAAAAATTAAAACCACTTTTAACACTTATCATGAACACACAGAATCAACAAGAAACATAGAACACAGATTTTATCATGGAATCCCAATTGGGTAAATGACCAATACTTCCTATTACTGCAAAATTGTATTTACAAATAGTTTCTTCCTAGTACTACAGACATGGATGATACTCCACCCTATTTTCCAGCAACTACTAGAAGGAGGCTACGACCCCCTAGTTTTATCAGTTGTTACTGAAAGGATGCTACTACACCCTATTTACCAGCTACTACTGGAAGCAGGCTATGACCCCCTAGCAAGCATGTGGATTTCCCTAGCACCACCCTACCACCCTGTTATATTTTATTTAATTTCCATATCTACCTTATGTCATCTGTCACTGGATTTCTTTGGTCTCTGTCTGTTGCTACTGCTGTATTGATCTGGATCACGGAGACAATTTCTCTCACTCATCATTCTGTCTATAAATACTCTATAACATGTTTTTTGTGAATGCATATCTTCACTGTTGCGTATTTTCATTCTTAGATCGTGCCTCTTCATGAAGACTTAATTAATCATTCTAACCATTCTTTAACTCTATATAGTTTATCAGTCGTACCTTTCTACAACGCAATCTTACCATAATTTCCTCTTCTCAATGATAATTCTTCACCAGAAATTATTTTGAATTTGCCTTTCCACAACAGATCCTTTCCTCAACCATCCTGAGCCATTGATCCATTGTGGACTATTTCCTATCCATCGATCCAACACATAGATTTCCTTCTGTAATCATATTTTCACAATTGTCTTTCCACAACAACCTTTCTGCGCTGTTGATTTCTTCGGACTCTTTTGAAATCGTTGATCTGATGTGAATTGCAGATTACGGACACGCGGTTTGAATTTTCTCAAAATTTCCATCCACAGCCTTCTTTTCTGCAACTACCTTTCCACAACAGTCTTTCTGCACCATTGATTTCTTGCAAACCCTTCCTAGACTGTTGATCCAAGATCACATGCAGATTGCGGGCTTTCCAAAATCCTTAAAAGTGATTCCGCAATTTGCTTTCCGCAATGTCAATCTCATTCGGACTCTTTCCTAGTCCTCGATCTTAGATCAGATGTGGATTGCGTATTGCAGGTTTTCCAAATTTCTTGAAAACACTTCTGCAATCTTTCTTCTACATCATCGATCTCTTGCAAAATATTTCCTGATCATCAATCTTCCATATTGTGGGTTGTGGATTTCAGGTTCATAAAATCTCAAACATGGCTTATGGAATTCTCTTTCCACAATTTTTCTTCCGCACGGTCAATCGTTTGCGGATGCTCTCCTGACCGTCGATCTAGCGGGTTCACTCGTTGATTTACAATCAAATGTGGAATTGCGATATAGTATTGTGGATCACTCTGCAGCCGTCAATATTGTGGGTTCACTCCTAGCCATTGATTTACAATCAAATGTGGATTTGTGCTATAGTATTTTGGATCGCTCTATAGTCATCGATCTCTTTGCGAATTCAATCCCAACCATTGATCCATGATCAAATGTGGATTCAATCTTAACTGTCGATCCTTTTGCAGATTCAAATCTAGTCATTGGTCTGTACATTGTTGATCCTTCCAAAAGGTAGGGGGCCTGATAGGTCATCCTGGGCTCCAAGCTGGTGACTTCTCGTGGAGTCCAAATACCTAGAGCCCCCACACTACCTTTTCTCTATGCGTTGAATAAGTCTAGTGAGACCAGGGTATATAAGAACCTACAAAATCAACCATGTTTCCAATGTGGGATAAATCCCAAATGTCAAAATCAATCTGCACTGTTGATTTCCTTGATCGGACAGTTGTTCAGTCTTTGTATGGTGATCAGATAGTCGTTGAGTCTTCGTATAGGTTTTTCTTTTGATCTTCTATATATTGCATCGATCGTCTTCCTCTTGCATCATGTTCATTGGTTTTGTCATTGTTGAACTCCTTTCACATCTATTGACAACTATTTTCAACATTCTCCCCCTTTGGCATTGATGGAAACATTTTCTTCTAGTCAAATTTCTCCCCCTTTAACAGCAATCACAAAATATTCCTTCTGAAAACTCCCCGTATCAATATATCTCCACCTGAGATTGCACTTCCTCTTCTAAGAATATTGTAAGGATATTCCTCCCAACTTCTATATAAGATGCTCAAAAGCTTCCTTGGGTAGGGGCTTGGTAAACATTAGAGGAATTTTGGGGTCTAAAATGGGCCTCCTAAGGAAAATAATAAAATAATAGTTAAAATAATAAAATAATAAAATAATATTGATTAATTTTGGAGGAAGAAAGAAAAAAACTACTTTTTGTGTTCGTATTTTCGACATATCTCCCTGTGTTTTTACTCAAATTTCGATCGGGAGAGCTCGTTGGATGCGGAATTTGAATCCACATCCAACGAGTACCCACACTGCATACTTTTGATGGACCCTGATACCCCAAAAACAAGAAATACCTGGAAAAAAATGTGATGATGATGTCATCATCACATTTTTTCAAGTATTTCTTGTTTTTGGGGTAGCGAGGTCTGTCAAAAGTATGCAGTGTGGGTACTCGTTGGATGCAGAATCAAATTCTGCATCCAACGAGCTCTCCCGATCGAAATTTGAGTAAAAACACAATGAGATATGTCAAAAATACGAACAAAAAAAGTAGTTTTTTTAATGACAAATATGTCAATTCAACCATTATGGTTGACTTATTTTATTGAAATTCTATTCGTTCTTGAATTCCAACTCACAAAAACTGATTTTGGTACATTTTCTTATAAGGCCCATTTTAGACCCCAAATTTCCTCTAATGGATATTAGCAATTTGTTCTTTTCTGTCAACATACTCTAGTTTGACAACCTTCTAGGATACTTGTTCTCTTAGGAAGTGATACTTTATTGGTATATGTTTTGTCTTGAGTGCATGACATTTTTTTTTACATATTTATGGCACTGGTACTATCACAATTTATTCTTATTGGGTGCTCATTCTTCACAAGTAATTCTTCTAGTGTCTACTTCATCCAAATGACCTGGTTGCAACATGACGCAGCAGCAATATATCCAGCCTTTGCTGTGGAGAGTGAAATGGAAGATTGTTTTTTACTTAACCATGAAACCAAACAATTTCCTAAGAAGAATGTTGCTCCACTAGTAATTTCTTTTTTTATCATCAACACTTCCTTCCCAACCTGCATCAGTAAATTCTTTTAAGATGAAGTCTTCACTTCTGGGGTACCATAACCCATACTCTATAGTACCTTTCAAATATTTGAAAATTATTTTCACTGCTGTTACATGCATTTCTTTGGGGCTTGACTGGAACCTAGCAACCAAACCTATAGCTTGCATCACATTTGGTCTTGTAGCTATCACATATAGCAGGTTTGCTATCATCGATCTATACATGGTATGATCTGCTTCCAGAGACTCATCATCCTTACTTAATTTACAACCTGTGATCATAGGAGTACTAACAGGTTTGGATTCTTCCATCTTAAATATTTTAAGCATATCTTTGATGCACTTAGTTTGAGAGATAAAGATTCATTTTTTTGTTTGGTAATTTTGTAACCCTAAGAAGAATGTTATCTCACCCAACATTGACATTTTGAATTCCTTTTTCATTTCAGAAGCAAATCTTACACTTAGTATTTGTAAATTTCTTCCATTTATGATGGCATCTACATAAACAACAACAATGACCATATTTTCATCTTTGGTTTTTAAATAGAGATTACTTTTAGTGGCCCCTCTCTTAAATCCTTGTTGCTTTAAGTAGTTGTCCAGCCTTGAAAACCAAGCTCTTAGAGCTTGTTTGAGGCCATAGAGTGCCTTTTTCAACTTACAAACATAATCTCCATTTTATGATAAGAGAAAGCCTTCAAGTTGTTCAATATAAACCTCTTCTTCTAGTTTTCCATTCAGAAATGCAGACTTGACATCCATTTGATATACTTTAAAGTTTTTATGGCATTAAAGTGTTAAAAACATTTTTATTGCTTCAATTCTTGCTATAGGGGCATAAGTTTCTTCAAAATCAATTCCTTCTACTTGAGCATACCCTTTACATACTAATATTTCCTTGTTCCTTATCACTTGACCATCTTGATTGAATTTGTTCTTGAAACCCCATTTTGTCACTATAATATTTTTATATTTGGGTCTTGGGACAAGCTCCTAGGTTTCGTTTCTCTCAATTTGATCCAATTCTTCATTCATGGATTTTATCCATTCATCAGTTTTGCTAGCTTCTGTAAAATTCTTAGGTTCCTTTACTGAGAGTAGGGCTTGTTCATTAAATAGTAATTGTCTTCTTGTATTGTCTCCAACATCTTTTTCACCTATGATCTATGTCTTAGGATGATCCTTTTGTACTCTTCTAGATGGATTTTTTGTATCAGATCTTGGAGAATCTTCTTCACTATCCTGTGTATCTTCCTCCTCTCTTTTTTCTTCTTCATCATGAGTACTTTCATCCTTTTGCAAGTCCTCTTTTTCTTCACTATTTTTATTTTCATCGATATCATGACTTATTATTTTTATTGGTTTCATGATATATAATCTTATATCTGTACTTTCTACGATCTTGTGTAACCTTTTATTGTAACATCTATATTCCTTCTTGGTGGATGAATAACCTAAAAATATTCCTTCATCAGTCCTAGAATCAAACTTGCCAAGATCATTCTTGTTCGTTTTAATGTAGCAATTGCTCCCAAATACTATGAAATATTTGACTGAGCCTGGTATTCCATACCATAGTTCATAAGGACTCTTATCCTTATTCACTCTAAGTTGTCCTCTATTAAGTATAAAACCATTTGTGTATACTGCTTCTCTCCAATATGCATCTGGCAGCTTTGCTTCATTAAGCATTGTTCTGGCAGCTTCTTGGACTGTTCTATTTTTTTTTCAACAACACCATTCTATTGAGGAGTCTTTGTACCTGTAAATTGTCTTTTAATCCCATGTATTTCGCAAAAATCATTGAATTCATTTGAGGTAAACTCTCCCCTATTGTCTGATCTAAGACATTTGATTTTTTGATTTATCTCATTTTCAACCATTGCTTTGAAGATTTTGAATTTTTCAAAATCTTATGCTTTTTCTTTGAGAAATGTTACCCAAGTCATCCTTGTATAGTCATCAATGAGTAGCATAAAATAGTATTCTCTTTGCGTACTTTTATTACTGGTTGGTCCACAAAGATCAGTGTGGACTATTTCCGAAGGATGTGAGGTCCTATATTCTTTTGTTTTGAAACAAGATTTAGTTTGCTTCCCATGTTTACAATGTCTGCAAAGTGAGTTTAGAGGTTTCACAATTTTAGGCAAGTCTCTCAGGGCTTCCTTCTTCCTTACCTTGACAATATTATCAAATTTTAAGTGTCCCGTCCTTCTGTTCCATAACCAACTTTAATCAACCATACTCAAGTGGCATTGATTTTCATTTTCTAGGATGTATACATTGTTTGAATTTCTTATAGCAATGCCAACAATTCTTCCCTAGTCCTTTTTCCTGATTTCACATTTCTCAGATTCAAAAATACAAATGTGCCCTTTCTCACATGTTTGACTTACAATAAGGAGATTAGGATTTAGGTTTTCTACTAGTAACACATTTTCTGCTTTGATCTTACTATTGATAACAGTTGTACCTTTTCCAATTATTTTGGAAGACTTATTGTCTCCAAATGTAACTCTTCCCTTATTATCTTTTAATTTTATGAACTTGGTTGGATCACCTGTCATATGTTTTGAACACCCACTGTCTATATACCATAGATATTGTTTCTCTATTGTGCATAGGGAAATCATGGATCTCTCGTTTTCTTCCTTTTTCTTCCAATCCTTCTTTTGGTTTTTGTCTTGAAACTTACTTGCAACAATCTTCTTTGTAGGAGTCATCAGTTTACAATTTCTTTCCAAATGTCCATAGTTATTACATTTGTAACACTCTAGGTCATATTTTTGAAGAAGTGTAAAGCTGTTGTGATTTCTTCCTTTCGGTTTGTCACTAGGTGAATTCTTCTTGTATTCTCAAAACTTTCTAATGGCTCTGCAATTTAACACTTTATGACCAAAGTTATTACAAGCGTAACAATCACCCAAAAAAATATACCAATATCTATTTGTCATTGATCTTTTGGACACTTCATTTGTTCTGTTTTTTTCATAGGAGGATGGACTAGATTTCTTACTTTCTTCCCTTTTCATAGGACTCTTTAGTACATCAACATAGCTTCTTTTATTTCCACCTTGGTTAGTGACAGAGCAATATCCTAGCTTCTTTGCTTTGTCATATCCTAGACCATATTTATCACTTGATGGTCTTTTTCTACTTATGATATCATCTAAGACCTTTGAGTTCTTCTCAAACTTTAATTTGATAGCTTCTTCATCAAGCCTTTTCCTAAGCTGGATGATCTCTTCTTCAAACCTTTCAGAATCTTGTATTCTTCTTTTGAGCTGCAAATTTAGGTCCTCTTCAATCTTTTTAGCCTCAAGGAGTTGAGTTACCAACATGTTAATGACATGGTTTGATTGTTTTTTCTTTCTCCTGCATTTTTCAATTTCTTCAAGAGCGCTAATGAGTTCACCTTTTAAGTATAGTATACCTTCCTCATCTGATTCTTCATTATGAGCTTGAGCATCAATTCCCATGAATAGAATTTATGTTTCTTAATCTCCACTTGTACCTTCATCTTCACTATCTTCCATTGTGTAAAGAAATTTCTTTTTTTCCCCTTTTACCCTTTTTGAACTTCTTTGAGACTTCTCTCTTATCACTATCATCTTGTTTAGAGTAAGGACGTTTTGAAGAAAAGTGTCTGATTCTTCCATAGTTGAAACACTTTAGGGGTAGCTTTCCTTTGTATTTGACAGTACCTCTTTCAAGTTCTTTAATAAAGATGGCTTCTTCATCAATTGAAATATATGATTGGTTTTTGGATGGAGCCTTAGACTTCTTTGAATATTTTATGGCTTTAAATGCTGCCTCTTTTCTTAAAGGATCATTTTTCCCCATTCTCATCTCATATGCACTGAGAATCCCATGTAGTTCATTTACTGTCACAATATCAAGTTCATTTTGTTATTCTAAAGAGAAAACATTTGAGTCATACTTCATTGGCAATGTACTTAGAACCTTATCAATTACTTCTCTTTCCTTTAATTTTCCTCCAAGGCCTCTAATAAAATTTACAACTGCATCTACTCTTAGAAGGTATTCTCCAATGTTTTCTTCTTCTTTCATTTTTAGGCTCTCAAATTTCCCTATGTATGTCTGAAGCTTGGATTATTTGACCTTGGATGCCCTTTCATAGATAATCTTCAAATTATCCCAAGCTTGTTTGGCAGTTTTGCATTGCATAACTTTTACAAATACGGTGTTTTTCAATCTACTCAGGATGCCATTTAAGGCTTTTGCATTACTCTCATATTGGCCTAGCTCCATACTATCTATAGGTACATTGTCGTCTGTTATTTTCTATTCTCTTTCCGTTGCTGCCTAAACCTTCCATCCAAGAGACCTCATATGGAACTTCATTCTCACACTCCAGTATGCATAATTTTCTCCTGTGAATAGTGGTGGTTTGTTTGTGGCTAACCCTTGTTGTTGATCCATTGTGGTTTTTATTTAGGATATTTCTTAAAGTGGTCAAACTATAATGAAGGAACCTACTCTCATACCAATTGTTGAAAGATTGGACAATAATGAGAGGGGCGATGAATCAGTATTGATAAATTTTAAAAATTAAAACCAATTTTTAACACTAATCATTAACACACAGAATCAACAAGAAACATAGAACACAGATTTTATCATGGAAGCCCAATTGGGTAAACCACCAATACTTCATATTACTACAAAATTGTATTTACAAATAGTTTATGCTCTCTACTATAGACAAGGATGGTACTCCACCCTATTTACCAGCAACTACTGGAAGGAGGATACGACCCCCTGTTTTTATCACTTACTACTGAAAGGCTGCTACTACACCCTATTTACCAGCTACTACTGGAAGGAGGATACGAACCCCTAGTAAGCATGTAGCTTTCCCTAGCACCACCCTACCACCCTGTTATATTTTATTTGATTTCCAGATCTATTTTATGTCATCTTTCAGTGGCTTTCTTTGGTCTCTGTCTACCGCTACTGCTACATTGATAAGGATCACAGAGACAATTTCTCTCACTCATCATTATGTCTATAAATGCTCTCTAACACATTTTTTATGAATTGATCTCTTCACCGTTGTGCCTTTTCATTCTTAAATTGTGCCTCTTCATGAAGACTCAATTTTCATTTTAACAAATATTTAACTCTATTTAAGTTTATCACTCATACCTTTCTGCAACGCAATCTTACCAAAATTACCTCTCCGCAATGATAATTCTTCACCAAAAAATCTCTAAATTCGCCTTTCCACAACAGATCCTTTCGTCAACCATCTTGAGCCATTGATCCATTGCGGACTCTTTCCTATCTGTCCATCCAACACATAGATTTCCCTCTGTAATCATCTTTCCGCAATTGTCTATCCTCCACAACCTTTTTGCATCGTTGATTTCTTCAGACTCTTTCTAGACCGTTGATTTGATGCAGATTGTGGATTGCAAATGCGCAGTTTGAATTTTCTCAAAAGGTACTTCTGCAATATTATTTTCCACAAAAGTCTTTCTACACCGTTGATTTCTTACGGACCCTTCCTAGATCGTTGATCCAATATCACATGCGGATTGTGGATTGCAGGTTTTCCAAAATCCTTAAAAGTCCTTTTGCAATTTTCCTTCCACAAGATATATTCCACCTCGTCGATCTCAGCTGGACTCTTTCATGATCATCAATCTTAGATCAGATACGGATTTGGGATTGCAGGTTTTCTAAATTTCATGAAAACACTTCCACAATTTCCTTTCTGCAATCTTTCTTTCGCATTGTCGATCTCTTGTGGAGTCTTTCTTGACCATCGATATTCGGGATTGCGTATTGCGTGTTCATAAAATATCAAACGTTGCTTCTACATTTCCCTTTCCGCAATTTTTCTTCTGCACCATCGATCATTTGCAGATGCTCTCATGATCATCGATCTTGCGGGTTCACTCGTTGATTTACAATCAAATGCGGATATGTGCTATAGTATTTTGGATCGCTCTATAGTCGTCGATCTTGCGGGTTCACTCTTGACCGTTGAATTACAATAGAATGTAGATTCACAATATAGTATTGTGGATCACTCTGTATTCATTGATCTCTTTGCAGATTCAATCCTAATCATTGATCCATGATCAAATGCAGATTCAATCTTAACCATCGATCCTTTTGCAGATTCAAATCTAGTCGTTGATATGTACATTGTCAATCCTTCCAAAAGGTAGGGGCTCTGACAGGTTGTCCCAAGCTCCAATATGGCGACTTCTCGTGGACACCAAGCACCTAGATCCCCCACACTACCTTTTCTCTATGCATTGAATAAGTCTAGTGAGACCAGTTTATATAAGCCCCTACAAACTCAACCGTGCTGCCAATGTGGGATGAATCCCAAATGTCAAAATCAGTATGCACCATTGATTTCCTTGATTGGATGGTTGTTGATTCTTCATATGGTGATCGGATGGTTGATGAGTCTTCATATGGGTTCTATTTTCGATCCTCTGTCTCTTGCATCGATCCTCTTCCTCTTGCATCACGTTCACTAGTTTTGTCATTGCTTAACTCCTTTGACATCTATTGACAACTATTTTCAACATCCTTGTCTTGTTTTCCTGTTTTATTGAGGTTCTAAGTCCTTGTTGTGGGTTAAGAGTCATTCTTAAGTCTTTCTAGACACTTTCCTTACCTTTTTTAGTTTTTTTTCACTTTTTTGGGGCCTTCCCCCACTCACACGTGACGGTTGCACTGCACAGTGGTGTACCCCTAACTTGTACACAAATTTCTAGTGGTGTACATGTCTATCATACGTGACTTTACCTTAAGGAACCCGTGTATGCCCTATTTTAGTCGGTTTTTCACTTTCTGGGGCCTATTTGGGGTGGTCTAGTGTTGTTTGTGGGGTCCTCCTGGGTCCTCTATCTGTTTAAGACCATTGGGAAGTGGTATATCCCCTTAAATGTACTCTTAACTTGTTTTGCAATCCTTTTTTGAAGTCTTCGGTCTTGTATCTTGCTTTGTTCCTCACCTTCTTACTTGGCACGACCTTGTGGTGCATGGTTCGGATCAGCCTTTGTTAGCAATCATATTCTGAACTTAGAAGCCATCTGATCTCTATGTTATTGATCCTTGTTGTTCAAGTTCCTTATGCCAAGGTGGTTGGCTTGTTCCCTTATGCAAGTTTTTCCTCACAAGAGAGGTCTTGTGAGACCTTAGGTCAATCTAGGGTTTTGTTTTGTGGACATAGAGCATAAGTCCTTTTGCTTTGTTTACATTATCTAGATGAACTTGTTATTAGGTTATTTTTCTTTCACACTTATAAAGAAAAAGTAAAAAATAACAAGTCTTTTCTTTATATGCATTTAGGCTAGGGTTTAGTTTTAGGTGCATTACATATCTTTTTTGAAAATACAAAAAGAGATCTTTCTTTTGTGGCCTCCATTTTCAGTTTTGAAAAGAAAAGAGAAGTAGAAATTTGCATTTTGAATCTATTTCACATTAGTTATGTTTTTTCTACTTTCAAGTCAAAACATCACTAGTTTTATTACCTCTACCTTTTGAGTAATCAACAACCCTTAAAAAGAACGTTAATATTTAAAATATATTAGTAACATTTTCTTTCTAGGGACAACACACACTAGTCTAGGCTAGTGTTTTGGGTTATGTTTATATTTGACTACCCAAAAATATTAGACTCAAACATAGTGGCATTTTGTTCAAGAAATCCAATCTCATAAAGAAGGAAACTAGAAAATTCCTTTAACACAAGAGTTAAGAACGAGGTCGTGTGATACTCAGTTGCGGAGATACCCCTCCTATACTCGGTTGAGCATACACCAGAGTTGCTACATGTTTGGGTACTTACTCGGTATCTCCTTCTGACCCCATGTGGTGCCTGGTATTGTTTGATTTTAGGGATTATATACCCTTCCCATGCACATCAGCTGGACTGACGACTATTCCGTCATACCTACTTTGTGATTTTGGTAGCCTTAGTAGCTTGACTTCTAGGACTCTACATAGGTTATGGTGGAAGGTTATTTCCACTATACCTAGGGAAGGGTCAGGAGGAAATACCCTACATACAATTTGGGAAAGTGGTTTGGTGATTCAAGCGCTTGGACCCAAGGCGGTGTATTATGGACCCTAGGTAACTATTTTTTTGCACTTCACTGGTTAGTTATGGGCCCTCATCATCCCATACTTTCCTTGGAAAGGACCTTTGTTTGCCTGGTCTGGATACTTAGTTTTTATTCTAGTGTTGTGCTCTCTATGTTGTTGGTTTCTAGTTGACCTCATACTTTTCTTTCTTGTTGAGTCAGAAACCATGGCTAATACCCCTAAAGACACCAACCAAGGGACCCCCATGGAAGGGGATTCTTGTGCTTTTCCTTTTACTAGGAATGTTGGTATTCCCCTAATGACCACTTTGAATCTACCTGGATTCACGCTTGGGATACCAGTTTGGTTGTTTTCCACTCCGACTGTCATGAATGCTCCTGATGCTTCTCAAGCAAGCACTTTATATCAAGGGAATCAAAAATAATTTTCCCCTTCAATAGTAGAAACCTCTCCTTCTCCTTCTACCTCATGCGGTGAAAGTTATGATACTAGTAACTTGTAGTCTAAAAAATTAGGAGGAAGAATAGGAAGAATACATGAAATCAAGGGGGAAGCACTCGGCCTATGGAATTCATGCTAGGGGCACCCAGCCAACCTCTACAATTCATGTTGGATCTAACCACCCAGCCTCTAAATTCATGCTACGGGTACACACTTAACCTCTAGAAGTCATGTTGAACCCAACCACCCAACCTATAGAGGTCATGTTGGGGGAAAACAACCAGCCTATGCAAGTCATGTTGGATCCAACCACCTAGCCTCTGTAGGTCATGCTGACAGAACTTACTCAACCTCTACAAGTCATGTTGACCCTAACCACCCAGCCTCTGGAAGTCATGCTGGGGGAAACCACCAAGCCTCTAGAAGTCATGTTGGGAGAAACCACCCAACCTCTACAGTTCATACTGAGGGAACTTACTCAACCTCTGCAAGTCATGTTGACCCTAACCACCCAGCCTCTAGAAGTCATGCTGGGGGAAACCACCCAACCTCTAGAAGTCATGTTGGGCAAAACCACCCAACCTTTGGAGGTCATACTAGGGGCAAACAATCATCCAATGCAATTAATGTTGACACCCTTGATAAAACCAACCGTTCAAGATGCAAACCTAAGTTCCCTTATAATCTTTGCAAGGGAGACCACCTTACTTATAAATTCCCCGCTATTGCAAGGTTATGAAGAGTGTGTTCCAAGTCTCAAGGATATCCTGCTCCTGAACAACCTGTAGTTTCCCAACAACCTATTCAACCTTCAGTTGATCAAGTGATTGAACCAATGCGATCTTTGGTCAACCCCACTCTTCCTTCAAAGAGTGATCTACATCAAGTGGTTGAACCAATGCAATATTTGGTCAATATCGCTCTCCCTTCAGAGAGTGACATGCATCAAGTGGTTGAACCAATGCAATATTTGGTCAATCCCACTCTCCCTTGAGAGAGTGACCTTCATCAAGCGATTGAATCAATGAAATCATTGATCAATCCCACTCTTCCTTTGGAAAGTGAGTTCTATGCTAGTCATGTTTTCTTCACTGTTGGTTCAGAACTTTATGGACAAGGGGGCACTAAATTCACTTCGAATGAACCACCATCAATCCCTCAAATTGCTTCCTTTGATTGGGATAGCCTAGTTGAGCCACCCCTTCCTTCGGTTGCACCTTTTCAGATAAAGGTCCAAGTTGAAAACTACATGATTTCTCGTTGTATTGTGGATGAAGGAGCCTCTGTTAGTATTTTATCTGCACGTTCTTGGAGAGGAATGGGATCTCCCAGCCTCATGTCGACTTATAATCAGTTACTAGCTTTTGATAGAAGAACTAGTCAAACTTTGGGAGTTCTTACTCAAACACCTGCTACTTTGAGTGGGAATATTGTCTTAGTTGATTTTATGGTGATAGAGGACCCCTTGGACTTCAATATGCTCCACGGGCGTGATTATGTGTCTTATATGAAATTTATGTTGTCTACACTCTTTTGTGTGATGCATTTTCCTCACAACGAAGGTATTTTCATTGTTGATTAGCTGGCATTTGTTGATCCCTCTCCTTACCCATTTGTAGACCAAGTATATCCTTTGTTAATTCCCATTGTTTCAGTAGACATTGCCCCACCATGGGTGAATTATGTGGCCTCATATCCCTTGTGTACAATTGCTACTGAGAAGAAGCCTCTATATTTGTGCTTATCTCCTCAGGACTTGGTCCAAGTAGTCGACCAGGTGATCTATCCAATGGGAATTTTGGAACCCACTCTCCACCCTATTGATCTAACTAAATGTTTAGACATGTATTCTCTCTGGGATGGTCTACTTCTTTTCAATGAAGTCCTCCTAGAGTTTATGATACAGTTTGACCTTCTTATCGATTTTGACTCAATTATGGTTAAATCCATCCCTAACTTACTTATTGAGTATGATTCTTCTAATGACCTATCCTCAAGCTCTAACATTGTTGAGTCTTTAGAATTTCCCGTAGAGCAGTAATTCAGTGATCATGATGAGTTTGACTCTTCTTATAAAATTTTGGACTCCCGTAATGTTGTATATGTCCCTACAAACTATGTTACCTCTATCAACTTTAGCTTTCCCATTGAGGTTTATCTTAATGATTATAAATCCTCAGGCCTTGGCACTATAGAGTCTTCTTCAGTTGATTATGCATTGATTATGCCTTTTGTGGAAGATAACAAAGTTGCAAATGTTTCTACAAAAGTGGCATGTATCATATCTATTTTTCGGAACATGATCTTGATACTGTTGTTTCTTGGAGATAAGGTTATTAGCTATATTCATAACCGTTTACTGGTCTCGTCTTTTTTTTCAAGTTGTAACCACATTTGCTTATACCCTTCTTGCGCTTATGAGCCTGGTGTCAGCTTCCATGATTTTAGCTCGTTATATAAGCCCTCATCTCTTCTCTCATCATCACTTAACCTTGTATCATTATGTCATTGCAACTTGACACCCTTTACCTAGAGGAGACGCTCCCCGAGTGTCCTTATCTTGCTCACGTTCCTTGCACTATGCTTAGGTCTTCTCCTTGCGCTTAGAACTAGTTATGCATCCCTCTAACACTCATCTCCTCACATTTAGAGCATTCTTCTAGATTTCCTTCGAGATATTTAAAAATAGTAAGGAGGCCATGAGCTGACTTTTCCTGGATCCCTAAAAATTTACAGGAAAGGTATATGGAGTTACCTTTAAGCTCTGTTCTAACTCCCTAAATATGACTAGATTTTTTATCTCGCTTGTCCCTTCAAAATTGTTAAAGGATGTGAAGGAAAATCCAGGTCAGTATAAGTTTAACCCTTTTTCGAACCATGTGGATTACTTACGAAAAAGGAATACTCTAGTTCAATGTGGCTAGAAGAGTATTTCCAGGTATAGGTTTATCTCTTTTTCGGGCCTGGAGGACTACATTTACGAAAAAGGAACCTGTTTGAGCTCATTTTTTCTTTTCTGTGCTCTAGAATAAACAATGAAAAATATTATGAGCATTCTTTATGCCATTTTCATGCACGCTAAAACCTAAGTACAAAGCATCGAGTTTACTGTTGGTTTCCCCATACTCGTAAATAAATGGAACGTCCTAAGTGATATTTCCTTCTTTCACACCCGTTAAACTAAGGTGATATGCTTTCTTTTGAAGTAGCGTCGACTTGGTGATATTTTACCCCTTTTTCGGACCTTGCAGACTAAATATGAAAAAGGTATTCCTTAGTTCCTCGGACGCTAAGAAAGTTCTCCTTTGGATTGTTTTATACTTTTTTAGACTTAGGAAACTAACTTTATGAAAAATCACCCCTCTAGAATCTTCTTTGGCATTTTCAGAGCCTTGAATTGTGAAGACACCAACGAGCATCCACTAATTTGGGCTCGCAAAATCCACGGATCAGTGCTTTATCAAGCATTGTTCTATCTTTTCTTCGAGCTTGTCAACAATGAAGAAAGTCCCTAGTTTTCTTTCTTGGACTCATTAAAACTTTACAATATAGAAGGGAAGGGAAGTTCATTCAAAACTATTTTTATCATAGAAACAAGTCTTGTTTCCTTTAATAAAGCACTGTTTTTGAGTCTATCAACATTTGGGTTCTATTTTTTACCTTAGGATTAAGACCGATCTTAGAGTTCTCACTCCTCTCATTGGTTACTTTTCTAGTTATATGGAGAATCTATAGATTTATCCTTCATTGTAGATGTGTATCATTGGTACCTTGGTTTCAAAAAGTTTCCTAAGTCACTATTGTGTCGTGTTCATTGTTCAAGCATAGAACCTTTGTCAGCCATTTTGTAGTTTCATTGTCCCTTTGTGTAGAAAACTCCCTAGTATCAATTCATTACATCAAGTCTTCGATGGTCCTTGTTGCAAAAATTTGTCCCAGTTCCAAATCAAATCAGTCTATGACTTCCCTCTTGTTGGATGATGGAGGATTCCTTAATTCCTTCCTTCCAATAGATCTCTTCCTATCGACTTCAACACATCTTTCTTTGGGAATGAGATTAGAGTTTATGATAGTACCTTGGGGATTGCAATCATCAGTGTCGATTTCCCTTGCTATTGGGTATTGAGAATATATTAATGTCTCCTACTCAATGGATTCTTCAGGTGTTCAACTTCGAAACCACTTATTCACACTTGTTAGAATGTACTAGGTACATTGGGGACCATTTTCATTACTGATGGTTTCCCTCATGTTTGTTAACGATTCTCATCAATGACTGGTAATCAAATTGGTTCCTCCATGTTCGACATCAAATCCTTTATTCGCATGGTTAATATTCGTACCTTTGGGCAGTTTGGATTGAAGACCTTAGGTTAAGAGTAACATCATCATCTTTTGCTATTTCCCGAGTTACGTAAGAGCTTGTCATACTACATGTGACATTTTTCGAGACATAGATACACCTTGGATGCTTGTGGCTATGATCGATGTTTTAGCATCGATCCATGTTGTTCAATTGTGGCCATGACTCCTCTAGATTTTACATGGCACCTTTTTTCACATTGTGCAACCATGATAGGTACATCAGCTATACAGATGTGGGATCTACCTTTTATATTTATGTTGATCATTTGTATATGGATATGTATGTCCCAAAGATCACTTTCTCTGACATTTATCTCTCTTTCAGGTACCATTGTTTGAGCCTACGATCTTGGATTCTCTACTTTCTTCGACTCCATGATTCAGTCGTTCCCCATTTTATAATGTATTTCAGCTATTGTCTTCCCCTGTAACCTCATACATTAGGGGTAATCTGTTATAGCCCAAAATGGCACTTCTCCATTCGTGATGGCTTTTACATGTTTGGTCACATGACAATACTTCATGAAAGTTGTTGTCAGACACTCAAAGTAAACTTGTGGATGGAAGGACCATTATGGAGTTCTATAACTCTGTTTAACCTCTTTTCTAGACCATTGGAAATATATCAGACTAATGAAAAACTTTCTCGAAGACACCAACTTCTGAAAATTCAATGGATTTTTTGACCCATTCGTGAGTTGTCAAAAGGAAACCTGTGAATTTCACTTCGCATTCGTGGGTTTTCAGTGGGAAACCCTTGAGCATTCCTGTAAGTGGTAAAAAATATAAAATTATCGAAATTTGGTTGGTTTGGGTAGTTTTGGAACCTCTCCTTCAATTGTAACTGGTCCATCCTCGACCCTAACTCTTCAAAATACTACATAAGAGAGGGAGAGGGGTCCATGAAAGGGGACTTAGCCTTTGGAATTGTTATGCTTGTGAAATTTGGACTTTCATCCCCCCTACCTTTTCTCTAGTTGTCATTTCACTTTGTTGCAGAGCTTGGAGGCTGAGATTCTTGGAGGAGAGAAGCAGGAGATCTAGATTGAAGGTTTCACGAGGTGCCTTGCATGAGGAGAAGGTATATCTTGTACTTCTTCCATTGAATAATAAATATTTGATGATATTCCCTTTTCAAATCAATGTATGATAGATGTTGTATCTTTGTTTATGATCATATGTTAATGTTTATCATATTAGGGTTTCATTTTATCTTGATTGTCATTGTCTTATATGTGGTCAAATTAGTTTGAGGAAGGTTTGAAGTTGTTTTGCAGGTCTCTTGGATTGGACAGAAAGATGAGGGCTAAAGAGAAATTTTGGATCAGCCTTCAGTTTGTAAGGAATTCACCCTTATAACCCTTGAAACCTTGTTTAATTTATGCTTTCAAATCTTTCTTTATCAGCATTTATACCCCTAGTGCGTTGGTGGCCTCAAGCCCAGTCATAGGAACATTTCCTTAACAACAGAACTATCGTTACGATCAATATGGTGAACCATGGTAAATTATGCAATCTATATAGTTAATATGGTCACCATAAGCAAACCATGGTCAACATAGGTAAACCATGGTTAAAATAGTTAATATGGTATGAGGGTGGAAAATTAGTGGTTACTGAAGTTAGTGGGTTAGAGGGTCGAAGGACTAGGTGTCTAATGGATTAATATGAGTTAGGGGTAATGGCTAGTTATGGAAAGTGATCGATGTTGACTGATAATCAACATCAATAGGCATATGCCCAATATGGGTTGGGGGATTCTGGGTCAATGAATTACTTTATCAACAAAAACCAATGATGGTTAACCATGATTGACTATGGTCTTCCATGGTTAATAAGGTAAATTTTGGTCAACGGTGGTCCATATGGTGAATGAGGGTGGATTGCTTATAGGATAATGGGGTTATCAGGTTAGAAGGATTGTAGGTGATGTGATGATCAAGTTGTGTGGTCAATGCATTAGTATATAAATGGGTATGTTGTTCATAAGTAAGTGAGCTAAGAGTGAGAGGGTCATTATCAAATATGGTGAACCATGGTGAATATAATCAACAAAGGACAACCATGGTTAGAAAATTTCCACAATGGTTGATATGGTTGATTAGGGTGGAGGGTTAGTGTGTTACTAAGGTTAGGGAAGTGGGATAGTCAATGAGGTGGTTAGTGTATTAGGTGGTTAATTGGTTTTTTATGGGTCAATAGTAGGTGGCTAATTATGGTAAGTAACTGATGATGAATGATAGTTTCAAGCATCAGTTAGCATAGTCCCAATTATATGCATTACGGATTTATGGGTGATTAGGTTTCTAGATCCACCATACCCAAAGATGGCCAACCATGATTGTTTATGGTCCACCTTGGTCAAGAAGGTCAACCATGACCAAAATGATCAATATGGTCAATAAGAGTATGATGTTTATGGATTAATGGGTTTATTAGGTTAGGTGGTTTGTGGGATTATTGGGATCCAAGCAAGTAATTTTTTAGTGGAATAAATGATCGCGACAATAATGTGAGCGAGATAGGTTTTAGTTTTAGTTGTGGAGCCCGATCTTCCTGATTTAGAGANGGGGGGGGGGGGGACAACTATTTTGAGAATCCCCCTTGGTAGGATTTCGAGGGAAGCACCCCTGTGGCTAAAATTTAGGAAAAACATACCTTGTAACCCATGGTTTTGGGAAAACCATGGTATTCCCTTTATAAAAGGAAGGAATTGTAATACGGTTGTGTATTGTATTATAGAATTGTAAAAACATCTATGTGATTGAGTGAGAGAGACTATGAGAGAGTGAAGAGGAATTACAGCAGGGTTGTTGTAGGTTGTTTCCCTTCATTTTGTTGGATGGTATAATAAGAAAAGGACTCATAATTTCTATGTGGACATAGCCCATCTTAGGTGAACCACGTTATATATGTGTCTCTCTTGTAATGTGTTTTAATATTTGCATCTTGCTTATTTTTTATAGTTATTGCTATGCTAGTTTTTTTCTAACAGTCAGTGGGTCAATATGGATAATATGGTGAAGCATAATAAATATGGCATATCTAGACAATGTGGTAAACATGGTTCTGACATGGTCAATGATGGACACATACTGGTGGGTTACTAGTCTTAGTGTATTGGAGGATTATAGTGGATTAGGTGGTTAGTGGGTTAGTTTATGGGTCAAGTAGAGGTGTCTACTAGTTATGACAAGGGACTATGTTGACATGGGACCATGGTTCAAGGTCATAAGGTGTTAGGTTATGTTTGCATGAAGGATCATAGGGGTTATGGGTCAAAGTGTAATAGATATTTATTATGGTCATGATCATAGTGTATTATGGGGTTAATGTGTTTAGGGTCATAGTGTGTTAGGAGGTTAGTGTATCTAGGGACGTCCTAATGTATCATGGGGTTAGTATATTTGGGGGTTAGTGTGTCAAAAAAATGTTTTGTTAAGGGTCAAAAAGGTGATAAGGGGGTTAGTGTGTCTACAATCATAATTATTATATTATGAATAATGTGTAACAAATAATACTAACTATGGCATGATGGGATAACATGTCACCAGGGGATTTGAGCCAAGTTTGTGGAGGGAGTGACAATGAAATTTGCTTCACCATCCAAATAAGAGCCTATTAACATATTATTATTATTATTCTCTCTACTAGCATTACTTGTTATTTATTATTTTATTTATTTTTGTTAATATTATTAGTTTGGACATTTATTTGGCATTCATAATTGGCATCCCTAATAAGAATGAATATGCAAGCTTCAACTCTCACTTTGCAATTCTCACAATGGCTATTAATTGACTTCTTAAAGCATAGCTACAAGATTTCGATGTAAGAAAAAAGAGGAAGAAAGAAACCAATTTCGTGTACCTGTTGGCCAAATACATAAAAGCTAAAGGGAAAACCAATGCATTAGTGCTTAACAACAAATTTGGATACGAATTTTCATATATGTTAGACCTCCTCTCAACTAGTGCATGACCATTTGAGTTAAAACCACAAAATGATGCATTGATTCGATTATGGAGGATTAGAGGCAAAATTCCTTGATCTAAATTGGATTGTTGGCTCTTATGGTCATGTTGATCGAATGGATTGAATAAGGTCTAGAGTACCATCTCAAAAGTACGAAAATAAGATTCTAACTCCCTTCGTCTACTAGGGTATTATTAAAAACAATTGTATTCTTTTGTGAAATGTATAAGTTAAGAATTTTATTTTGTAACGAACATAAAATATATAAATATTAAAAATAATATTAATAGATAATTATTAATTATTAATTATTAATTATCAAAGAGTCATGACTGTAGGTTGGAAAGTCACAAATGGACTTATATAAGTCCGACCATTGTAAATGTATCATATCTATTCTATCATCAATTTATATATTATCATGGCTTATTTAATATTCCAAGTCTTTTGGTAATATTATTTGTGTAAGTGAATAATTATTCACTTCAAGTGGTATAAGAGCCTCGTTGGCTAGATTCTGGCCTTTGGCCATTTTATTGGCTTTTAGCCATTATTCCATGTTTCCTGAATTGGGTCTTTGACCATAAAAATAGAGAGTAAAATGGAAAAAAAGTGAGACGTAAAAAGATAAAAAGTAAAAAGAAAAAAGAAAAAAAGGAAGAAGTAAAAATAAAAATAAAAAAAGAGAAGAAGGGAGAAGATCCCATAAAAAAGGAAAGAAGAAAACAAATGCCCGTGGTTTTATAAAGCAAACCCTTGGTTTTATTAACAAACCAACTCACACCTTAATTAAGTTATTTACTTATTGAAAGTTTATTGGATATTAAATAATAACTCATACCTTAATTAGGTTGAGTTTAGTCTTTAATTATCTTTATTAAATAACATAAAAGCTAGAAGTGCATAAAGAAGTGAGATTTGAACCTGGGTGGGGAAGTTAACAATCATTCTTTTCAACCACCTAATCCACACACAATCCACAAAGAAGTTAATCTAAATCAAAAGGTTAATCAACATGGAGATCCAAGTGCCTTATTAATATTATTATTATATTTATGAAAAAATATTATTAATATTAATAATTGTAATAATTACAATTATTATTTAATACAAAAAAAAGAAAGAATACCATTATTATTCAAGAATTTGAAGTCAAAGACCCTCCTATCATCGAAAAATTCGAAAACCATTTATTGTCGAAGAAGTCAAAGGAAGATCAATTATCGCCGAAAGTCAAAGACTATTCACCTTCGAACACAAAAATGGAGTCTCATGGTGACAAAAAGGGAATATTCCGAAAGACTGACTCAAAGGTAGCCATTGACATTCTAAAACTTGAAGGGATTATTCAAAGAAAGCCTATTAGCATCGCTATTTGCCCAATCAACGAGGAAAATCACATTAACGTCAGCTTGGCAAATCAATTACTCGTCCCAATTCTAAGTATAATAAAAAAGAAAGATAAATATGGTGGGAAGCAATATGCCATTAGGGACTTAGAACTAACAATTAATGAGTATAATTTCACATCCCAATTCAATGTTACGAGTATTTATCTAAATGAATTTGACATCATTCTCGGCTTATCGTGGATGGAAACATTCGGAGCAATCATCTTAAATATGAAGAAAACTTTTTAACATTTCCATATAAGAAGAAACAAATCAAACTACAAGATGTTTCAATGAAATCGGATTCCGAGGATGTGTCATATGAAGATTCTAAAGACATTTCGAAGATGATTTCACAAGAAGATAAAAAATCAAGACAAAAGATGCAAAAAGAATTCGACAAAGTCATCAAGGACAAAGAAGAAGAGATATCTCGTTTAAGAGATCATAATCAGAAGTTTCTCTTTCAAATCAAGAAGGAGAAAGATAGGGCACAGGACCATCAAAAGATAGAAGAGGAAAATCGAGATCTACACAAGAAACTATTAGAGCTTAAAGACGATGCGAAAAAGCAAGAAGAAACGATCAGGAATCTTAAGAATGCTAAAGATTTAGTCAAAAATAAGTTGGTGCACATTCAGAAGAGGACATCAAAAAATTTGGGCTCAAAAAAACAAGTTGAGGAAAACAAAGCAAATACAAATCCAGTCATTAATACAGATAAAAAAGAAGTCAATCCAGCAAATGAACAAACAATAAAAACTCCTTATCGACACCCTAACTATAAAAGTCATTTTGACCAACGACAGGGTCAAAATGTACATAAACAGAGATGTTACGATGTCAAATGTGAAGGAACACAAAATCTACAACCTAAACAAAAAACAAGAAGTTTTATCCAGTAAGGAGACCAACAGGCAGCTCGGATGAAAGTAAATCTTGGATGGATCACTCCCGAGGAAATGCGACAATTCAGTTCAAGGATTCATAAATTATATCACCATGTCTCATCAACTGTCGAAGTTACAAGTTCAGAGAGACATGGCAAGGCATTAGTCATAACTGAGAAGTCCTTCACTAAACAAGCTTTGAGGACAAAGCTTCCCTTAAGGGGAAGGCAATGTAACGAACATAAAATATATAAATATTAAAAATAATATTAATAGATAATTATTAATTAATAATTAATAATTATCAAAGAGTCATGACTGTAGGTTGGAAAGTCACGAATGGACGTATATAAGTCCGACCATTGTAAATGTATCATATCTATTCTATCATCAATTTATATATTATTATGGCTTATTTAATATTCCAAGTCTTTTGGTAATATTATTTGTGTAAGTGAATAATTATTCACTTCATATTTCATAAGATCTATTGTGTTCTCTAGCATTCTTGATATTTTTCTCTCTTGTTCTTGTCTTCATGTTGGATTACATATTGTAAATTTGAAACGTCGACCATGATTTCTATAAAATAGTAAATCCTAAAAAGAAAAAGGAAAAGAACAAGAGTATATTCATCAATTCCAAAGAAAAAAATATGAGACATTCTTTCAACCTTTATAGGAGCTTTTCCACCTCTCACAATGAAATTAGGTTCTAGTAGTATTAGGAAAGCAAAGCCATGCAAAGTCTATAGATATGGGTAGGAGAGGGTCCATTTAATTCCTTAGTGTTGTGATGGAATAGGTTAAGGCCTCTTATTGCAAATATGCATATATTTTAAACTATATTCATGTTAAAGCTAGTGTATGCTTATCAAATGTAATCTTCTATGAGAAATCAATTCACTTCCTTTTTTTTCTTTTTTCTATGTAATGTATTTGTTGAGAAAAATCATTCGGTACTTCTCTCATCCTAATGATGGTACCTAGGGTAAACCAATTTCTTCATGGCTAAAGAACGATCAATTCATGAAGAGAGCAAGCATGCCACAAAGTCGGATTTGAGAATGTCACAAAATACAATTTGAATCTAGGCCAGGGAGGATAACAACTTCTCTATTAACCACTTAAGCTAAACCCAACTTATAAGAAACTAATTCACTTAATCATATTACAATTTAAGAGACAAAGAAAAGTTGCGTTTAGATTGAGATTTCAACTCAACATTTCGATCCCCATTGTTGGGATCATCTTCAGGAGTTTGTTAGGATCAAGGTATTGTGGCAACATAAACCATATATTAATACAAATCTTTAGTCCATTTTGAAGATGATATTAGACATAACTAAACCAAAAAATCGGCACTAGTCGAACACTCATAAAGCATTGGTCAACAAATATGCATTAAGAACACAAAAATCATTGCTGAAGAGGGGCATTACGAGAAAAGTAAAAATAAGAGGCCATGGAAATCAACTTAAATCAAAATAATTTTGATAGGGATGGAGGTGTGGAAATCAAAGAAACATGAAAAACGATTTTTCAAAATTTTAGAAACAACAATGATTTTAATAACAAACTCTCCAATACTAATGGGTCAACTCATCTTCAAAATAGACCATAAGTTATTTTATTAATATATGATTTATATAGCCATAATACATTTTTTTCATCTTAAAAAAACTATACTTTAAAATATCTACATATAAGCAGAAGCTCTATACCTTACCATAAAAAAGCAAAGTTTTGGACCAAATGTTGCCATAATACCTTGAGCCTAACAAACTTCTAAAGAGGATCCCAACTCTTGGGATTGAAACGTTGAGCTAAAATCTCAATCTGAACGCAAGTTTCAAGTTTCTCTTCCATTAGCATAAGAATGAATAATTACTTGCTTTTAAAAGAAAAGGACCCATTTATTCCATCATGAGTTTGAGATAGTCCTCATCATTAATTGAGGGTTCTATGCAACAATCTTTTGGGAATATACAAACTTCAATTATAACAACTTTTATTGAGGTAGTCTATGCTTCGGGTAACACAACATTTTAATAAGCTTAGGATGGAGACGTTCTCCATAATACACGAGCGTCGTGGATTAGGTGAAGATAGATGCTCAACCCAAATAACTCATAATAATAATAATAATAATATATAAAATACAAAAGAACAGCGTCAAAATATTTGGGCCGTGTTTCTCATTTGAATATTTTATCTATTTTCTAATGACACAGGTGAAAATGATTGGAGTTTGACTCGAAAGCTTTTTTTTTTATTGTTCCCTTTTGAATGTTTATACTATTATTTTAGTCGGTGTACAACTTGCTTAACGTTTGAGGAAATTATTTAAACCCGTTAGTTTAGTCGGCATACAACATGCTTAACATCTTAGGAAATGATTTAAAGTAATATTTAGAATATAAAAATGCTTCGGTGAAATATGTCATATGTGAGGGGTTACTGTCAATATGGGTCTTGGGGTTAATATGGGTCAGAAAGGTAATAGGGAGTTGGAGAACGAAGATCGAATATCAATGGTTATTGTTGAGTTATTAAATCATTCAAGGGTATTAAAAAAGCACCTATAAATATGGTATGTTGTTGGATTATGTTAAAAAATTATTTACAAATTTGGGAGTTAATATATTATATTAAAATTTATTTACAAAGTTGGAGGTTAGTGGATAGAGTGGTTAATGGATCATTGGTGGGTTAGGTGTAAGTTGTTATTAATTAATTGTGGTTGGTGACCAATTTTGACTAATAATTGGCATAGAGTATCATAGGGATAATATGGGTTAAGTAGTTATGAGATAGTGGATTACTAGATCAACTAAGCTCAATAATAATAAACCATCATCAATTATGGTCCCCCATGGTCAATTACGTCCATTGTAGTCCATATGGTCAATAAGGGTGGATGATTGATGGGTTAATGAGGTTATTAGAGTAAAAGGTTAATATATTAGTGGAATATAAATGGGAAAGATATTCATGGGTGAGTGGTCAAGGGGTGACTGGCTAATTTCAATCAATATGGTGAACCATTGTGAATATGGTCAACATAGGTCAACCTAAATTACATGCTTTTTTATACTGAAAAAAAGGTCAACCATGGTCAATAAAGGTTAATGGTGGCTGACTTGGTAGAAGAGGGAAGAAGGTTTGTGAGTTACTAAGGTTAGTGGGTTGGGGGTTAGTAGATTAGGTGGTTAACTGGCTAGTTTATATGTCAAAGATAGGTGGTTGGTTGTGGCAGGTGAAAGATATCCATTAATAGTTTACATGAGTTAGTATAGCCCAATCAATGTTCCAATTTGATGTTCACCCATGCTAATCAAACAAAAAATTCATGATGTTCCAATATTTGTATATCTCACCAATTGATGTTCACATAAATTAATAGCTCACCAATTTTACTTTCACAAAAACGTATAGATTATGATTTTTTTTAATAAGAGATTAATGGTTCTTCAGATAGTGTGTTAGAGGGGGCATGTATGATAAATCCAAGGCCAAGTTATCAATGCAAAGACACCATCTTCCATCAGGTTAAGACACGCAAGATAATAAGTGGCTGTGGAAGAGGTGAGGTCTGCTATGCAAACTTCAATGTCAAATATTATGGATGCACTTAGCAATACTTGTATGAAATACCTCTATGCAATCATGTCAATAGGGTTGTATTAAAGGTTGATGGCCAAGCAAATGATGGTTTGACATTAGAGAATGATGGATGGATGATCCTCGGTTATTATCCACTAGGTGCAAGAATGTAGGCACAAGATGTGAGAAGTTATTAGGTTTATATTTCACCCTCTCTTCATTTATGGCTCTTGCTCGAAATTCATGCTTTCCATTGGCCTTATCTTGTATTAGTTTCTCCTCCTTTCTTTTAGTAATTTCACTAGAGCTTTTCTTCTTGTTAACTCTTTTTTCCTACAATCCTCCACTTTCCCAAACCTGCATTGGTCCACTCCCTCTCATTTAACACTTTTGGGGTATCTCCTCTTTTGGACTCAATCTTGTCTTAGAGTTCTCTCTATCTCCTTTGGACTCCTCCTCCATTCAACTAGTAATTTTCAATATAAGTGTGTGTTCTTCCCTTACTTGTTAAGCATGGCCAATAGAGGCAAAGGAAGGCACAGGCAAAGAGGTAATCGAATATTGTCTTGCTCTTGATTCATGAAGAAATAAATGGATGTTGCAACAACCTCCTGGAGACACATCATTGAGCAAATTCAAGGAAAAATCTCGTAGGAAGAGGAAGAGGTGAAAATGGAAAGGGGTCTTCTCCATAACAATGAGGTTGAGTAGGAAAGTGGATCCCTGATGCGGGCACTTGGTGCACTCAAGACACCGAATACTTTAAAATCGTCACCCTATATTGGCAAATGCAATCTTTAATGGGAAAGACATTGTTGGAGAAACATGAAGCTAACAATGAGATTTTGTTGTAGTTGGATGATCTTCAAACCTAGATCAAAAAGTAGAATGTCAAATTTGCACATGGGATTCACTTTGTAAATGAAACCTCTACTTCGACTTCCAGACAAAGCTTCCTCTGATTTCAATCTCTAATGATGAACACTTGTCTAGTTTTTATTGTATCAACTTTTCTCCTTTTTATATTGCTAGTTGTAACTATATTTTTATAGTGTTCTCTAGTCATCCTTAGACTACTCATTGGAAAGAGAAGAGTGAAAACACTTTCAACAGATTCAAATTCATACAAAATGATAAACTTTTAATCTTTTGCTAGTTTGGTTTCCATTATGGTAGACCAACCATTTGATATTATGTATTTCTATTAGCATTAATATAAAGATTATTGGCTTAACAAAAAAAGAAATAAAAGATTGATGATTGTTTCAATGGTCAAAAGTGATAGAATTAAGAAATTAAAAAAAAAACATTTCCAATATAAATTAATTCAAAAGTTAAAAAATATACAATGTAAAACAACTACTATTAAAATTTTAAATAGAAATTCTATATAGTTATCCCTAAAAAATAAGGTATAGTTAAATTTAAAAATAATCAAATAAAATTGCATAAATTGAAATAAATAATTTAGTACTTGCTAGCTCAAAAATTTGTGCCTCATAAAAGTTTTTTCATGTTGTAATGCTTGGTGTAATCCCATTCAATAGTCTCTAAACTCATGAATGATTGAACTATACTTACAATTACAATTGTTTACTTACATTTACAATTTTTTATTAATCTATTATGCTCCACATTTAATCTAGAAATTGGAGTGACTGGATTACTTCCTATTCCTTCAATTTGGATTGTGTGAATTGATTTTATGTTCCATAAGATATTATATTTAAAATAGAAAAAAATGAATTAATTAAAAAAATAATTCAGACATATATATGTATATACAAATACATAAATATATGTATCTTTATATTATATGTATATATATATATATATATATATATATATATATATATATGTGTGTGTGTGTGTGTGTGTGTCTGTGTGTGTGTGTGTGTGTGTGTGTGTGTGTGTCTTGATTAATTTTTTAATTAATTATTTTTTTCTATTTCAAATTTAATATCTTATGGAAGCATAAAAGTAATTCATACAATCCAAATATATATTACCCATAGATCATTTTTCCTATTTGAATTTTATAGTGTAAAATATTTTCAATCTCACATTAACATGCTTTGCTCCCTTTTGCTGCTAGTATGAGTTTTAGATCCCTAATATTTGAAAACTTCTCCATCTTCCTGCCTACATAATGTTTTGTCAATAAATTGATTTAAATTTTAACACACGCACACACACATATATATGTGTGTGTGTGTGTGTGTGTGTGTGTGTGTGTGTGTGTGTGTGTGTGTGTGTGTGTGTGTGTGTGTGTGTATATGTATATGTATGTATATGTATATGTATGTATATGTATATGTATATGTGTGTGTATGTATATATGTATCTATGTATATATACATATATACGCATACATATATACACATGCATATATACACATATACATATATATTGAGTAGGCCTAACGGTTAAGAACATGTGTTTCCTCATAAGGGGTCAAAGGTTCAAATCTAGAGGGGGGTAGGGTATGTACACCTCCGTAGACTTTAGCAGTTAAATTGTTGTGCGGAGGGGTTCCAAAATAAGTGAAAACGTAAATTTGATTGTTAAATTTTGACCTAATATGGGTTAGGGGGTTATGGGTGAGTGTTTCTAGATCAACCATGGCTAACAATAATCAACCATGACCAATTATGTTCCAGCATGGTCGACCATGGCTGACAATGATCAATGCTAGTCAATATGGTCAACAAGGATGGAGTGTCAATGACTTAATGGGGTTACTAGGTTAGGAGGCTAGTGATATTTTTGGGTTGTTAGTTTAGTGAAATATAAGCGGGGGAGTAAATTAGGGATTAATGGGTCCATGGGGATAATATGGTGAAGCATGGTGAATATGGTTTATATAGTCAATATGGCCAACATGGTTCCACAATGGTCAATTATGGTTAACAATAGTGAATAATGGTTGATGTGGTCATTAATGGTCAAGTGTTAGTGAGTTATTGGGCTTAGATGATCAGAGGATTATAGTGTATTAGGTGGTTTGTGGGCTAGTAAAAGGGTTAGAGATAGGTGTCTAGTTTTTACAGGGGACATGGTCCATGGTCATAAGATGTTAGGAGGTGATTACATGATATAAGGTCATAGAGGTTATGGGTTAAAGTATATCAAGGGGTTATGCGTTAAAGTATATCAAGGGATAATGTGTTTGGGTTCATAATGTATTAGTGGGTTAGTGTGTAAGTAAGTTCATACTAGATATTAAGGGTTATTATTTTCAGGGCCATGGCCCATTAATGAGTTAATTTATTTGAGGTCATAGTGTGTTAAGGGGTGATTATCTAAGGGGTCATACGGGTCAAGGGGTACTAATGTCATTATGGTTAGGGGTGATTGTATCAAATGTAATAAGGTTTAGGATGTATCATGTGTATGGGATCATACTAGTTAGGGGTCTTTCTATGTTAAAAGTTTTCTCTATTCGAGGGTGGCAATGTCTTAATGGATGCTTGTGTTAAGGTTCATAAGGTGTTAGGAGGATTAGTGTGTTTGCTATCATAATGGCTATAATACAACAAATATATAATATTATACAATGAACATGTCATGCGGGTTGAACTTTGGGGTTTAAACCTTTATAGGGGTAGTGGCAATGTCGATGCTTCACCCATCAACCAAACCTCCCTGGCATTTGATACTAATACTACTAATAATAGTACTTAGAATTTATTTTGTGTTATTCATTATTAATTAAATTATTTTTTTTAATATTATTAATTTAAATTTTCATTTTAAAAGAACCTACTACTTAATAACATGTTCAATAGAGGTACTATTTGTTAATCCCATTAACACATATTTGTCACAAGTATCTTAAACACTATAAAGGACAATGTGGTAGTCAACCAATAGGATATTTCTTATGGACTGTATAGAATATAACATTGAGACCATTGGTTATAGAAACAACATTTAAATGGGGTGCCCAGGAAAAGAGATTGCTTGGACATTTTTTAGGTGGTAAATCATCTAAAATATTATATTTTACAAAGGGATATACTAGGATATGTGAGTGAAACCATGGGTGGTGATTTGATTCCACTTAAAATCTCAAATGTTGTATCCCATTGCCTAATATAATATCATAATGAGTGATTGTTTCTTGGAGAACTATGTGTAATTTCTCCCAATGATTCATATCAAAGTGAGACTCAGAGTTATACTAACACTCCCATGGCTACCTTTGAGGTGTATGGATGTGCTTCTAGACTAACATGTCTAGATTTATTAGAACCTATGAGACAATAATATTAAAAGTATTAATGTTCACTAACAATCCATTTTCTAATTTAAAGTGATAATCTCTCATCTTATGTATAATAATTGGCGATGAATTGGTTAGAGGATGTCTTCCAAGAGGTCTTGGAGATGAGGACATTCATAATTATATTCAAGGAAAATGGTTGACCTATATGAATGGACAAACTTCTTATACCAAGCAAGCAAAAAATCCACCTTGGTACCCTAAATTTTGAAGGTAAGTTCCTATAACTTTTTTTATGCCTATATGTATGTCCTTAACTACCTATTTTTATTGTCAAAACATCTTGAAAGAGACTCCATATATGTGGGATGGTTTAATATTTGAGGGAGTGAACAAGAAGCTTTCCCTTTCTCCCAACTAATGCTCAATTCTATTTATTCTCTTCCCATGTATTAAATTTCATTTACCAAGTCTCACATATTATCTTGGTGCTTCTTCTAATATTATTTTTCTCATTCTTGTATTATTTCCATGTATTTGATTATATTTGTTTCACTTTGATGGATAGGGTTCATGGCTGAATATGATGCCTAGTTATTTGAGGATACTCTAGTACCGAAATTTGAGAATTGACTTATTTAGGATATTGACAATTGCATTATTTGTGGAAATAGAAATTTCCATCTACATATGGAATGTGTAAGGGAAAAATAATTGGTTAGTTTTACCTCACATAAATTATCAACCAGGGTCAGTAAACTGATGAGGTGGTATGGAAAGTATATGGAGAATTAGGACTTGATTGTGTTGGTTTATTGGTCAATACTGAGACGGGGGGTGAATCAGTATTGTTATCTTTTTACTATTTTAACCACTTTTAAATCTATCATTAGAAACACATAACAATAAGAATACACAAAACACAATTTTAACGTGGAAGCCCAATAGGGTAAACCACCAATACGTCCTATTACTGCAAAATTGTTATTTACAAATAGTTTTTCCTACTACAATAGACAAGGATGGTATTACACCCTGTTTACCAATAACAATTGGAAGGAGGCTACGAATCCCTAGTTTATCAACTTCGACTCAAAGGATACTACAACGCCCTATTTACCAATGTTAATTGGAAGGAGGCTACGACCCCCTGGTTTATCAGGTGCTACTGAAAGGATGCTATGACACCCTATTTATCGATGCCAATTGGAAGGAGGCTACGAACCCCTGGTTTATCAGCTGCTACTGAAAGGAAGCAACAACCCCCTACATGCATGTTCCCTACCCTAGTGCCACTCTTCCTTCCTAATATGTTTTCTGTAATATGTTAGATTTATTTTTCCCTCCATTCTCTGTCACACCCACTGGTCTCTGTATTATGCTATGGCTACATCTATCTAAATGACATAGACACCTTCTCTCACTCATACTTTTGTGTATAAGTATATTCATGTTTCATACATACGCATCTCTTTATTCTGGAAGCATAACCTTTCACAATCATTCCATTTCAAATCTGATTGTCACACCTTTTCAACAATATGTGACTAACGATTTTTAATTAAATAATTAATTAAAAACTTCATGACCACTTCTGATCTGTGAGGTCCCTTATTCTATGATCGTAGGATTCGTTAAACCAATGCTTGTGGACTTCTTCTCCTCCATCAGTGGAAATACTCTATATTCATACCTTCAAGCTTCTCTTTTTCTCACGCCTGTGGGCTTATCTTCTTCCTCTGATGAGCTCTCTGCAAGCTATCTTCATCGCAGGCTCATATGTACAACTTTTTCTTAGAAAACATAGTCTTCTCCTTCCATTTATGAGTTTCATGTTGGACATTCTTCTTTACCATTTATGGACACACCTCAAAATTTGTTTCCGCAACTTGGAAACCATTTCCGCACCTCTATCCAATGTTTGCAGGTGCTTCTACATTGCTAAAATTCTTTCCATAGGATCAAATTCCTGATCCAATCAGAGTCGTTGATCTTATATCTAATTCAATCTAGACCGTCGATCTAACCATCAG
This sequence comes from Pseudotsuga menziesii, assembly GCA_001517045.1. Classification (NCBI taxonomy): domain Eukaryota; kingdom Viridiplantae; phylum Streptophyta; class Pinopsida; order Pinales; family Pinaceae; genus Pseudotsuga; species Pseudotsuga menziesii. The sequence goes on along the minus strand of LPNX011178097.1, from coordinate 188,680 downwards.
TTTCGGCCTCAAAATCTCCTTTCTGCACCAAGATTTCCTCATCAACGATTCCCCATCATTGATATTCATCACTCATTTTCTTGACTGTCGATCTCTAGATTGTGGACTGCGAGATGTAGGATGTCGATTGTCCACTTTTGTTTTTCTGCAAAATCCTTTCCGCGAGATTCTTTTCGCAGGCTCCTTTCCACAAGCTCCTTTTCGCAAGCTTCTTTCCGCAAGCTTCTTTCTACAAGCTTCTTTCTACAATTTTCCTTTTCCACCATTGATTTGTTTTAGCAAAACTAATTTCATCCATCCAATCTTTCCATATTGCAGGATGCGGGATGCGGAAACGTAACATTTCGGCTTTTTGCAAGCTCCTTCCCACAATTTTTCTTCTGCACCATCGATATTTTGTGGAGTCTTTCCTGACCGTTGATCTTGCGGATTGCGAGATGTGGGATGCGGAATCACACTTACCTATTTTGGACTTCCGCAACTTTGTTTCTGCATTTTTCTAGACCATTGATTTCCTTACGAATTTACCCCTGACCGTCCGATCTTGATCTTTTGCGGAACTTTGGATTTTCCGCCTATCTTTGGCTAGATGCTTCCTAACCGTTAGATCTTGTGCAAGATGCTTCCTAACCGTCCATTCTAGAACTAATGCGGATCTACATTCTATCTTTGCGTATTATACAAAAATTGATCTTCATTCATCGAATCTCATGCAACTAACTATGCCACGTCATCATCATGCCATGTCATAACTATCTTTGTCTATGCCATGTCATCACTATTTCCGTCTATGCCACTTCATCATTGTAACATTTCGTCTTTACTTTGACTTATGTTGCATTAACTCTGCATTAACTTTTCCATGCTATCTTTTGCTTATCCTTTGTACTTCCTAAGCAACTTTTCCATCACTACCTTAGTATTCCATCATCATTAGGACACCATCATATCCATTGGTTATTCCCTTGTCATTCGTGAACACCTTTGACATCAATGACAACTATATACTCAAATCTGCCAATAGATTGGTCACTCTAACTAGGCACACCAGCTAATCTACTCAATGAGGTACTAAGGAGGTTGGATCATATTCATTGTGCATGTTCCAAACAATCACACTTTAACTTTACAAACAATGATAAGTACAAGGGTTTCCAAACATTATCAGAGTTCCTAGGCGAGCACCATCCCTTCTATAACCAAATCAATTAGAGGAAAAAAAGTAAATCACACAAGCAGCTTAATTGATCAGATGCTGATAGACTGTATGGACTTTATTTCTTGTATGATACACAATTAACCTTTAGGATCTAAACAATGGTGACTGCAATAATTGTCAGCATTCTCAAAATACCCATAAAACAATGATGTTCTTGTATACTAACCAAGAATATAATTAAAACCACAGAGTGCATGAAAAATAAAACCATATCATTGAGAGGTCATAGGTTTAGGCCCTACCATCTTTTGAAACACCTCTTGGACTCTCGGTTTAATAACTACTCAAGATCTATGGAAACCAAGGGTTCCCTCAAACCACTCTATCGGAAATGGCAACTGATGGAAATGTAAATTGGAGGAAATGAAATGAGAAAAAAGAAAATAACTGGAAAATAAAATAAGAAACTATTAAAATGACATCACATAACTAAAATGAAGCTAGTTAGGTAGTGTATACCAGAAAGAGGGGCCCTTCCTCCATTGGCATACATTCATAAGAAGGACTACATTACTAGATCACAATATGCAGCAAGAAGCTATTTATTCCAACATCCAAGAGATTACAATGAATTACAATGATGAAGACCTCTCACCTTCAATCCTCCAACTACCCCCCCAGCTATCTAACCCCCACATCTAATATTTTCTCATGAATTTATATAAAGAGAAATGGGGATGGATTGAGACCAATCTCCCCAAAATCCCAACAAATGAACTATGAATGGTTTTGCAAATATGATATCTTCATGTTTTTAGCAAGGATTTGGTAAGATGAATAACCCAAATCTCATTACATTGAATGTATTTGGTTTCTTGTTTGAATAGGCACTTAGTTTGGTTCGTCGTTAGTCGCAACTAGGAAAATGGGCTTCAAATATTTGGCCATATATTCCAAACCATGCATATTTTGAGTAAACTTCTCATTATTTGGCTAAATGAGGCTGTTTTGCAAGTGGGTTTTGTGGTATATTTTCAAAATTCCTCACCACTTATTTAGAATTTGCAACAGAATTGTGTTGGTCGTTTTTAATCTCGTCTAAACATACCTATGGGTTGGCAACATAAGAATCGAATTGGGAGCATGTTAGACATTATGAAATCATAATATAATCATTATTAATAAGTTCCATGTGCCTAAAATTGTCCATAAGGGCACAACCATGCTATCGAATAAGACGTTTCCATAACCTTTCAGTTGCGTAAACCATCATCAATAAACCAAACAATATTATAATTAATTCATTAAAAATCATGGAAATAACGATAATAAAATAGGATTCCAATATTGGGTGGAAGGATTGGCGGAGAAATTAGAAGGCAGAAGGACTGACGGCGGCATGGAGACAGGAAGAGGGGGAGGCTCCCAGTCCTCCCCAACTATGCCATCGGGGCGATTGCAAGTTGGGGGTATACCAATCCCACTGGATACAATGGGAAGAGAAATTCAGCCTAATAAATATCCTAAATTGGGAGTAAAACCTACAGATCGAAGGCCAGGTCGATGCTTGCCTAAATATCCCCTAATACCTTCGATGTAGATCAGATCGACTAGACTCAGAGACCGGATCCAATATATGCAATATCATGCGCTCATAGGGAAGTTTGTGGGGGTGTAGCCTTCATAAAAATCCTTGGTTTGGAGGATTAACTCAACCTGGAAACCTAAGGGGAATTTTGATCTCCAACTAGGATCCAAGGGTTTTTTCACTATTTCTTTTCTAAACTTGGAAGACAAAATAAAGTCTTGGATGGAGGACCATACTTCTTTTACTCTGCAGGGCTATTCCTAAGAACCTGTAAGGAAAATTTATGTCCGGACAAGGAGGATATTATAGTAGCATCAATCTAGATCAAAATTTACTCTCTCCCATACAAATACTAGGATCCTGAAATCCCGGGAGACCTAGGGAACATATTGGGGATGTTCATCAAAATATCTAAACAAACTAAGGCTTAGTGATACATAACATATGTGAGAATATTTGTTTACATGGATATGACCAAAGAACTACCGGAAGCTATCAAGATGTAGTGGGAATATGAAGATTAGATACAAACCCTAGACTATGAGAAAATCCCATTTTGTTGTCGTAGATGTCATGAATACGAACATATATTTAGAGACTTCCCTAAGAATATCCCAAAACCGATTCCCAAGAAGGAGGAGGAAAAAAGGGACCAAGGGTTTACGAGGGTTACTTCATGCAAAAGAGGAGGAAGAAAGCAGGAAAACTTGGATATTAACAAAAAGGTCTCAGTCTCCAACAAATTCGAAGCCCTAGAAGATCAATTGGAGGAAATACCCAAACATGATCATGAAGGACAAAATAAGGAGTGCAACCTACAGGAAACGAAGGAAGATGAGATAAATATAATAGATAGTGGGTCGGTAGGAAAATATAGTGAAGCATTTGAACCAAAAACAGGGGATGAAGCGAAAGACATGGACATCAGAGACCAGGTTCTGGATGGGATCAAAAAAGCATGTGTCGATGTTGAGAGAGGATATGTTCCCCAAGAGTAGGTGGTATTACTGAAGGAAGCAATCATTAAGGCAAGGGAGATAAGTCAGTTGGGATTCAACCCAGGATCCCACAAGGAGCATAAGAGAAAGCATGAAGAAATGAGCAAGAGAAAAGGAAGGAAGTCAAACATGCAGTGCATGATAGCGGAAGTTGGCCTAAAGTTGGTCGAATTAGGTCAGTGCCCTACCATTATGGCTGCTTTAGGGTTATAATCTCTCTTTCTTAAATTTTATCAATGAATATAGTAACCTGGAATATAAGAGGGATAAACAACCCTCAAAAAGAAAAATGTCTAAGAAAGAAAATCCAGATGACAAACCCAGTCTTTGTGCTCCTTCAAGAAACCAAATGCTCATTTAGTTAGCTTCATGAAATAAGCAAGAAAATATGGAAAGGGATCAAAGGAATAGGTATAGATGTAAGGGGGTTCGTTGGAGTCCTACGGGTAATATGGGACCCCAATAAAGTGTGCCTTTATGGTTTCACTGGGAATCATCATTTCATTTCAGCAGAATTTAGGGTTATCAATTTCCTAGTTTTAGGAGTACTAACCAATATCTATTGGCCTCATAATCCCTGATATAAAGTGGATTTCATTAAGTCCCTCAGAAGCATTTACAAATGGACATATGGGAGACATTGGATCTTAGGGGGGTACTTCAATCTCATAACATCATTGGAAGAAAAGAAAGGAGGAAAGCAAAGGCTGGAGGAAGAATGTGGGTTATTTAGAGATACCATTGAATACCTTAAGCTGGTGGATATAACTTTGGGACAGGGAAGTTTTACCTAGAACAACAAAAGGAAGGGTGATATGCATATAGCATCTTGCCTAGACCGCTACTTAGTTTCTAGGTCAGTAATGGAATTAGATAGTGAAATACACTTTGGGCTTGTAGTTCAAAAATCCCTTCAGATTTGAGCAATTTTGGTTAGGACACCTAGACTTCAAAGATAAGGTCGAGCAGTGGTGGGAAGAACTAAGCAAGGGAGAGGGAAAAAGTATGTACAAGTTTCAACAAAAGATAAAAAGGTTAAAAGAAAGGATCAAGAAATGGAATAAGGAAGACTTTGGAAACATCTTTGTAGATAAGAAAATTCTTGAAGCTCGACTGGAAGATATTCAAAACACATGGATGAATTTAGGATATACTTCAGAATTTCAAGATGAAGAGGAAAGCTTATGCAACAAGCTTGAGAAATGAGAGCGATAGGAGGAAATACTTTGGCACCAAAAATCGAGAATCAGATAGCTCAAAGATGGGGAAGTAATCACAAAGTTTTTCCATCATTCATTCCTCCAAGATAGATCGCAAAACATAATTCTCTTGATCAAAAATGCCAACGAAGAGAGGGTTGAAACGGGGGAGGATATTGAGGTGGTTTTGAACCATCATTTTCAGGAAATAATGACTGAAACATGGGGTGACATGATAGGATTTATTGACCAAATAACACTACACATCCCTTCTCTAGTCTCTCAAGAGAAGAATGACATGCTAATGAATCTCATCACTCTCCTTGAAGAGGAAGAGGTTGTTAACCAAATGGTGGAGAGTAAATATTCGGGACCGGATGGCTTCACTATTAATTTCTTCCAACACTTCTAGAAGTCATTAAGCATGCATTTTTGTAAAAAGTGGAGAACTCGCGAGTATCAAGGAATATTCTTCTAGTGCTTAACGCTAATTTTCTCACCCTCATTATGAAAAGTGAAGGAGTGGAATCTCCTAATAAATTTTGACATATAATCTTGTGCAATTTCATTCATAAGATCATAACCAAGGTCATCTCTAACAGGCTCAAACCTATCTTACCCTCTTTGATCTCTCCAAAAAAGTCAGGGTTTGTCGAAAGTCGTCAGATAACGGATGGTATTATTCTGGTTCATGAAGTGCTCCATTCAAACAAAACTGAGAAAATGCTCGGGGATGATAGTGAAACTCAATATTGCTAAAGCATACTATAAACTTATTTCCAATTTATGAGAGAAATCCTCAAATCATTTGGATTCATAGACAACAGGATTGAGTGGGTGATGAGTCTCATATCAACGAATTTATTCTCCATTCTCATTAATGATTTCCCATCGGAATTAATCAAACCAACAAGAGGCATAAGACAGGGAGATCCATTATCTCCCTTCCTTTTCATCATCATGGCAGAAGGATGGGAATATCGATCAAGGCGATGCAAAGTAACCATGAAATTCAAGGGCTTCTAATCCACCCAAGGGTGGATAGAGAAACACACCAACAATTTGTGGATGACACCATGCTGATGGGCCACCCCTATGTCCAAGAATACAAGAATATCAAAACGTGCTTGAAAAACTTCGGTAAAGCATTAGGGTTGTAGGTTAATGAGAAAAGTCTCAGGTTTTTTTCTTCAACACCCCCAGGATTACAAGACATAATATTTGTTGAATTTTGGGCTTTCAAGAGAGATCCCTTCCATCCAAATACCTAGGAGGTCTTCTGGCAGATTCAATGGTGAGGAAAGGTTCTTGGTCGAAACTGTTGGATAAAATGAGGAAACTACTAACAAACAAGACCATGAGGCCGCTAAATTTTGCAAGCATGTTGGTATTCGTGAAATCAGTTCTTTAGGAGATTCCAGTCTATTTATTTTCTACCCTTTCTACCCCAAAGTCAATCCTAAAAGAAATTAGGAATATGCAACAAAACATTTTATGGAGTTGAGCAAACGAACAGAGAAAATGGGCTTTGGTAAAATGGGAGACGTTGTGTGCCCCTAATAACCCAGGGGGTTTGAACCTCTGTGACCCTAAAAAAGTGAACTTTGTGAGTGGAGCCAAGTTATGGTGGAGATGGGTTACCTATAACTTGGAACCTTGGGAAAAGGTGTGGCACAAAAATTATGTCGAGGAATGGGAGAAGGAAAACCTCATCTGGTTCTCTAATAAAATTCTTGGGTCTCACATTTGGAAAACGACCAAGGAGGGAAGGATATTGGTCCAGGACAACAGTTTCTGGGAAGTTAGGAATGGGAAAAGGGCCTACATGTGGGAGGATTATTAGCATCAAATGCCACCATTGGGAAAATATGTTGAGATCCTACAACTAATAAGATAATGTACCAACCAAGGAATCACAAAGGTCAAGGAAATGTGGGTGAACCTGTAAGATGATCAAGATTTCAGGGCATGGGCTAATAGAATTTTGGGAGCTACAGGGCCTAGGAGAGGAAGTGGACAAAATTGAGGAATCCTTAAATAGTAGAAAAATTAGGGTACACTAGGGGGAGGACAAACTCTGCTGGGGATTTGAGCCAAAAGGATCCTTCACTATAAAGGAATTCTATGAATTGTGGGTTGGGTATGGAAACCAGCTTATGAATCAGAAATGGAAAAAGCTATGGAATATCAAAATCTGGCCCACAATTTATATTTTTAGTTGGCTTGTTATGAAACACCACATATTGACAAGAGAAAACCTTAAAAAAAGAGGGATGCAAGGCCCTTACCGGTGTTGCATGTGTAAGAATGAATAGGAGACAATGGAACATCCCCTAGATTCTTTCCTGTTCGTCGCTAGATTATGGGATTGGGGAGCCATATCCTTTAGAATATATGATAGAGTCAGACAATGCCTGGCCCAAACACTCCCCGAGTGGTAGAACATCCCTTTCCAGAACCTGATTATCAATCGCATATGGGAAATATTCTCGCACTTCACTCTCTAGGAGATATGGAGGGAACGAAATACTAGGATTTTTTGAGGTAAATTCCAAAGTGAAGAAAGGGTGTGGGACAACCTAAGGAGTAATATGATAGAAATGGTGAGAATGGAATCCTAGGATAATTCATACTGGGAAGCTACTAATGTTGAGTCTATCATCATGAAGGCATGGGGAATCACTAGACCTATGCAATGATTTCAAAGACCGAATGGAGCCACCAGGACAACCGCAAGTGCAGACATATGGTCCCCTCCCCCCAAGGTTCTTCAAGCTCAACTTTGATGGAGCCTCGAAAGGACATCCTGGTCCAGCGAGATATGAATGCATCATTAGAGTCCAATAGGGAAGACTGCAAGGTTTCAAACTCAGCTTCATGGGCATAGAATCCAACAATGCAACAGAGGTTGAAGGCCTTTTGCAAGATACCCAAATGGCCAAGGAGTATAAATGGACCCCACTAATTATGGAAGGGGAGTCAAAAGTGGTCATACAGATGGAAACCAATATCCACCAAGGAAATTCAAACTCAAAGGGGACTAAGTCGTGGTGACTCGAAAGAAGACAGGAGTGACTAACGTAAACCTTATACCCCAAGATGGTCGTCACCTTCAACCACATCAGGAGAAATGGTAATAAGGTGGTGGAAAGGGTGGAAAACCTCAGAACCGAGACCCAAGGACAAATTAAAGCAAGGGACCTAGCAGAGGTGATGGCTATGACAGATCGGGATAGGTGTATAGATCTCCTAAATGAAGACATGATGTGAATTCATGGAAGAGAAGGGAAAGGACAATGAGAGGGCGCACAACCTGCCACGTAAAAAGGGAAATTTAAATCCATATAGCCATGATCTCATACGAAATATGGTATGGAATTAATACACGTGTGATATTGACCCATTTCAAGTCTTTTCAAATCAATGAGCAAGAGGGTAGTAATGAATAAGGGAGATGACGTATCTGGTCGAGCGCATGAGAACTATCCTCGTAGGACCACGGAGCACGAGTCGATTATCATGGAAGGTATGATTTGAATCATGGATCAGAATGCTAAGTTTTTATTTAGAGGTAAGAAGGGTGGAGAAAACAGACATAAAATCAAAATCCAACTTTTCATGCGCATATTCTTTACTAAGGGTGAAAGAGTTCTGGTGATTTGGAAAATGCACGCCAACCAAAGGAAGAACTAGGAAGGAAGCATGGAAACAAGAAAAGGAAAAATAAATATGGAGATAGATCCAAAAGAGGATAACTATCGTGTGACTCGGGCTCAGAAGAAATCCTTATGGGAAGCATGCATGTTCGAACTCATCCTTCCCGCGAGCATCCAACACAAGATAAATGAGGTTGAGCAGAAGGTATGGTTGGAGCTAGACCGGGAAACTTTGCATTAGGAATGTTGCAAAGTCGAAGACTAGATTTTTTATCCAGGCTCCAACGTGGGAATATTAAGTCTCTACAAGTGAACTGTTTCTATTTTCTGGGTTATGAAAACTCTGATGGGGCAAGCGATGTGGGAGAAGCATAAGCAAGATGAGGGCGAGGAGAAAAAGGGGTAGTGGCAAAAAGAGATGAAGGAGGAATCCAAGGTGATGAATTTGAAGATGGATTCCATTCTACAGGGTTTAGGTCTTCTAGTTCCCTTGTCCCATCATCCTCTAGAGGCTCAGAAAACCCCATCAAGTAGCACCCTTCATGGTCGCATTTCATACCTTCCTTATATTCTGTTGTAGGAGGTCGGTGTTTGAAGGATGTCTAACTACCCAAGGTCTTTGTTTTTTGGAATCTTAAGTTTTTTAATTCTATTAACAATAGCTTTACCAAAATGGCAAATTAAATGTCAGATAGTGTTTTATGATAGGATTAGTAAGAAGCATATTTTGTGCAGTATCTTAAGTTTATGTTCTGAACAACCAGTCTTTATAGTATCATGGCCACCGAGCAAGGAAAATGATGTTATCGACAAGGAAATGGTATGTTTTGTCATGATGTAATATGATCAGTTTTATATAATAAAATTCCTTACTTACAAAAAAAAATGATAATAAACTACGTAGACATGTACAAGGAAGTTTTGGTGTGTTTCTGAAGAAATACAGTTAAAAACATTGACAATGGGTGAACAAAATGGCATGAAAATGATTAGTTTGAACAGTGGAATCATGACAAATCAAAGGCTCAACATGTCCCCCACGACTAAGACTTTTCTTGTCCCCATGCAAACAAAATAAATGATATCAATGCTGAAGGTCTACTGGAATCCAAGATTCAAGTAGTGATCTTATCTATAGATTGCTCTGATGTACCAATGGAAACTAAGCTTCCTGTAGTAACCAACATTGAACCAAAATTGTTTCCCTCCTCCACTTTTCCAGAATGAATATCCTCCCATAATTCTTGTGGAATGAAATTTCACTAGCATCTGAGCTTCCTTGCCACACTAATTATATAAGTTGCATTCAACCTCTTTTTCTTCTCCTTAAGTTCTTCATTTGAGAAGTTTGGTTGTATTTTTAACTTTTGCATTTTACCAAATTCATCATATAAATATCTGATATCTCTTTATGATTGAATGTAGCCTAATATTCTTGAGAAGCTAAAGCATTTTTACCACATGAATTGCCTCAATTATGATTTTATGGAAAATATGAGCACCAAAATTAACATTCATATTCTTAATTCCTATATTTTCATGTTCTATCTTCTCTTAAGGGTTGTCTAATACTAAAGTTTGGGAATGAAATGTGAGTTCTTGACTTTGTTGCATATCATCGTCTTTCCTTGAATCTCTAGATACATTTTCATGGAAGTTGATACAATATTTATTCTTGCGGGCTTTTCAAACTCAAAGCTAGGCCATATTTCATTCTCACATTTGGATGATAATTTTGATTTTATATCTCTGCTTGTGTTGATGTATAATGGACATCAACATATAAAATTAACTTTATGGTATTTCTCTCTTAGAATTTCCAATGCTTCACATTTCAGTGTTAAGAACCACATCACAACCTTGAAACTCTTCAAATGGAAGGATTGCTTCCTTGGCAGATACATGACTTGAAATAACTCATTACCCAACATGGACTTTGTCACATAAAATGCTTTGACAGTTCTTTAACTATATAACAATGGAGTAATAATCTCAACTTCAAAAATAATCTCTTGCGTTGTTTTGGATGGAAAATTCAATATTTTCACCGCCATAGATTTTCCATCAGGAAGAAATTCTCTGTACACTTGACTCCAACCTCTGCTTCCTCACCTTCATAAGAAATATCTAAAGGAGTTCCATTGCACAATTTGTCTTTTGTGGTTCAAAGCTGAAGTCATAATATGAACCAATGCCATTAAATTTCCCTTCCTCTATTAGAAACATAGATTTGGACGGATGCTTATCAACAACTGACTCAATCAAGCCCTCCAAAGGTTTTATTGTCATCAAATCCTTATAATCCGCCACCTACTTAGAATATGTGGATAATTTATGCAAGTCTAAATGTAATTCTCCTTCAATATTGATGCTCTTTGCATAACCATTTTGGCATAGCTCAATATGATGCTTAGTTTTCTCAAATAATGGCCTTTTCACTTAACCTTGTTCTTTTCAGCAAAGATTGAAAAACATGTCTAGCTTCCCCAGGGTAAATAATCTAGCCATTTAAATAGAACCAATGTGTTATTCTAACATTTGATAGGAAAACAATGTTTTTCAGTTCAATTTTCCTGAAGATTTTGACTTAGCCTTGGCCTTCAAAATGTCAAAATCCATCCAACCAATATAATAGTGGGCTAAGATACTTTATTATCCCTAGATAACTTCTGCAAAATTTCTACATTGATCCTTGCTACATATTTGATCTACTTTTAAGGTGCATTAGCCATGATCAAATGAAAGTCCTTTTACCATTCTAATAATGAGGAATCCTTCCAATGTGACGCAAAACAAAGGCATACTAGGAAAATTCCACAACCAATTCATACACATTCTTATTGCAAGTCAAAAGAATAACACCTAAGATTTCATTAAAAAACAGGATGGAATACTCCAGTAAATCGCCTTAATTACTAGAATTCACTACTTTGGTAGCTCAACCATTTTGCACCCATAGTTATCGGAATGCCTGAAGTACTGTGTGCTGGCACAAATTTTGGATAACTATTCTTCCTATCCTCATCAACTCGTTTTCTCTCGTGCATCAACTAAATACCTTTCTTTCTTCTAAATATTTGATTTCTTATGGCTACACAAATAATTTACATACTTTCCAACATTACATGTCATGAGAGATTCAAGATCCACAAGCAATATACCAAGGGCCCCTAATAACACACACAAAAAACAAATCTTTGTAGGCTTTGAGGGGACAACACTCCTGAGTGTATGGTTTCCTGCATTATGTTTTTGGTCTTGTTCAACAACTGATCTATTCCTTTTACAGTTTCCAGGTCAAGTGCCTATATATCATCCCTTGCATAAATATGAGCAGTTGATGTCCCATATAGAAGACACCCTAAAAATGATTCCTATACATGTTATTTGTGATCTCTATCACATAGGTATGTGCTTGCACTGATAGTGATTGGTAACATTGATGTCCCATATAGAAAACACCCTAAAAATGATTCCTATACATGTTATTTGTGATCTCTATCACATAGGTATGTGCTTGCACTGGTAGTGATTGGTAACATAATAACAACAAGACCATAATGACAAATAAATAAATATCGAAACACCAACTATATATTTTCCAAAAGCATGGCCCTTACTTTTTCCCTAAGGTCATCAAGAACTTTTGAGGCATGAGAAGAAATACTTTTTTCCTAAGGTCATCGAGAACTTTTGAGGCATGAGAAGAAAATAGATATTGAGGAACGTTAGGAGTTGAACTCTACAAATAAGAAATGGATCATATAATAGAGCTCATCTAGAACAAGGGTGATCTAATGGGTGAGGTATGAGGGATGCAAACAATTTATAGCATGTGGAATTAGTCATTGAATATCATACAAGAGGACAACCATAACAAAAAAAAATATGGACATGACGAGGTGGAACACATAAACTACATGTTTAAAATAATGTTCTCCTCCAAATCTCCAAAAATTTTAACAAATCAAAAAATTTAAAGTTGGTTTACCTCAAGATTACCTTTACTTTGAATTCTAATGTGTGTTGGAGACTGTATGGAACATGATGCAGAATTACTGAATGTTGAAGATGAGGCATAACATAGTTGAGAACTGTTGAAAGTATCAAAGAGAGTAGAAGCCGATGAGAGTTTAATATACGGAGTTGGTTCCTAACAAGATGGTGTTGTTTGAAACTAAATGGAAACCTTATTGGAATAATATGTGAACATGCTGACACGAGAAATTGAAAAGGTTTCCTGAAGGAATGAAGAGTTTGCATAAAGGGGATCTTGTTGACCCTAGTTTTGTCACCATTTTCGACTATTAAATTACACTTTTTGACATCTATTTTGTCATATTTTTGACAAAAATCTGTCATACAGCTTATCATTCAGCCTCAGGTATGAATATATTTGGATTTATGCAAATTCTAGTTTATTATTGTTATTTCACGATTTTATTAATTAAATTCGATGCTATTTGAGAACTGTTATAGCTCAAAATGACACTTCTCTACCTGTGACCACTTTCCCATGATCCCGTCGCATGTCGACATTTCCATGATGACCCTTCATGAAAGTCATTGAAATTCACTGAAAAAACACCTATCTTGTAGGACCCATATCTTGAGTTCTGTATCTTCGTTTGACCTCATATTTGCACCGTTGTAAAGGTATTTCAGTTAGCTAAAACTTTCCAGAAGACACCAAAGTCTGAAAATGCTCAGAAATACCCTAAAAATGCATTTTTTGTTCATTCACGATTTTCCTTAAGGCAAACCCACGAATGTGCCTCTTAGCATTTAAACATTAAAACATGAGTTAATTGGAGATTAGTTAAGTCATTTAACTTAATTTCCTTAACTACTGTAACTTCTCCAACCTTTGAAACTACCTTATTTCACCCATATAAATAGAGGTAGGAAAGGCCATGAAAGGGGACTTGAATTTATGCATTGTTATGCTGGAGGAATTGGGACTCTCTTTGCCCACACCTTTGCCCTAGAGGTCTTCCCCTTGTGTTGCAGAGCTTGGAGGCTGAATTCGTTGGAGAAGAGAAGCAACAGATCCAGATCAAGGTTTTGTGAGGTGCCAAACTTGAAGAGAAGGTATATTTGTACTTGTTTTCAAGATTAATAAAGATGTGATGTCCTTCTTCTTCCCAAATCATTGTTCAATGTGTGATTGAATCTCTGTTTCTGATCATATGATGATGTTATTCAGATCATTTGTTTATGTTTATTTGATTATCATTGTCTTATATGTGGTCATAATGGTTTGAGGAAGGTATAATTTGTTTTGTAGGTCTCTTGGAGCGAGAGGAGCAAGAAGAGGATTGAAGAGAAAGCTTGGACCAGCCTTCAGCTAGTCAGGTGTGGATCTTTCTCATCTCTGAAACTTGCTGTTATATGCTTGCTGAACATTGTGCATCTCTCTTTCAACCCCAGTACATTGATGGCCTATTAAACCCTAGCCATAGGATACTTTCCTTTACAACAGAACTGGCGACTCCGCTGGGGAGAGCTTTGTCTGTTTAGGGTTTCTCTTGATTTCTTTCAGTCTTTTGCATTGTTTCAGGTCCTTCTTGCCACTTAGGAACACTTTATAAATCTGATAGCACACTTCCCCTGCCTTCTTAAGGTGGTTTTTGACCTTTTTGGGAATTTTTCCACCCATTCGCGGGTTGCTCTTCTGAACAGTCGCGAATACTTTCTTGCATTCGCGGGTTGCTGTACTGAACAGTCGCGAGTCATTCGCGGGTTGCCCTTATAGACAGTCGCGCATGCCCCTGTAAACAGTGTTTTTTCCTCTTTTTGTGATTTTTCTTCTGTTTGTGGGCTGTAGGGTAGGTCTTTTAGGGTCCTCTACAAGAGCATGACTCTAGGGAGTTAGTGTCATCTCTTTTGGTTGTTTTTTATCTATGTGGTAAGCCTTTTTGAGTTGTTCTTTGCTCTCCCTCCACCTCCTTTGCTTGGTATAGTTTTTGGCTCATGTTTCTGGTTCACCTTTGTTAGTGATCCTTGTGTGTTTTCAGAAACTTGTTGGTGTGGGTTTTCTTCTTGTTTTGTTGATTAATCTCACCTTGCCAAAACAGTAGACTTGTCTTTTATACAAGCCTTCCTTCCAAGTAGGTCTTATACTGACTTTAGGGCATTCTAGAGTTTGTTTGGTGGTTGTTTAGCAGAGTTCTTTTTATCTTGTTCTTGTTATCTGCATGCTTTTGCTTTGTAGGTAGTTTTTCTTTTGCCCTTATAAAAGAAAATTAAAAAAAGAACTTGTTTTGTTACTTTCCCCCTACCTCTTTCTTTGGTTTGACCTTGTTGGACAAGGTACTGAGCAGCCTTTGTTTGTAGGTTTAGATTGATACTTGGGACTTCTTTCCCTTTGTTTATGTCAGTCTTCATGCTCAGTCTTTTCATTCCAAAGTGTTGGCTTGTTTACTTTTGTAAGCTTTCCTTTTAAAAGAGGTTTATATTCAACTTTAGGGAAACCTAGGGTTTGTTTTTGGGGTATAAAGTAGTTGTCTATTTGCTTTGCTTTCAGTACTTGTTTACATTAGTTTATAGGCTGATTTTTCTTTTGCACTTTATAAAAGAAAAAGACAAAAACATATGTTTGCTTTATATGCATGTAGATTATGGTCTTAGTCTAGATTGCATAGCATATCTTTGTTTTTGGAAAAATATAAAAAGAATTTTGTTCTTTTTGGCTTTCAAGTTATTTGAAAATATAAAGAGAATAGCTATTTGCTTCTTTGCATCTCATTTCTCTTTGCTTAGTCATTTTGTTTTCATTTCTTGAGTCAAAACACCACATCAGTTTCATGCCATTTACCCTCTGAGTAAAAAAATCCCATAAAATAAACGACATAATTTTAAAATTTACTAGTAAGTTTTATTTTATAGGGTCATACACCTACTAGCTTAGGCTAGACTTGTGGGCTAGGAAGTGTAAACTCCCCACAAGTGTTAAATTTCAGACGTAGTTGGCCTATCGCTAGGTAAATCCTTGATTCTATCACTGCATCTGGGAAGCTCCTCTCAAACGGGAGTTAAGCACGAGGCCGCGTGGAGGCTTGGACAGAGGGGATAACCCCCCGAATCCTTGTCAAAACGTACCCCAGGACTTTTGCACATCTGGGGATTCTGTCTAGGAAGAATTTCGGGCTCAGCTACCCTGCCCATGCGTACAATTTCGGCTTACGACTGTCCCCCCAGATAGTAGGTATTATCAAGGTAGCCTTTAGTCTCTTGTCTTTTAGGGCTCATACACAGGTAAACCGGAAGGTTATTTCTGGTTCACCTCAGACAGACTTGGAAGGTAACCCTTGTGGAAAGTGCAGGAGGGTGGTGGGTGATTCCTCCGCTTGTGCCTGAGAACCCCTCAAGGACGCCAAGTAACTGTTCATCAGCCTTCTTCTGGAAGGTATATATTTATAGCCTGTGTAGATTGCTTGAGACTCTAGGATTTTTTTAGTGAGTGCTATGTGGTTTGTCTGTACTTAGTGGGCCTTTAGGTGTCTGCTTGGTAATTTTGGTTGTCCATCAACCTCAAACTTTGTCTCTTGTTTTTAATCTATGGCTAACACCCCTTTGAACACCAACCAAGAGATCCCCATGATGGGAGCTCCTTGTCCTATTCCTCTCACAGGGAATGTTGGTGTTCCCTTGATGGCTACCTTGAATCTTCCGGGATTCACCCTAGGGCTACCGGTGTGGTTGTTTTCCACTCCAACTGTCCTGAATGCTCCTGATGCTTCTCAAGTAAGCACCTTATATCAAGGGCATCAAAACACTGCTACCCCTTCACCTGTAGTTTGTTCTCCTCCTCCTTCTACCTCATGCGGTGAAAGTACTGATACTAGTAACCGGCAGTCTAAAAGGAGTAAAAGAAGGAGGAATAGGAAGAAAGCACATAAGCAAGGGGGCACCCATTCAACCTCTGCAATTCAAGTTGAACCTCACCACCCAGCCTCAGTTGTTCAGGCTGGGGCACCCATCCAACCTCTGCAAGTCATGTTGGATCTAGTCACTCAACCTCTGGTGTTCACGTTGAGTGCACCCGTTCAACCTCTGGTTTTCAAGTTGAACCATCCTATCCAACCTCTGTTGTTCATGTTGGAGCTATCCATCCAGCCTCTAGTGTTCACGCTAGTGGGATCCTTCCAACCTTTCCAGGTCATGTCGGATCCAGTCACTCAACCTTTGGTGTTCACGTTGAGTGCACTCGTTTAACCTCTGGTTTTCAAGTTGAACCTCCCCATCCAACCTTTGTTGTTCAAGTTGGATCTGGTCACTCAGCCTTTGGTGTTCACGTTGAGTGCACTCGTTTAACCTCTGGTGTTCAAGTTGAACCTCCCCATCCAACCTCTGTTGTTCAAGTTGGATCCATCCACCCAGCCTCTGTTGTTCATGCTGGGGGCAGTCTTTCAGCCTCTGTGGTTCAAGCTGAAGATAACCCGTCAACCACTGCGAGTCATGTTGACACTGTTGACAAGTCTACCCGCTCAAAACACAAGCTCAAGTTTCCTTGTAAGCTTTGTGAGGAAGACCACCTTACTTATAAATTCCCTTCTATTGCGGAGGTGCGAAGAGTTTGGATTCATGGTCATCCCGTTTTTGAACATTATGGAGTCTCTCAACAACAAGCCTCTCTTAGTGAGGTTGGACCCAGTCACCCAGCCTCTGTTGTTCATGCTGGGGGCAAACTCTCATCCTCTGCTAGTCATGTTGAGAGCAAACAGTCAGCCACTGCCAGTCATGCTGATACCGTTGAGAAAACTGGTCGTTCGAAGCATCATCTTAAGTTCCCTTGTGTGCTATGCAAGGGAGATCACCTTACTCATCTGTGCCCTGCTATCCCAGAGGTTCAAAGAGTGTGGTCCAAGACTCATGGATTTTCTTCTCATGAACACCCTATAGTTTCTCAACAGCCTATTCAAACTTTGGTTGATCAAGTGGTCGAACAAATCTCAGATTTGGTCGATCCCACTCTTCTTTCGGAAAAGTGTTCCTCACGTGATTGGACCAATGTCATATTTGGTCAATCCCACTCTCCCTTCGGAGAGTGACTTTGATGAAGCGGTTGAATCGACCCCCGTATCGATCAATCCCACTCTTCCTTTGGAGAGTGAAGTGTCTACCAGTCACATTTTCTTTTCTACCAGTTTAGACCTTACTGAACAAGGGGGCACTGAACTTGTTTCAGATCAACCCCCACCAAGCTCTCGGATTGCTTCCTTTGATTGGGATAGCCTAGTTGAGTCGCGCCTTCCTTCCCATGCACCTTTCCAGATAAAGGTCAAAGTTGAACCCTATACAATTGCTCGTTGCATTGTTGATGAAGGAGCCTCAGTTAGTATTTTGTCTGCTCGTGCTTGGCGAGGTATGGGATCTCCCAGCCTTGTGTCGACTGCTAGTCAGTTACTGGCATTTGATAGAAGGACTTGTGTAGCCTTGGGAATTCTTGCTCAAACACATGTTACTTTGGGTGGGAAGACCATCTTAGTTGACTTCATGGTAATAGAAGACCCCTTGGACTTTAATATGCTCCTTGGACGTGATTATGTCTATGCCATGCAAGCTGTGGTGTCAACATTATTTCGTGTGATGTACTTTAATCATGGCGAAGAAATTGTCACTATTGATCAGTTGGATTTTCTTGATCCGTCTCCTGACCCAACTAGAGACCAAGTCTTTCCTTTATTGGTTCCCAGTGTTTCTGTAGACACCACCCCACCACAGGTGAACTATGTGGCCTCTTGTCCTTTGTGTTCAATTGCTACTGAGAAGCAGCCTCTGTTTTCATGCTTACCTTCTCGAGATTTGGTCCCAGCAGTTGAACGGGTGAGTCATCCTATACAGACTGTAGAGCCTTCTCTCCACTCTGTTGATCCATTTGAAAGTTTAGATATGTGTCCTATCTCAGATGATCTCCTTCCTTTGGATGAAGTCTTCCTAGAGTCTTTGATACAGTCTGACCTTCTTTTGGATGTTGGTTCAGTTGTGACTAAGTCTAACCCTGATTTGCCTAGTAAGCCTGACCTTTCTTCTTATGTTGGTCTTGTTTAGTTTTTTGACTCTTCCTCCGAACATCAAGTCAGTGATCCTGAAGAGTTTGATTTTTCTTATGAATTTTTTAACTCCTGGGATATTGAGTTTGTTCCTGCAGACTCTATCTCCCTTGTGGATTTTTCCTTTCCTTCTGAGGTTGATCTTATTGATTATAAATCCTCGAGCCTTGGTTCTATAGAATCTTCTCCGGTTGATTCTGCCTTGACTTTTCCTTTTATAGAAGATAGCAAAGTCACATGTGTTTCTTCTAAAGTGACCCACATCGGATCGTTTCTTCTGAATATGATCCTAATGTTGTTGTTTCTTGGAGACAGGATTCTTAGTTGGATTCACAACTGTTTACTAGCCTCACCTTGTTGTTCAAGTTGTAACTACATTTGCATGTGCCCTGCTCGCACTTATGAGCCTGATGTCGGCTTCCACGCTTTTAGACCGTTGTATAAGCCCTCATCTTTGTTCTCATCATCGCTAAGCCTTGTATCATTTTGCCTTTGCAACTTGACACCCTTTACCCCGAGGAGACGTTCCCCGAGTGTCCTTATCTTGCTCACTTTCCTTGCATTATGCATAGGTTTGTTCCTTGCGCTTGGAACTAGTTTCGCATGTTTTTAACACTCGTCTCCTCGTATTTAGAGCATTCTTTCTGCTCTCCTTCGAGCTCGTTAAAAACAGTAAGGAGGCCGCGAGTTGACTTTTTTGGACTCGTTAAAACTTTACGGGAAAGATTATGAGTTTCTTTAGGCCCAAGTATGACTCCTTAAAATAGACTTGACTGCCGAGTAAACTTGTTCGTTCATGCTCGTTAAGAATATGTGAATGGGCATCCACATTGGTGGTTGGTTATCTCTTTCTCGGACCATGTGGAATAATACGAGAAAGGATCCCTCTCTTTTCTACTGAATTGAGAAGAGTATTCTCAGGCATAGGTTTATCTCTTTTCCAGACCTGAGGGACTAAACTTACGGAAAAGGAACCCCCGGTATGAGCTTAGTTTTCTCTTTTTCGTGCTCTGGACCAAAACATGAAAAAGATTCTGAGTGTACTTTATGTCTTTGTCATGCTCGTTAAACCCTAAAGAACAAAGCATCGAGTTTATTGTTGTAAGCCCCATTTCTCGTAACCAAATGGATCTTTCCGAGTGATCTTGCCTTCCTTCACACTCGTAAAACTCAGGCTATATGCTGCTTTTGAAGGAGCGTTGGGTAGGTGGTAATTTAACCTTTTTCGGACCTTCCTGACTAAGTACGAAAAAGGTGCGCCTTTTCTTCTTCGGAAGTTAAGAGAGTTCTTCTTTGGTATGTTTTATACTTTTTCGGCCTTAGGAGACTAAATGT
>LPNX011178097.1:136251-168113 GCA_001517045.1 Pseudotsuga menziesii | reverse complement strand
CTTGTTATACTTTATATGACATTTTGCTGAGACATAGATCCACCTTGTATTTTTGTGGCTATGATCAATTGTTGAGCATGGATCCACCTTGTTCATTTGTGGCCACGGCTCCTTTAGATTTGATATGGCGCCTTTTTGTATATTGAGCGACCATTATAGTTTCCTCAGTTATACATATGTTGGATCTGCCTGTATCTTTATGGAAATGTTGTAAATGGACGTGTATGTCCCAGAGATCAGTTTTTCTGACATTTATCTCTCTTACAGGTACCTTTGTTCGAGCCTTTCGATCTTGGATTCTCTGCTCTCTCCATATTCAGATATTTCCTTTATAATGTATTTCATCTATCATCTTCCCCTCTAACCTCACACATTAGGGGGCATATGTTATAGCTCAAAATGACACTTCTCTGCCTGTGACCACTTTCCCATGATCCCGTCGCATGTCGACATTTCCATGATGACCCTTCATGAAAGTCATTGAAATTCACTGAAAAAACACCTATCTTGGAGGACCCATATCTTGAGTTTTGTATCTCAATTTGACCTCATCTTTGCACCGTTGGAAAGGTATTTCAGTTAGCTAAAACTTTTCAGAAGACACCAAAGTCTGAAAATGCCCAGAAATACCCTAAAAATGCATTTTTTGTTCATTCACGATTTTCCTTAAGGCAAACCCACGAATGTGCCTCTTAGCATTTAAACATTAAAACATGAGTTAATTGGAGATTAGTTAAGTCATTTAACTTAATTTTCTTAACTGCTGTAACTTCTCCAACCTTTGAAACTACCTTATTTCACCCATATAAATAGAGGTAGGAAAGGCCATGAAAGGGGACTTGAATTTATGCATTGTTATGCTGGAGGAATTGGGACTCTCTTTGCCCACACCTTTGCCCTAGAGGTCTTCCCCTTGTGTTGTAGAGCTTGGAGGCTGAGTTCTTTGGACAAGAGAAGCAGCAGATCCAGATCAAGGTTTCGTGAGGTGCCAAACTTGAAGAGAAGGTATATTTGTACTTGTTTTCAAGATTAATAAAGATGTGATGTCCTTCTTCTTCCCAAATCATTGTTCAATGTGTGATTGAATCTCTGTTTCTGATCATATGATGATGTTATTCAGATCATTTGTTTATGTTTATTTGATTATCATTGTCTTATATGTGGTCATAATGGTTTGAGGAAGGTATAATTTGTTTTGCAGGTCTCTTGGAGCGAGAGGAGCAAGAAGAGGATTGAAGAGAAAGCTTGGACCAGCCTTCAGTTAGTCAGGTGTGGATATTTCTCATCTCTGAAACTTGCTGTTATATGCTTGCTGAACATTGTGCATCTCTCTTTCAACCCTAGTACGTTGATGGCCTCTTAAACCCTAGCCATAGGATACTTTCCTTTACAACAAGAACACGTTTGATATATGTGTGAATTTTTTTGCAGGTTATATAAGTCCTTGAATGAGCCAACGATTGGACACGCATCACACTAGCTATGCATAGATCACATCCAACTCATCATACAGCTCGTCGATCAAGCTGTGCATTGTTTGATGGCATATTCCAAAGCATTAAAGGATAGAACGGTTTGCAACTGTTTTGTTGTCCACCTGTTTGGATGATAGAATGACCCTTATTCTAGAAGGCTCGTGAGCTTTCCTTCTCTATTCGACACCATGACACCAATCCATGTCAAAGAGAATCCTCATGCCACAGCACGTGCAATGGAGAACCAACGTGCGAGTAAGAAGGAGAAGCGTTGTGTGTTGGAATTCAATCAGTTGTTTGTAATAATGGTTGACTAATTTTAGGAGTGGTTGACCACTGAAAGGGTCGACCCGCTCATCCCTGTAAACGATATATATAAATGCCTCCAAGCGAGAGCATAACTAGCTAGTTTTACATTCTATCAGTCAATTTTTAGAGAAAATATGTAATATTGTTCCGCATTTTTAATAGAAGTTACATTCCTGCTATGTATATGATCTTGTTCATGTAAGTGTTTAGCAAAACGTCTCCCTGATTGCTGAGAGGGCCCCTCATCAACCAATGGTTTTCATTCTTGTGTGTATTTTCGTCATCTCTTTCCTTGCAAATAAGTAGGTTTATTTCCAATTTGTTTCTATGATTAAGTTACTATAATCGTTCATTCTTTT
Organism: Pseudotsuga menziesii; assembly: GCA_001517045.1. Lineage (NCBI taxonomy): Eukaryota > Viridiplantae > Streptophyta > Pinopsida > Pinales > Pinaceae > Pseudotsuga > Pseudotsuga menziesii. Next base: position 165,970 of record LPNX011178097.1, on the reverse strand, counting down.
GTTTCTGTAATGTATGCTTGTTGAAGTTTATATCATCCATATTACACTATTAGTATGGTTTCTATTTCATAGATTAAAAATAACCGGTTGCACACATAGTTTTCCTTTAGTTTCCTTTCTAGTCTTTTCCAGCTTATGATTTAGTTTTATATTGACAAGTACACAAAGTAGATTGGTTTGATATCTTAGAATCAATTTGCAGTAGGTTCAGTCTTGTCTTGTTGTAAGTTTGCTTTGGTTATATTTTATTTTTTTTAATAATGCAATAGGTAATAATTTCCTTATAATCGTGAATTAGTTTAAGTCATTTTGTTGTTAAATTCGACCACTAAGTAGGTCTACTTCCTGTTCATTATGCATTTTATCTTCATGTGCACAAAATCAGTTGATAATTAGATCATTTAGGCTATTTTACAATGTTTTCTCTATGCATACTGTCATTTAGACAACCTGTTTAGCCTGTCATTCAGCCCCACCTTCCAGTCTGTCATCCAGCCCTTTCTTCGACCTTCAGTATTCCCAATTTGTTTTTAAGCCTGTTTAAAGTCTTGTTTCTTTAACTTTTGAATTATGTTTTGATTGTGGGAATTAGATAATGGTTATGTTCATCATTAGGACCTTAGTTTAGATTATTTAAAGTATTATCAAGTTCCATCCTTATTTTCCACCTTCTCTTACCTAAATATGCTTTGAGTTATGCTTTGTTTTGTTTCTTTTATCTTTGATTTCCTTATTCAATACTATTGCAATGTGTGGTAATTATATCTTTAGTTTGGCTTGATTTATCCTTCTGTATGTTGAGTTTAGGGTTAGACATGTTAAAAGTCTAGAGAAGTACACTAGCACCTTGTAAATTGATCATAGCAGTAGGACCTGTTTCTTTCATTGTGTGGTTACTTTGTAGAACAAGATTTAAAGGAGCTATCTTTATTAAGTTTTCCACTTGCTTCTTATTAAATTTATCTTTATTAATTTTTCTACTTGTTTCTTTTATTAAAATTATCTACTTGTTTATAAGATAGATTCACTTTGTATTCTTGTTCTCTATTTGATAGAGTCAGTTGTTCATAACATATTTCTCAATTAAAAGTTATTTGCTTATGGAATAAATCATCATGTTTACTATCACTTGTAATTGGACATTCCTTAGTTTGCACATATTTGTAGAAGTTAAATTAGATTTGATTCCATTCAGTTTCTTTACATCTTTTGAAAGCCATTTTGACACTAATCCTCCTCTAGTTCCAATCACAGTGAATGCATATCCACGGAACAATCAAGGAGAGTGGAATTAGATAGTTCAGTTTGAACCATCATGTACATCCGTTAATTGCATGTATAGTTTTTCTTAAAGCATATTAAGTTGTTGTAATTTGGTTTCTAATATAATCCTTCCTTGTATAGTTAGTTTTTGAAATTGTTAAGAAGTAGAATAGTTAATTAATAGGTTTTACTATAAAGAGTAGAATAGTATTGTTTATATCTTTATCTTTCAGTAATTTTCCATAGAGTAGAGTAGTATATCTTGATACTACTCTATTCTAATACTCTGTTTTGGTTGAATGACCTTCATAGTTGAATTTATAGGAGTTTGATTCAGTTTTTCATTTTGAAAGATCTTTCGATCTTTCTTTGTTAAAATATTTCCACGACACCCTATGAACCCCTCTACCTTTGTATATACTTTGTGTCAACTCTAATTTTACCAAACTCGGTCGATAATTAAATATTAGGTGAATTAATCAAGACACTATAACACCCAACAGATATTAGTTGCAAGAAATATGATAATGATCTTTGGAAATGACCCCTCGATGAAGGCTGAAAACTGAATGTTGAACTGGACTATATGGCCTTTGTTTTATTGTTGGAATAAGTAATGCTACATGTTGCAAACATTTAATGTTGATCGTGGAGTTGTATGCTTGGTTATCCTGTATTGTCCTATTATTTGAGGGAATTAAGAAGTTGTTGAAATGTATTCTTGAAGTGCTGATAATGATTGTTTGTGCAATCATCCTTATTTGAACTCTGAGCATAATTAAATGAAGTATTGATCTCTAAATAGAGTCATCTATAAGAATCTCTAGTTTCCACTCAAATTATATCTTATTCCGACATGAATCTAACTGATCCTTCATCAGAAACTCTCGTGTAAACTAATACAAGGTTTTTTATGGAGTATACAGTAACAAAAGAAACTGTCGATCCTATTCTTATGGATCTCCAACCATATGGAAAATTAAAATAAAATATAGGGGAGAATCAATACATGAAGGAGCATAGGTGACACCTAAGAGAGCATTTGGCTTAGTGATTGGGAAATTTCATGATGGGAAGCATAAAATCATTGTTGGATACTCAAATATCCATGTACAATCTAATGTTACTTGACCATTGAGTTGGCCAAGGAATATTGAATTCGAAGCCAAATGAATAGAGGAGCATCCATGTCAATCTACCACTAATGAAAACCAATGTCTTAATTTCTAATTTGAATGAGCATAAGTATCTAGAACAATGATTATCCTACCAGATTTCATCTGCAGTGATTCTAGTAGTAAAAATGAGTTTTGGAAATACTGTGTCGTTTTTGGTACTCCTGTAGTGGTTTCTTGAATTCCAGTAGTAAGACATAGCTTTATGGTTTTGGTAGCTACCATATCTTTTCCTCATTTTCTTTGTAGAAGGTACGTGTTAGGAAATGGAGATTTATCCTTTGCATTCTTCTTTAGCCACCAAATTGTTCCCAGGATTATAAGATCTATGGATGTAGTGTGCATAATCTAAATTATTTTATTTTGTTTGGCCAACTTTGAAGAGATGTATGCTTATTTTGACTATCATTAGTTTCTTGCAAGAACAAAGATATAAAAAATATGCTACAAGAAGGTCTAAAAATGATGTTGCATCATAAATATGAAATTGATCAGTGGGAGATTTGATAGAGAATTTCCTTTCTATTGAAATAATCTTCCCTTTATATTGCTTCTCTTTTGAGTGTTTAATGTTGTTATATAATACTATTCTCAAAAACCAAATAGGAAACCTAGATATGATAATTGATCTCAAAAATAAATCACAGTATGTTAATCAAAATGCTCCATCATTGTCATATCTTGGTGAAGGATTGGATTCAAAAAATAAATTTGTTGAAGCTGATCAAATCATTTATTTGGGAAAACATAAAAAGGTTGTTGCACTGTACTTGGAACAACTATTATATACAACATCTCATTGAGAATTGTATTCAATCCCCTACCCTACTTGGCAAAGGAAAACCGCTTCTCAAGTGTAAAAACCTTTCTAGTGTAACCATATGCATAACAAGATTAGGAATAGACTCATATCCAAATATGGAAAATTTAGCTTGATAGTTGCTTGGATGTGAAGAACTAGCCAGTCTTTTTTATTTTGTACCAAGATATGTTGAAGAAGGAAATGATTCTTCAGCCTAATGATATGTTGAAACCACTCTTCAATGTAATTGCAATCCCTTTTGTTCTCTTCTTTGTCACCACTGATTTGCAGGTCCTCCTTTGTCATACATTATAGACCTTTCAAACACCTGGCTCTTGTACAAAGGATATAGGCACAAATTTGCAAGAAACTCTTCTATCTCAGGTTCCAATACCTCCTCTCCATTGGATGCTATCCATGGCTCTTTTGCATCCTCTCTAGATCTGTAAGGAGAATCAGGGAAGACTGCTTGCTACTCATGGATATTTTTCCCCTCTATTCCTTCCTAAGATGTAGATAGGTTCCTTATGGGTATCAAGATCTGCTCTTCCTAAGATGCAGAGATCCCAACTACTACTAGGATTTGAGAGACTACTTGAAGTAACATTCTTCTTTTCCCAACAACTTTTGAGCATGTTTGAATGCTTCTTGTTGGTTGATAATCCTTGTCTCACACATGGATTAGTTGATAGGGGGCCCTTTTTTTCATTACATAAAAACTCGTCACCACCATGATAATGAGATATGTACCTTTGAATCTTCCCTAATCCCTAAAGTATTAGTGCCAAATTTCTAGGGAAATAGGTTATTCCCTTCTGTTCTTCAGTTTTGCAGCAATGACACACTCCTCTTGTTTACAACAAGAACCCTTATTGACGCACCCTGTACACTCACAAGATGCATAACTGACTCTAGTTGCATTTATGTAACATGTGCCACCCATCAGAAACACATGTTGCTCCTTAGCAGAGTGTGGCACTGCTCATTCAAAGGAAGGAAGAGAAGATTTGAGAGGCTTCTAGAAGGAAGCTCCCATGGAGGCTTATCCCAACATATCAGTATGAGTGTCATTTGAACCCCTAACCTCTTGGGATGATCCCTTAACCTTCTCCATTGAATCCTCAACTCCCTCTATCCTATTTGGCCTATATATACTAGATCACCCCTCATGGTTGGGAGAGGAAAGATAGAGCACCCTAATGCTACTGAAATACTCCTAGAGCTTAGTTTCCCTTTTCCATTAGAGACAAGGTTTCATCTTTGAGGTAAATGCTAATTGGAAGAAGTTACAATGTCAAGGAAATGGTTGTAATCCCGCCTTTTGTATTCCCATTAATGCAGTAATACATACTCTTTCCATAAAGACTTATTTTGTTGTAGATATTTAGAACTTGTTTCCATAACCACTTGTTTAGATTAAATATTACATATTGCTTTCACTTTTGTTTCCACTTATTTGTCTTATGTTGTTTTGCAGCTAGAGATTGAACATTATATCAAGCAGGGAGAAACTACTATCATTGCAGGTGAGCGATATATTTTTCTTTATGTTTTGATTAATCTAGGAAAGTGTATATGTTATGTGGTGTTTTGTTCTAGATCCAAACCATTTGGACTAGAGAGATTAGTCCATGTCTATATAGACAAATTTTCTAGAAACAAAATTCGTGACTCCATTGGGGAGAATTCCATTGCCTTTGAGTTTCTTAGTTTGTAATTTTAATTTCCTTATTTCTCCTCTTATATCTATCTATTTTCCTTGTTTATCTTTGGATCCATGTTTTTTAGTCACTAGGTGATCCAGTCTTAGTCTGGAATATTTAGCTCATTCAATTACTTAATTTTATTTTGAGAATTTTTCCTTTTATAATTCTTGATTGTGCTTGCCACACCTGGGCTATGATTTTCCTATGTCATTGGTAAGTTGGTGCACTTTCTTTGTGGGAACCGCGAGGCATTGCCGCACTTTCTTCATGTCTATGGAGCATCACCGCCTCACTTAACCTGTTGTTAGACTACATCACTGAGGGACTACTACACTAGTGTTTACTGGCAGACTATATCATTGTAAGTATTCATGAAATATTGGTTCAATTCTCTTTGTTTTGGTTATTGAAGTTCATTTCTATATAAATTCGCTATCTATTGCAATTTTTATTCTATCCAAGATTGGTTTTCACCTTTGACGTTTTAGTTGTTTTTAAAGATTTGGTTTCTATAAGATTCATGGTCATTTTTGGTGAAAGTGTTTTGTCTTGGGATAATTGTTTTCTTCCTTAGGTCTCTTATTATTGTTGATATTCACAGAAAAAGAAAAAGATCTTGTGTTTCAATACTAGCTCAGAGAAAGAGATTTATTTTCATTATCTTTGTTAGATTTTAAATATTTACTAAAAAATCCAAAAAGAAAATTTATTTTTAGCTAGTCTTGTTTTGGTTCAGATCTGAGTTTTATATTAACAAAAACATACTTTTGTCTCCTTGCATAGTTAAAGGTTAGAAGTGTTTTTTCTTGTTTGGAAACATTGGTTAGATCTTTTTTTAGTTTCAATAGAGATCTAATTTTCATTATCATTGAAGGAAAATGAACTTGAATTATCATTATTGTCTTGAAAATTGAAGGATTTGGTTTGATATAGGTTCAGATTGCATGTTACATTTTGCATATTTGATTTTGCGTCTTGGGAAAAAGAACCCATTACTCTCTCTTTAACTATGTAATCTGTTGAAAGAAAATAAAAAGACTTGCATATCATTGTTGCATGGTTTATGAGTTAAGTATTCACCTCATCTTGTCCATCTAACCGCATAGATAAAATCAAGCACTAGTTAAGTGAAAAAATTTAAAAGAATTGTGTGTTAGGTTAGAGATGTGTTTTGACATATTTAAGCGTAGGAGTTCTCGTTATTTTCCTACAATCGCGCTTCAGATAAAGACAATTATCCTGTTCCACCCATGGAGTAGATATTGCAAATGGTTTTAGGTTCTAAACTATTTTCTTTATTAGATGGATTAAAAGGTTGTACAACTTCCAGTAAGGTTGTTTCTACAAGTTCTTCCAAATCTCCAACCAACACTGAGTCTTCCAATATAGGACAGTCTTTCCTTTTATATTCTGCTAGGCAATTCAGGGATAATCGGTAATCCTCCCATCTTCTTCATGTATGCCCTAGTGTGTCTTCTCAAATCATTAACAACTTCATTGTCTACAGAATACAAATGTTCTCTACCCTCCTCTTCATGAATTGGATTGGGAAACAAACTACCTTCTGAACTGTCACCAGTGGAATAATTTCAAGAAAACAGGTTTCCTCGGTCAGCCATGCACTGGCAGCCCTCCTTCTAGTGCCAGAAACTATTGAGGCCTAGAAATTCACATGCAACAACAGCAAGGGATTCTCCCCAGTCAATGTTCCCAACTATCCCGTGACTGTTTGGTGTAGGGAATCCGTCCAGTTTGCGGTCTAGCTACTGTAGGTTAGGTAACAAAAATAAAGGGTTTTACCAGTTGTGGCCCAGTCCACCATATATATTTTTGTATTTTTTGACTTTAAGTATGATATGCAAGTGCCTATCTAAAATGCAGGTTGATAAAGAATGCAAGGAGCGGTCACAATGTGATGCGCAGGTTCTTACCTCTCATCTTAGACTCTCTCGCCTCTAAATCATACACAACTAGAAAATACATACTAGCTAAGCTGTCTCATAGAGCAAAATATTAATTTATGAGTAATGTAATACTTCTCACATGTTAAGGTAGATCATAGATAGCTGTTCTTAGAACCAAAACATATAAACATGAATAAGATATACATGACAAGATAGCTCATCAATCGTTAAACTCTCCATTACTCATAGTGGAAATTATCACAGAACAAACCAGCGAACATTCAGATGAGAACATAGGTTCAGAAAGTTAGAACGCTCTCACAGTTAAAAACAAAATAGTTCCCCTTCAACATTGTTCATTTTATCACATTCGAACATTCCACACAACACCTTCTCCAACAGGCAGAATTTGCAAATTTTAATTGTAAAATGAAGTAGTTCTTCTTACAAACAATCGCTCACAAGTTTTTCCAGGGAAAAAGCCCCCATTCTCTCTAACGTTCCTCTCTTTATACAAAAACAACAAAACCCTTGGGATTCCCCCAACCGTCTGACCTTTGGACTCCCCCAAAACCATTTAATCTCACCATTTGTCTTTTTCGTGAGTACTCATGATGTGTTACATTTAATATTTCAACTTATGGGTACTTCATAAAATGGGATCAGCTCAGTAATTGACGAACCTTTTCCAAGCCTGGGATTTTGTTGCCATCGATTCTACCTTGTCTTTTATTTGTCCTTCTTTAGATCCATTGATTTCATAACAAACTCTGCTTCCTTTAGCCAACTTTCCTCAACTTTGTCCTTTAGCTACGTCTTCTCGTAGCAGCAATCCGAAGAATCTTCTAAGTTCGTCTGTAGTTAAACAAAAAATTCATCATTAATTAGGACTACATCTTTTCAATAAACTTAAACTACACTAACAAAAAAAACTGATCATCAAAATGAGGCCCGGTACTGCGCCCTCATCGTGAAATCCTTAACAAGAATAAAAAACCACCGCCGCCCACACAGGGGTTAAAAACTCACAAGACCTCACGAAAAACCTTATCGACGGCTTGAACCACTAAAACATCGGCTGGATAGTCTTACTTACAGCCACAACGATGGGCTTCAAACGGACAACGAGTTCCGTAGGACCATTAAGTCTATCAGAGTCGGAAGAACTAAATGCCAAAGCATTGGGCAGAAAATTTCCCTGTCGGCGAACAGAACAATATCAACGTGTTGCAGCTGCAACCATTCTCCCCAAATTTCTTAAATTTTGGACCCCTCTTCATGATTTTGCATTCTTTTAATCGTTGGATCCTTTGAGTTTTTGGTTGTGTTTTGATTTTAGGTGATTGTAAAAGCTTAACCCTTGCCCAAGATTCGAATTGTGATTGCGTTTGGAATTTATGGTGAGTCACAGATTCTAAGTTTGTTTCACTTGTTGATCGAACCAAGTTTTCTTTATTGTGGGTCGCCGTTGCGGAGGTATAACAGGTTTTTGTCCGTTGTTGAGTTTGAGAAGCTATCCAAAACACTTAATTTTTCTGTTAAATTGGGCATCACACTATGTTAAATTGGCCGCTTTTGTCCTTTTCCCTTCCGCCGTTACGGCTCCCAAAGTGGCTTAGTGTCCGAAGTGTAAAGAGCTCCGACTGTCGATGCGTGTTGACCCTTTTCGTCGCAGACCCGTAGTTTTTCTCTTTCGCCGTTGCGGCTGGGAAAGTCATTCAGCTTCCGATTTAAATGTCTTCCGACTTCCGACCAAAGCCTTTTCCCGCCCGCATTTCGCTTGTCTGTAGCTTATGTCTCTTCCGCTGTTGCGGCTGGGAAAGCTATTTAGCCTCCGATGTTAATATCCGCCAACTTCCGATTAAAGTTTCTCCCGCCCACGTTTCGCATGACTTTAGCCCTTTTCTTTTCCGCCGTTGCGGCTAGGAAAGCCTTTTCGCGTCCGATGTCAAAGCCTTCCAACTGTCGATTTAGAACTTTCCCGCGCAAGGATTAATCAAAATTCTTTTCAGATCAAGAGACGCTCCTGGCCATTTCCTTGTGGAATAGTCGTTTCAATTGGTAGAATTTGATGCTTTGTTTTGTAACGCGGTCCCAATGAATGATGCTTGTCAATTGATTGCAGGTGGGTTCAGGAGATCGTTCAAACTACCGCGGCGTGGAGAAAGATGGACCGAAACTAGCAGGATCGCAAGAAGGACAAACAAAGGAAAAGACAAAATAGCAACTCTGAAAGGTCCAGCAGTTACTCAGCCAATCACGATCATGTGCAGAAAAGATAGAGGAATATGAAGCGTTAGGGAACTGAAAGGCCAGACACTTGGGGGGCAGCCCAAGCGGTCTACAATTGTAGTTTAAATATTTGAAAGTAGAGCTTAGATGAGGACTTTTTCCCTGGAAGAACTTGTAAACCATTTGCTTGTAAGAGGAACTATTTCATTTTACAATCAGAAACTACAACTTTTGCTTGCTGGAGAAAGTGAAATGTGGAATGTATCAATGTGATCAAATGAACAATGTTGAAGGAGAACTATTACGTTTTCAGCTGTGTTTCATTAACTATGAGAGTGTTTAACTTCCTGAACCTATGTTCTTGTTGAATGCTTTTCAGTATATTTTGTGATGTTTTCCACTGTGAGTGATGAATGTTGTTCATAAAACAATTGGCTAACTGGTTGTTCAAAAATCTGCAATTGTTCATGTGTCTTGAAAGAAGTGTCAGCTATCTGTAACTTTTCATTATGCATGTACAAAATATATTACTCACAAATGAATGATAATCCTGCTCCCTAGGGATAGATTAGGTAGGTAGTTCTAATTTCTTGTTGTATGTGATTTAGATGCTAGTGAGTCTAAGACGAGAGGTAAGAACCTGCGCATCACGTTGTGACTGCTCCTTGCATCTTATCGCCCTGCATGGTTAATTAGGCACTTGCATTTCATAGCTTAAGTCAAAATACAAAAAAACTCGGTGGACCGGGCCGCAACCGTTAAAGCCCTTTGTTTTGTACTTGACCTACGGTAGCTAGACCGCAAACCAGACTGATTCCCCACACCAAACAGTCATGGGCTAGTTGGGAACATTGACTGGGGAGAATCCATTACTATTGTTGCCTGTGAATTTCCAGGCCTCAACAGTTTTGGCGCTAGAAGGAGGGCCGCCAGTGTATGGCTGGCCGAGGAAACTCATTTTCCTGAGATTATTCCACTGGTAACAGTTCTGAAAGCAGTGGGTTTCATTAACCAATTATGGAAGAAAGAGAACATCTATATTCTGTTGGCAATGAAATTGTTAATGATCTAAGAAGACACACCAGGGCATATGTAAAGAAGATTGGAGGATTTCCAATCATCCCTGAATTGCCCAGAAGAGAGTATAAAAAGAAAGATCGTCATGTAGCGGAAGACTCAGTGTTGGTTGGAGACTGGGAAGAACTTGTAGAAACAGGCTTATAGGAAGTTGTACTACCTTTGAACCAAGAAGGCCCAAATACCCCTCACAATTCTCCTGCTCGCACTCCTATTGGCTCACCTCCTCACTCTCCACCTAGACTCATGGCATGAGTAAATTCTAATCCACCACCTAACCCACCAAATCCACCACCTGCTTGTAGAGCCAGATCACCATTAAACCTGACACCTCCATTACACGACCTACCTCAAGCCTTTGACAAGATGTTGCCCAAGTTCAACCCAAATGAGAAAATATTAGTAGATGATCACCTACAAAGTTTTTACTTGGCAATTGAAGGATTGAGGGTTGGGGAGTATGAAGATGTAGTCTGTAGACTGTTCCCGCATACCCTTAAAGGAGCTGCAGCATCATGGTACTTTGGGTTGCCTGCTAACTCTATCCCTGATTGGGATACATTCGAGATAATTTTCAGAAGTAAGTATGCAACTCAGAAAAATCATGTAGCCCTCATGAAAGGGTTATGCGCTTTGAAGAAAGAAAGAAAGGAAAAGGTGCACAGTTTCACACAACGGTTTGCAGCCTACCTCAAGAATTTTTCTGAAATGGATAAACCTTCAGACAAAGTTCTGATTGAATATTATACTTCAGCTTTAGGCCCTGATTTGGCCATGTTTGCCAAAGGTAGGGCCAAGCCTACTTTGACGGAAACATATGAAGAAGCAAAAGTAGTGGAAGCTGAAAGAGAGAGCATTGAAGACTATCTAGAACAGTCATGAGAGAAAGGTGCAGGAAGAAAAGCCTTATTGTTTACTAAGCCTAAGGAAGAAAAATCACCAGATTATGAAAATATGGCAAAAATGATGCAGAAGCTTTCCAACAAAATCATAGATTTGGAGAAAGAGAAGGAAACACAAAAGTTTTATAAGCCATATTATAAGAAAAGAGAGGATAACAATCAGTCTCAACCTCCTCCTCACAATACTGCATCCATGAATTTAACGGAGGTAGGCATGGACAATTTTTGTACTTTCCACCAACAGCCACATTCTGAAAAGAATTGTCCTCAAAGGATAAACTCGATGACATTGGTCATGAACCAGTTGTTGGATTCTAGATTAACAGAAGATGGAGATGAAGAGAGGAAAGAGAGTACTACGTCAACAAAGGAACAGGAAGAGGAAACCATGGTTTTGTGGGATTCTGTTTCGTTATTTGATGCTGAAAAGAAAAATAATCAGGGCTACAAGGACGTCATGGAAACCAACGTGGCAACAAGGAGCCAAGGACCAATTAAAGAAAACAGTCTCATTCTACCAAAGATCAAAAGACTGCAAAGAAATGTAAAGAAATTTCAAAATAAATCCTTAGCTGATAAGACTCCAAAATTCACTATTACTAGCCAAGATCTGAAGCAGAATAATATGGGGGCTAGGCCAAAGGAAGGAAAGATGAATGCTGATAAACCTCATCCCATTGAGCAGTCGATGGATTATGACATTGTGGAGGATTTAAAAAAGGTAAAAACGAATGTTCCACTATTCGAAATGTGTAAAGTGTCGCAGCAAAAAGAAATACTATTGAAAGCACTTGAAGCATCGGATGAGAAGCTGCCCACGGTTAATCAACCTCAGGAAGAAGAAGAAATTGGAGAAACCAGCGTTGGAGGTAAGTCTAAAAGAAAACATCCACCTTTCCTCCTCACATTTGAAATTTTTAATCATAACATGCACAATTGTCTAGTAGACTCAGGGGCGTCAGTTAATGTCATGCCCATATCAGTATGTAAAAAGATAAATGAGCAGCCTAAGCCATCCACATGGAGGGTTGTTCAGTTGGATAGGACAGATGTAAAGGTAATTGGTGAGATGGAAGATGTCCTAGTCCGTCTGGCATCCAATGACAAAGTATGCCAAGTTATTAACATCGTGGTGGCTGATATACCAAACGCTTACGGTCTTGTCCTGAGAAGAGATTGGTCAACCAAATTAAATGTATATTTTGCCTCAGATTGGTCGCATCTGTGGTTACCATACAAAGGGAGTCCGAACTAGATTAAGATTTTAAGGGAACCTCACATGAGATACAATGTTACTCAACTGAATGAGAAGAATGAACTAGTGGATTCTGTATTGGGAAACTATTTTATTGAGTTAGAACCAGGAAATTACCAAGCAGAAGAAGCCAGCAACACATCAAATACTCAGCCTGATCTCCTTCGTTTCTCACAGGCTAATGAGATTGACTGTAAAATAGTAGACTTAGCAGTAGGAATAGATTCACATTCAGTAGTTAGTGATTTTTGGACTTTGTTTTTTGATGGCTCTAAGACATTAGAGGGGTCAAGAGCTGGCTGTGTCCTGATCGACCCCCAGAAGAATAAACATTTTCTCTCATGTAGATTAAAGTTTGATTGTACTAATAATATAGCTGAGTACGAAGCACTGGTGCAGGGACTAAAGAAAGCAATTGAATTAAAGGTAAGTAATCTAAAAAATTTTGGGGATTCTGAAATTATTGTGAAACAAATCTGGAATCAAATACATTATGTTTCCCCTCACTTGAAAGCTTACCAAAATGAGGTATGGGACCTGCTTAAATGTTTTAATGCATTCAACATTATTTCAATTCCAAGAATTAAAAATGCAGCAGCTGACCTGTTGGCCACATCAGCCGCTAGGCTCATACCCACTAATAATCGATGTTCTGTCGAACTGCTTTTCAGGCCCTCAGTACCAGATATGATCACTAACTTGCGAGTGTTCGACGATGATCAGCAAATAAAAGAATGCTTGACAAATGACGAGGTCTTTAAAGGAGCCATTATAGATGATGAGGAACATCAGGTCGAGATGAAATATGACAATTGCATTCCTAAAGGTGTCAGAACGTTAGAAAAAATGTTCGATTTAAATGAAAATTTAAGAAGACCAGCAAACGTGAAGACCCACAGCTCATCTCTACAGTTCGAGCTGATAAATTTAGGGACTGAGACGAATCCCAAATTTGTGAATCTTGGCAAGTGTTGTTCACCAGCAGAAAGAGACAAATTCATCAGTCTATTTAAACAATATAAATATGTTTTCGCATGGACATACGAAGATTTGAAAACATACAACACCAGCATCATCAAGCATGTCGTCCCCATTAAAGCAGGCGTCAAGCCATATCAGCAACCGTTAATAAAAATGCATCCAAAATTGGAACCGCTGATTTAGAGTGAAGTGAAGAAATTATTGGATGCTAGAATCATTTTCAAAGTCAGACACTCTGACTGGGCATCAAATCTGGTACCAGTAAGGAAAAAGTCTGGAGAAATCAGACTCTGCGTGGATTTCAGGAACCTAAACTGTGCATCAGACAAAGATAACTATCATGTTCCACCCATGGAGCAACTGCTACAAATGGTTTCAGGTTCTGAACTGTTTTCATTGTTTGACGGTTTCTCTGGCTACAATCAAGTATTAGTAGCCGAAGAAGACCGATTGAAGACCACGTTCAGGACCAAATGGGGAACCTTTGCCTATAGGAGAATTCCCTTTGGGATTATAAATACTGGAGCAACATTTCAGAGGGCTATGGACATAGCTTTCCGCGGATTGATTGGTCGAAGTGCTATAGTATACCTTAATGATATTACAATATTCTCGAAGAGAAGAGGAGAGCACGCGTTTCACTTAAGGCAAATTTTCGAACGCTGTCGAAAATATGGCATCTCACTCAATCCTAAGAAGTGTGTGTTCGTTGTCACGGAGGGCAAGTTGTTGGGTCACATAGTTTCGAAGAAAGGAACCTCTATAGATCCAGAAAGAATTAAGTCTATTGAACAAATCCGCTTGCCCCATAATAAAAAGGGGATGCAATCATTTATGGGAACGATAAACTTCGTGCGAATATTTGTGCTTGATTTTGCTCACATTGTCAAACCACTACAGCAGATGGTAAAGCAAAATGCACTATTTAAGTGGACTGAAATTGAGAAGAGTGCATTCAGCAAAATCAAAACTGCTATCGCACATGCACCATCCCTGAAAATCCCAGATTTCGACAAAGATTTTATCTTGTATACCTTTGCATCCGATGATTCACTAGCAGCGGTGCTCACCCAAAAGGGAGATGGGGGGGATAAATTCCCAATATCCTTTATGAGTACTAGTCTATAGGGGGGCGAATTAAACTACCCAGCTGTTGATAAACAAGATTACGCTGTATTCAAAGCAGTAAAACAATTCATGCCTTATATTTTAAAAAATAGAACCAAGGTGATCGTCCCCTACCCAACTGTAAGGTTTCTTCTTATACAGAAGGAGTTAGGAGAAAGAAGAGGCAACTAGGTAACAACTCTTCAAGAGTACGACCTTGAATTCAAGCCAGCATCTATGGTTAAAGGATAAAGGTTGTGCAAACAGATGACTGAAAATGGAAAAAATGAAGAACACGCCTGGGAAGATGAAGTCGAATTACATGTAATGGAGGTATGTCCTTTGTTTACAGCTCCCGAGTCTTGGTATAGAGACCTAGTGCATTACCTGCAGGCAGGGCTGTTTCCAGAACACTGGAGTTCCAAGCAAATAAGAGCGCTGCGTCTTAAATCAGCTTCCTATCAACTTGTTGAAGGAGTATTATTCAAAAAGAATTATGACGGGGTTCTTCTCAGATGCTTAGAAAAGGAAGATGCGAAGAAAGTGATGTCAGAATTGCATGATGGTCCTGCTGGGGGACATTATTCAAGAGATACTATGGCCCACAAAATACTCAAAGCCGGTTACTATTGGCCTACGCTCTTCAAAGATGCACACGCACATGTCAGAAAGTGTGATATTTGCCAAAGGTGTAGCGGGAGACAACCTAAAGCAGCAGCACCCCTAAATCCTGTGATGATCACGGAGCCATTCGAGCAATGGGGGCTGGATATTATTGGAGAAATAAAACCGAATTCCTCTCTGTAGCACAAGTACATTCTGACTGCTACTGATTATTTCACTCGCTGGGTCGAAGCTATCCCGCTGCGAAAGATAAATGAAGACGAAGTCATCAGCTTCCTGCAAGATCATATCATGACCAGGTTTGGAGTTCCAGTTTCGTTAGTCTTTGATAATGCTAAGTACTTTTCATCAATTAAATTGACTGCTTTTGCTCATGATAAAGGGATAAAATTGCATTATTCTGCTAATTACTATCCACAAGGAAATGGCCTAGCTAAATCCTCTAACAAAAATCTGATTAGAATTTTAAAGAAGACTGTGGTAGAAAACCAGAGGAGTTGGCACTCAACGTTACCAAATGCCCTTTGGGCTGATAGAGTCACCCCCAAGCCTGCGATTGGAGTGTCTCCATATACCCTTGTCTATGGTAAAGAAGCCATCCTTCCTCCCAATATCATGCTACCATCTTCCATACTAGCTCAAGAGTCTAGAGGGTCGGATGATGAAGTTTTGCAAATAAGAATATATAATCTCCTGAAAGTAGAAGAGGCTAGATCTAAAGCCAGAGAATGCTTTAAGCAACAGCAAGAGTTAGTTAAGAGATGGTTCGACAAACATAAAGCTGGAACAAAAGACTTTGAAGTAGGAGACTTAGTCCTCAAATGGGATCACCCCCATGATGAGAAAGAAAAGTACACAAAATTCCAGCAGTTGTGGGTAGGCCCTTTTCAGATTGCAGCAAATCTTGGCCCTTCTACTTATAAGTTGCAGGATCTACAAGGGTGGGAGGAGAACTTACCAGTGAATGGTTTGGTTCTCAAGCCTTATTTTTCCTGATTTTCTTTGAGTTCTTCTGTCTTGTATATAAATAAGTTGTTTAGCTGTCTTTTGAGTCATGTTTTTCAGTTTAAGTTTTATTGATTTCAATAAAGGGAACGAACCCGCAGTTGCATGGGGAACATCAAAAATGTTTGGGAATGATAAACGTTTTTGGGTATCAGACTAGGTGTTGCTAAAAGAACTTCTTCTAGTTTAGCAGTTTTCTCGAATAAGCTCTGTGTGCATTGAAGTCCTGCTTAACCCCTGTGAAATAAACCGGATTCGAAGAGTCTGGAATACTATGTTAAGGCTCCATCCACCTCACACTTAAAATGTTCTAAGGAGCAACAGCAGAAGACCCATAGAAAGGAGCAAGGTGAACAGTATATTAAATATAAATGATCCCATGCCAAGAAACGAATGCCAAAAGGCAAATAAGAGTCAAAAAATCCTATGAAAGCATCATACATCAAAGCAGATGCCGAATCATTAGTACTAAATTGTCGAAAGATCCTCTCCGTCCGTGAGCTGAAACATGAAGTACACCACTCACACAAAAGGGCACTATGGGATAGAGGATCCTAAATTAAAATTCAGTAAGAAAGGCATGTAGGAGGACTCATATGAAAAAGGACAAAAGTCCAAAAGCACAAA
This sequence comes from Pseudotsuga menziesii, assembly GCA_001517045.1. Lineage (NCBI taxonomy): Eukaryota > Viridiplantae > Streptophyta > Pinopsida > Pinales > Pinaceae > Pseudotsuga > Pseudotsuga menziesii. The sequence continues at coordinate 149,310 of LPNX011178097.1, read as the reverse complement.
AAGTGCTAAAATGGCATGGGAATGAGGAACAAATGAATATTTCTGTTTACCATGTGCTAGAATCCTGTGGTGTCCAAGCTATTAGCTACCTGAAGACAAAGGTAATAATGAAACTCATACTCTGGCCTCAACAGAGTTATCTAGACTTGAAAATCTTGGTTTCCACTCTCCCAAATTGGACTATTATCAATGATTGAAGGTACACACTTCCAGCATTCGAGAAATCCAGATAGCTGGAAGAATTCAATAGGATGCATTTATTGTTAAATGGTCTGTCACTCAAAGATTAATCGCCCAGAGATCTAGGTTCACTAGGTAATCGCCAATTGTTGTAGCTGCAACCATTCTCCCCAAATTTCTTAAATTTTGGGCCCCTCCTCATGATTTTGCATTCTTTTAATCATTGGATCCTTTGAGTTTTTGGTCGTGTTTTAATTTTAGGTGATTGTAAAAGCTTAACCCTCGCCCAAGGTTCCAATTGTGATTGCATTTGGAATTTATGGTGAGTCGCAGATTCTAAGTTTGTTTCGCTTGTTGATCGAACCAAGTGTTCTTTATTGTGGGTCGCCGTTGCGGAGGTATAACAGGTTTCTGTTCGTTGTTGAGTTTGAGAAGCTGTCCAAAACACTTAATTTTTCTGTTAAATCGAGCATCACACTATGTTAAATTGGGCTCTTTTGTCCTTTTCCCTTCCACCATTGCGGCTTAGCGTCCGAAGCGTAAAGAGCTCCAACTGTCGATGCGTGTTGACCCTTTTCGTCACAGACCCGTAGTTTTTCTCTTCCACCATTGCGGCTGGGAAAGTCATTTAGCTTCCGATTTAAATGTCTTTCGACTTCCGACTAAAGCCTTTTCTCACCCGCGTTTCGCTTGTTAGTAGCTTATGTCTCTTCCGTCGTTGAGGCTGGGAAAGCCATTTAGCCTCCGATGTTAATATCCGCCGACTCCCGATTAAAGCTTCTCCCGCCCACGTTTCGCGTGACTTTAGCCCTTGTCTTTTCTGTCGTTGCGGCTAGGAAAGCCTTTTCGCGTCCGATGTCAAAGCCTTTCGACTGCCAATTTAGAACTTTCTCGCGCAAGGCTTAATCAAAATACTTTTCAGATCAAGAGGTGCACCTGGCCGTTTCCTTGTGGAATAGTCATTTCAATTGGTAGAATTTGATGCTTTGTTTTGTAACGTAGTCCCAATGAATGATGTTTGTCGATTGATTGCATGTGGGTTCAGGAGATTGTTCAAACTACCGCAGCATGGAGGAAGACGGACCGAAACTAGCAGGATCACAAGAAGGACAAACAAAGGAAAAGACAAAATAGCAGCTCTGAAAGGTCCGGCAGTTACTCAACCAATCACGATCATGCGCAGAAAAGATAGAGGAATATGAAGCGTTGGGGAACTGAAAGGTCAGACGCTTGGGGGGAAGCCCAAACGGTCTGTAGTTGTAGTTTAAATATTTGAAAGTAGAGCTTAGACGAGGAATTTTTCCCAAGAAGAACTTGTAAACCATTTGCTTGTAAGAGGAACTATTTCGTTTTACAATCAGAAACTGCAACTTTTGCCTGCTGGAGAAAGCGAAATGTGGAATGTATCAATGTGATCAAATGAACAATGTTGAAGGGGAACTATTTTGTTTTCAGTTGTGTTTCATTAACTGTGAGAGTGTTTAACTTCCTGAACCTATGTTCTTGTTGAATTCTTTTCAGTATATTTTGTGATGTTTTCCACTGTGAGTGATGAATGTTGTTCATAAAACAATTGGCTAACTGGTTGTTCAAAAATCTGCAATTGTTCATGTGTCTTGAAAGAAGTGTCAGCTATCTGTAACTTTTCATTATGCATGTACAAAATATATTACTCACAAATTAATGATAATCCTGCTCCCTAGGGATAGATTAGGTAGGTAGTTTTAATTTCTTGTTGTATGTGATTTAGATGCTAGTGAGTCTAAGACGAGAGGTAAGAACCTGCGCATCATGTTGTGATTTCTCCTTGCATCTTATCACCCTGCATGGTTAATTAGGCACTTGCATTTCATAGCTTAAGTCAAAATACAAAAAACTCGGTGGACCAGGCCGCAACCGGTAAAGCCCTTTGTTTTGTACTTGACCTACGATAGCCAGACCGCAAACTGGATGGATTCCCCACACCAAACAGTCATAGGCTAGTTGGGAACGTTGACTTGGGAGAATCCCTTACTGTTGTTTCCTGTGAATTTTCGGGCCTCAACACAACGTCGAGAGGTTAGTGCATTACGCAGCCACAATGGCAGAAGATGAAAAGACTATGGGCCCTGCAGCCTAAAGACATATCGGTGAAACCCAGACAAAGCATCGGCGAGCGGAGCAATTATATGGCGGACACTTAGTTTGCTTGGGAGCCGCAATGGCAGAAAAAAAACAGACTAAATCCTTCAATCAAAGTCATGAAATTTACGCCACAGCACAGAAACATTGTGAAAACGTTAAGTGTTCGAAAAAACCTAAGGTCGTGCAGCGGTCCAAAAAGTTTGTCTCACTTCCAAAACAGCGGCTTCATAAAGATCAAACAATCCCGATTCATACTTCGACCACCCTCCGACAATGCAAAACAATTCAAAACAATAACAACACGACATCGGAGAAGTCAATACTATCTGGCAGAGCACTCATCGTTCAGCTTCCTCAACTGAGGCTCCATAAGGAAATATGGCTCTGATGCGTTGTTTAAATGGCCTCCGAACAACCAAACTAAAATTTTACTTTCGGCTGGGCAGCGATGAAGTTTTCTTTACCTCCAAAATAGTGGCAAAAATGAGAGATAGACTTTCGAAAACAAAGAAAGAAAACACAGATCAAAGGGCAATATTTCAAACCAAACTCCAAATTCGACAACCCAAAGCAGTTTCAGACATAAGCAATTTTCAGAAAAGCATGAAGACAGTTAAACTCAAAACAGTCCAAACTTGTAGCAGAGAGAAAACAAAAACAGAGTTCATGGATCCAAACAATTCTAGGCAAGATAAAAATTAAGAGGAGCGTCCAAAATTTCAAAAATTTGGGAAAACAGTTGCAGCTGCAACAATTGGCGACTACCTGGTGAACCTAGATCTCTGGACAATTTATTTCTTAAGTAACAGACTGTTTAACAATAAATGAACATGTCGAATTCTTCCAGGTGTCTGGATTTCCAATGGCAAATATATGTACTTTTAATCATTGATGATAGTCAAATTTAGGAGAAAGGAAAACAAGATTTCCAAGTCAAGATAACTCTTTCGAGGCCGGGAAGATGAGTTTCATTTATTACCTCTATCTTCAGTTAGCTTCCAGCTTGGACACCACAGGATAGTAACATATTGTAAACAGAAATATTCCTTTGTTCCTCATTCCCATGCCATTTTGCACTTTTTGTGCTTTTTTGGACTTTTGTCCTTTGCATATAAGTCCTCCTGCATGCCTTTCTTTCTGAATTTTCATTCAGGCTCCTCTATCCATGGTGTCCTTTTGTGTGAGAGATGTATTCAACTTTCAGCTCACGGATGGAGAAGAACTTTTGGCAATTTAGTACTTATATGGTTCAGTACTTTGTTTTGATACAAATTGCTTTCATAGGAGTATTTGACTCTTATCTGCCTTTTGGCATTCAATTCCTGGCATGGGATCATTTATATATAATATACTGTTTACCCTACTTCCTTTCCATGGGACTTTTGCTGTCACCCCCTTGGACATTTTTACATGTGAGATGGATGGAACCTCAAAATATTATTCCAGACCTTTCAATCCTAGTTCATTTAACAGGGATTAAGTAGGGCTTCAATGTGGTCATAGTCATTCGATAAAAATGCTAAACTAGAAGAAATTCTTTCAGATGAAACAATAATACACAGTCTTACACTCAAGAACTTTAATCACCCCAGAATTCTGATGCTCTCCATGCAACCAAGAATTTTCCTCCTTTTATTGAAATCAATCAAAATCTAAACTAAAACAAAACAAAAATAAATCAACATAAACAGCCAAATCAATTTATTTATGTACAAGATAAAAGAACAAAACAAAACTCAAGAAAAATAAGGTTTGAGAACTAAACCATTTACTAGTAAGTTCTCTTCCCACCCCTGTAAATCTTTCAATTTATAGGTTGAGGGGCCAAGCTTTGCCGCAATCTGGAAAGGGCCTACCCACAACTGTTGAAATTTTGTGTGCTTTCCTTTCTCATCATGGGGGTGGTCCCACTTGAGAACCAAATCTCCCACCTCGAAATATTTTGTTCCAACCTTGTGTTTATTAAACCATCTCTTAACTACCTCCTGTTGTTGTTTAAAACGTTCTCTTGCCTTGGATCTAGATTCTTCTGCCTTCAAAAGATTATATATCCTTACCTACAAGACTTCATTATCTGATCCTCTGGATTCCTGAGCTATTATGGAATAGGGTAGCATGATATTGGGGGGTAGAATGGCCTCTTTTCCATAAACAAGGGTGTACGAGAACACTCCTAACGAAGTCTTGTGGGTGACCCTATCAGCCCAAAGAGCATTTGGTAATGCTGAGTGCCAACTCCTCTAATTTTCTATCACCGTCTTTTTTAAAATCCTAATCAGATTCTTGTTTGTAGATTCAGCTAAACCATTTCCCTGTGGATAGTAATTAGCAGAGTAATGCAACTTAATTCCCTTCTCATGAGTAAATGCAGTTAATCTAATCGAGGAAAAGTAGGTAGCATTATCGAAAACTAAGAAAATTGGAACTCCAAACCTGGTCATAATATGGTATTGCAAGAAGTCCATGACCGCATCTTCATTTACTTTACGCAACGGAATGGCTTCGACCCAACGAGTGAAGTAGTCGGTTGCTGTCAGAATATACTTATGTTGCAGGGAAGAATTCGGCTTTATCTCCCCAATGATATCCATCCCCCACTGCTCAAAAGATTATGTTATCATCACAGGCTTTAACAGTCCTGCGGCTTTAACTTGTCTTCCACCACACCTTTGACAAATGTTGCACCTTCTAACATGGGCATGTGCATCTTTGAACAGTGTGGGCCAATAGTCTCCAGCTCTGAGAATTTTATGAGCTGTAGTATCTCCGGAGAAATGTCCTCCAGCGGGCCCATCATGTAAATCTATCATTACCTTCTTCGCATCTTCTTTCTCTAAGCATCTAAGAAGAACCCCATCATAATTCTTTCTGAATAATATTCCTTCCATAATATGATATGAGGCTGATTTAAGACGCAGTGCTCTTCTTTGCTTAGAATTCCAATGTTCTGGTAACAATCCCGCCTGAAGGTAATTCACAAGGTCTCAATACCAAGAGTCCGGAGCTGTGAAAAGAGGACATGCATCCATCAGATGTAACTCAGCTTCGTCTTCCCAATCATGTTCATCATTGTCTGTACTTTCAGTCATCAGTTTGCACAATCCTTGCCCTTTGACTATGGAGGCTGGCTTGAATTCGAGGTCATATTCCTATAGAGCTGTTACCCAGTTGCCTCTTCTTTCTCCTAGCTCCTTTTGTATGGAAAAAGACCTCACAGCTTGGTGTGGAACTATTACCTTTGTCTGGTTCTTCAGTATATATGGTCTGAATTGTTTCACCGCTTTGAACATTGTGTAAGCTTGTTTATCCACAGCGGGGTAATTCAATTCGGCCCCTTGCAGACCAGTGCTCATAAATGATATGGGGAACTCATCTCCCCCATCTTCCTTCTGGGTAAGCATGGCTACTAGTGAATCATCAAATGCGAAAGTGTACAAAATAAAATCTTTATCAAAATCCAGACTTTTGAGGGAGGGTGCGTGTGCAACAACTATTTTAATTTTACTAAATGCGTTCTTCTCTACATCAGTCCACTTGAATTGTACACTTTGCTTTACCATTTGCTGCAAAGGTTTAAAAATTTGAGCGAAATCTGGCACAAACCTTCGTACGAAGTTTATTGTTCCCATAAATGATTGCATGCCCTTTTTATTATGGGGTAAGGTAATCTGTTCAATGGCTTTGATCCTTTCTGGGTCTATGGAGATCCCCTTCTTAGAAACCATGTGACCCAACAACTTACCTTCTGTAATAGCAAACACGCACTTCTTGGGGTTTAGTGAGATACCATATTTTCGGCAGCGTTCAAAAATCTTCTTTAGATGAATTGCGTGTTCCTCTCTTTTCTTTGAGAATATCGTGATATCATCAAGGCATACTACAGCACTGCGGCCAATCAGACAGTGGAAAGCTACGTCCATAGCCCTCTGGAAAGTATCTCCAGCGTTTATGAGTCCAAAGGGAACCCTTCTATAAGCAAACGTTCCCCACCTGGTCCTGAATGTTGTTTTTAGTATGTCTTCTTCTGCCACTAATACTTGATTGTAGCCTGAGAATCCGTCTAATAAAGAAAATAGTTCAGAACCTAAAACCATTTGCAATATATGCTCCATGGGTGGAACAGGATAATTGTCTTTATCTGAAGCACGATTTAGGTTTCTAAAGTCCACACATAACCTGATTTCTCTAGATTTCTTCCTCACCGGTACCAGATTTGAAACCCATTCTAAGTGTCTAACCTTGAAGATAATTCTAGCATCCAATAGTTTCTTAACTTCACTCTGGATTAAAGGTTCTAATTTTGGATGCATTTTCCTTAAAGGCTGTTGATAAGTTTTGATTCCAGATTTGATGGGGATAACATGCTGGATAATATTGGCGTCATATGTCTTCAGATCTTCATACGTCCAGGAAAAAACATCTTTGTATTTCTTGAAAAGAATGATGAACGTATCCCTTTTAGATGGGGAGCAACATTTTCCCAGATTCACATATTTAGGCTTCGTCTCAGTCCCCAAATTTATCAAATCGAACTGTAGAGATGAGCTATGAGTCTTCACATTTGCCGGTCTTCTAAATTTCTCATTTAAATCAAACATTTGTTCTAAAGTCCTGACTCTCTTAGGAATAAAATTATCAAATTTTAGCTCAGCCTGATGTTCTTCATCATCAATAATCACCCCTTTGAATGCCTCATCATTTGTCAAGCATTCTATAATTTGTTGATCATCATCGAACACTCGTAGATTGGTAATCATATCTGGAACCAAAGGCCTGAAAAGCAATTCAACAGAGCACCGATTATTAGAGGGCACAAGCCTCGCAGCTGAGGTGTCCAACAAGTCAGCTATTGCATTCTTAAGAGTTGGAACTGATACAATGTTAAATGCATTAAACTATTCAAGTAAATCCCATACTTCATTTTGATAAGCTTTTAAATGAGGAGAAATGCAATGTATTTGATTCCGAATTTGTTTTACAATTATTTCAGAATCTCCAAACACTTTCATATTATTTACCTTTAATTCAATTGCTTTCCTTAATCCCTTAACCAATGCTTCATATTCAGCTATGTTATTGGTACATTCAAACTCTAACCTACATGAAAGAAAATGTTTGTTTTTCATAGGGTCAATCAGGACACAGCCGGCTCCCGACCCTTGTAAAGTTTTAGAACCATCAAAGAAAAGCGTCCAAAAATTGCTACCCACTACTGCGCGAGAATTAACATCTACATCTACAGCTAAGTCTACTATTTTACAATCGATTTCATCAGCCTATGAAAACCGAAGGAGATCAAGCTAAGTGTCAGATGTACTGCTGGCTTCTTCCGCTTGATAGTTTCTTGGTTCTAGCTCAATAAAGTAGTTTACCAAAGCAGAATCCACTGGTTCATTTTTTCCTTCGAACTGAGTGACATTGTGTTTCATGTGGGGCTCCCTCAAAACCTTAATTTGATTTGGGATTCCTTTATATGGCAGCCACAGATGTGACCAGTCCAAGGCAAAATATCCATTCAGCTTTGCTGACCAATCTCTGCTCAAAAGAACTCCATAAGCTTCTGGTATGTCAGCCACCACAATATCGATGACTTGACACACCTTATCATTTGAAGATAAGCAAACGAGAACATCCTCCATTTCCCCAATTACCTTCACATTCGTCCTATCCAATTGAATGACCCTCCAGGTAGATGGTTTAGGTTGTCCATTTATCTTTTTGAAGACCGACAGCGGCATGACATTGACTGATGCCCCCTAGTCTACTAGGCAGTTATGCACGTTATGGTTGAAAATTTCAAAAGTAAGGAGAAAAGGAGGATTATTGATTTTAGGCTTACCTCCCATACTTGCTTCACCAATTTCTTCTTCTTGGGGATGATTGTCAATGGGCAGACTCTCCTCTAATACTTCAAGCACTTTCAATAGCTTTTCTTTCTGCTATGGCACATTGCACATTTCAAATAATGAGATGTTTTCCCTTACCTTCTTGATATCCTCCACAATTTCGCAATCCATCTTATGTTCTGTGAGATTCAATCTAACATTATTTATTTTTTCTTCATTAGGCTTAGTAGGCATGTTGATCCGTCTAGGATTTTGACTGGTGATAGTAAACTCCGGAATTTTATTTTTTTTTTGGAAAAGTGGTGGAACCCCCCTGACTAGCAGGGTTGCCATTGGCTGAGTGGACATGAACTAGGGGCATTTAAGTCGTCAAAATCACCTGGGGATCACACCCGGCCTAGACCACACCAACCCTTAACATGGTTGGATTTTTGGTATCCGACGGGATTAGAACTGGTGACCTTCTAGCTTAGGGGGCGTCTTAACCATACCCCACCACCAACTGTTCTACATCTCACAGATAAACTATGGAATTTTATTAGCTGAGGAGCTATTTTGAAATTTCTTAACATTATTTTGAAGTATTTTGATCTTCAGGAGCATAAGACTATTTTCCTTAATCAACCCCTGGCTTCTGGTTGTTACATTTGTTTCCAGGATGCCCTCATGTCTCAGATCCTTTTCTTCCTCGGCATCAAACAATGATACACAATCCCATAAAACCATAGCTTCATCCTCCTATTTTTCTGTTGATTTATTGTTGTCTTTCCCTTATTCATCGTTGTCTTCAGTTAATTTGGAATCCAAAAGTTGATTCATAACCAATGTCATTGAATTTATCCATTGAGGACAACTCTTTTTAGAATGGGGTTTTTGGTGGAAAGTGAAAAATTTATCCATTCCTACCTCCGTTAAGTTCATAGATGCAAGGCTGTGTGGAGGGGGTTGGGATTGATTGTTATCTTCCCTTTTCTTGTAATAAGGCTTGTATAAATTTTGGGTTTCCTTTTCCTTTTCCAAGTCTATGATTCTGTTCGAAAGCTTCTGCATCATCTTTGCCATTCCTTCAAAATCCGGTGATTGCTCCTCTTTAGGCTTAGTAAACAACAAATCTTTCCTCCCAACATTTTTCTCTCCTAACCATTCAGGATAATCTTCGATACTTTCCCTTTCAGCCTCTACTCTCTCCACTTCCTCATAAGTCTCTGCTAGCGTAGGCTTGGCCTTCATTTTGGCAAACATATCTAACTCGAGTCCTAGAGCTGAGGTATAATATTCAATCAAGACTTTATCCGAGGGTTTGTCAGCTTCAGAAAAATTCTTAAGATAGGCTGCGAATCTTTGGGTAAAACTATGCACCTTCTCTTTTATTTCTTTATTTAAGGTGCATAGTCCTTTCATGAGAGTTGCATGAGTTTTTTGGGTTGCATACTTACTTCTAAAAATTCTTTCAAAGGTATCCCAATCAGGGATGGAGTTGGCAGGAAAACCAAAGTACCACGATGTTGCTGCTCCTTTAAGGGTGTGTGGAAAAAGTCTACAAACTACATCCTCATATTCCCCAACCCTTAATCCTTCTATTTCCAAATAGAAATTTTGCAAGTGGTCATCTACAAACATCTTCTCATTTGGATCAAACTTGGGCAGCATCTTTTCAAAAGATTGAGGTAAATCATGCAAAGGAGGTGTTAGGTTTAAAGGTAATCTAGCTTTCCAGGCACATGGTGGATTTGGTGGGTTGGGTGGCTGATTTGTGTTTACGCCTACCATGAGTCTGGGTGGAGAGTGAGGTGGTGAATGAATAGGAGTATGAATAGGAGAACCGTAAGGAGTATTTGGGCCTACTTGATTCAAAGGCTGTACAACTTCCTGTAAGGCTATTTCTACAAGTTCTTCCAAATCTCCAACCAACACTGAGTCTTCCAATATGGCAACAACAGCAAGGGATTCTCCCCAGTCAACGTTCCCAACTAGTCTGTGACTGTTTGGTGTAGGGAATCCGTCTGGTTTGCGGTCCAGCTATCGTAGGTCAGGTAACAAAAATAAAGGGTTTTACCGGTTGTGGCCTGGTCCACCGTATATATTTATGTATTTTTTGACTTTAAGTATGATATGCAAGTGCCTATCTAAAATGCAGGTTGATAAAGAATGCAAGGAGTAGTCACAATGTGATGCACAAGTTCTTACCTCTCGTCTTAGACTCTCTCGCCTCTAAATCATACACAACTAGAAAATACATACTAACTAAGCTGTCTCTAGAGAGAAAAATATTAATTTATGAGTAATGTAATATTGCTCACATGTTAAGGTAAATCACATATAGCTATTCTTAGAACCAAAACACATAAACATGAATAAGATATACATGACAAGATAGCTCATCAATAGTTAAACTCTCCATTACTCATAGTGGAAATTATCACAGAAAAAACTAGAGAACATTCAGATGAGAACATAGGTTCAGAAAGTTAGAACTCTCTCACAATTAATGAAACACAGTTGAAAATGAAATAGTTCCCCTTCAACATTGTTCATTTTATCACATTTGAACATTCCACACAGCACCTTCTCCAACAGGAAAAATTCACAAATTTTTATTGTAAAACGAAGTAATTCCTCTTACAAACAATCGCTCACAAGTTTTTCTAGGGAAAAAGCCCCCATTCTCTCTAACTTTTCTCTCTTTATACAAAAACAGCAAAACCCTTGGGCTTCCCCCAACCGTCTGACCTTTGGACTCCCCCAAAACCATTTAATCTCACCATTTGTCTTTTTCATGAGTACTCATGATCCGTTACATTTCAGATTTCAACTTATGGGTACTTCATAAAATGGGATTAGCTCGGTAACTGACGGACCTTTTCCAAGCATGGGCTTTTGTTGCCATCGAATATGCCTTGTCTTTTATTTGTCCTTCTTTAGATCCATTGATTTCAGAACAAACTCGGCTTATCACCTTTAGCCAACTTTCCTCAGCTTTGTCCTTTAGCTATGTCTTCTCGCAGCAGCAATCCGAAGAATCTTCTGATTTCGTCTTTAGTTAAACAAAAAATTCATCATTAATTAGGACTGCATCTTTTCAATAAACTTAAACTACACTAACAACAAAAATGATCATCAAAATGAGGCCCAGTACTACGCCCTCGTCGTGAAATCCTTAACAAGAATAAAAAACCACCGCCTCCCACACAAGGGTTAAAAACTCACAAGACGTCGGGAAAAACCTTATCGAAGGCTTGAATCGCTAAAACATCGATCGGATAGTCTTACTTACAGCCACAATGGCGGGCTTTAGACGAACAACAAGTTCCACAGGACCGTTAAGTCTATCAGAGTCGGAAGAACTAAATGCCAAAGCATTGGGCAGAAAAGTTCCCTGTCGATGAACGGAACAATATCAACGTCGGGAGGTTAGTGCATTATGCAACTACAATGGCGGAAGATGAAAAGACTACGGGCCCCGCGGCCCAAAGACATATCGGCGAAAACTAGACAAAGCATCGGCGAGCGGAGCAGTTATATGGTGGACACTTAGTTCGCTCGGGAGCCACGATGGCGGAAAAAAAATAGACTACAGCCTTCAATCAAAGTCATGAACTTTCCTCCATGGTGCAGAAACATTGTGAAAACGTTAAGTGTTCGGAAAACCTAAGGTCGTGCAGCGGTCCAAAAATCTTGTCTCACTTCCAAAACAATGGCTTCATAAAGATCAAACAACCTCGATTCATACTTCGACCACCCTCTAACAATGCAAAACAAGTCAAAACAATAACAACATGACATTGGAGAAGTCAAGACTATCCGGCAGAGCACTCATCTTTCAGCTTCCACAACGGAGGCTCCATAAGGAAATATGGCTCCGATGCGTTGTTTAAATGGCCTCCGAACAACCAAACTAAAATGTTGCTTTCGGCTGGGCAGCGACGAAGTTTGCTTTACCTTTGGAACAGTGGTGAAAATGAGAGATAGACTTCCGAAAATAAAGAAAGAAAACACATATCAAAGGGCAATATTTCAAACCAAACTCCAAATTCGACAACCCAAAGCAGTTTCAGACATAAGCCATTTTCATAAAAGCATAAAGACAGTTAAACTCAAAACAGTCCAAACTTGTAGCAGAGGGAAAACAAAAATAGAGTTCATGGATCCAAACGATTCTAGGCAAGATAAAAATTAAGAGGAGGGTCCAAAATTTCAAAACTTTGGGAAAACAGTTGCAGCTGTAGCAAGCCCCACTGGTGTTCCTATGCCTTATCAATACTATAACTACCTCATCCCAATAGGAAACTTCTTTTTTTTTTGCAACAATATATTTTTCTTGACTTGTCGAAACTTATAAATGAGCCCATTTTGAATGATCCTTTTTGTCCCCCCATACTGGTCAAACTACCATCAGATATACCAAAATTTGATGGTGAACAAGGAGAAGACCCAAAAAATCATGTTAGGACTTTCCATATTTCGTGTTCATCCAACTCATTGATGGATGAATCTATACACTTGAGGATTTTCCAACTGAATCTTAGTGGGACAACTGCCAAATGGTATATTGAACTTTCACAACACTCTTTTGGTGACTTTAACTCTCTTGCAATGTCATTTCTTACTCATTTTCAGTTACCAATTAGATATGAAACTGGTACAAACCTTTTAACATCACTTCAAAAATCTACTTCCACTCACATTTCTGATCATATATAAGTGGAGAAGGTGACATAGGTTAATCAAGTATCTTATTCTAGATCGACTATTAGTTGATTGGTTTACAAAATCACTTCTTCCACCCATTTATAGGGATGTTTCCATGGGAGGTGATGTTGCAGAAGAACAAGTGATTAGCTGTGCATAGTATTTGGACTTGGTTTATTCCACTCCAAAACTATGTATGAATTAATTCCAAATGATCCTC
>LPNX011178097.1:7406-136214 GCA_001517045.1 Pseudotsuga menziesii | reverse complement strand
CCCTGGAGGTCTTCCCTTGTGTTGCAGAGCTTGGAGGCTGAGTTCTTTGGAGAAGAGAAACAGCAGATCCAGATCAAGGTTTCGTGAGGTGCCAACTTGAACAACAAAAAACGCCACAAATCCTTCAAGACCTTCCGCTAAACCTCCTACTGATGGCAATGTAGGTTCTACATAAACATAGTCTATAATTAAATCTACAAAGAAATAGAGTTCATTGATGTCTGCATATAATCAAACTGATGCAAAACCCAAGACTAATTCCACTCATGTTGCTTCCACTGAGGTGAATTTGGTTCAATATTCACAATCACCTGGGTCCAATAAAAGGGGTAAAGGAAAATGAAAAAATCCTGCGAACCAGTAAACACCAAAACACAAACCACCAAGGCTAAATCAAAACCTAAGAGAAAGGATAAGTTCCCTTACCTTGTATGTGGAGGTGACCACTTTACTAAAGAATGTCCTCGTCATGAGGAAATCAATAAATTTATCAAAGGTACACCCACACCGACAGTGTTAACTGGCCCTTTCCCTACACACCAATAGTCGATTGATAATGAATCCTTGCACTAAACTTCTTCTTCGACTAAAGAGGTAAAAATGATGTCTAGAGAAATAGTTAATGTAACAACTTGATAACATAGTTATGAATTAACTCCAGAAAATAAAAGTGAAGTGTTTTCTACTAATAAATGTTCCCCTTGCACTCCTCCTCCCTCTAATGGCCTTCAAATAGAAAAACCAGTTCCTGACACAGTGTTACGTCCACCAAAGAGTACTATTCGAAAGTTAGTTTTCAATACTAGTGTGCTTGCTGCCCAATATCATAATGCTGTTGATTACTTAGCTCAGGAACCATGTGCTATGTCCACTCTCGAAGAAATCCAGACTTTCCTGACACAACATAAAAACCTATTGCCGACACTTGAAGCTATGGATCTAAAGACTTCAAATACCATTACTTTTAATTTGGAACATTTTAAGTAGAGGATTTCTCACCAACTATATTTTCAAATTACTACAAAAGTAAGTGAGAAAAATATCCATCGTACCATTTTGGACGAAGGCGCCTCCAATTCAGTCATGTCTTTGTCTTGTTGGAGATCCATCAGTTCTCTTGAAGTCAATTGTTCCCCTACCATTTTAAAATATTTCAATGGTCGTGGATTCGAACCCTATGGATTGTTTTCATCCTTGTCTATAGATTTGGGAGAGAAATATGTCTCTATTCACGTTGAAGTAGTCGATGCACCTTTATATTATAATGTTTTATTGGGAAGGATTTGGTTTTATGCAATGACTGTAGTTGCATCCTTTTTTTCATTTAGTCTAGTTTCCTCACCAAGGAAAGGTTATTACCATTGGCCAACTTAATTTTTTCTCCCCTGACATTAATTCAAAATCTGCTAATAATGTTCCTCATTTAGGGCATTCCATCCTGCAATATGAGAATGTAGGAGTAGGACTCCTTAAGGAATATTTACTCGTGGGTTTTTTTCCATTAACAGCTCCTACTCCTCCATCGTGCATTGCTTCAATCAATATGATTTATATGAACAATAAAAATCCATTAAAAGGAAAATCAATTGATGATTCAACATCTCTTAGTTCACCTAAAGCTATTTATCATGCAATCCAATACGCATCCGATGACTATGACATTGATGATCACCTTTTGGTAGCATCAGATCCTTACCATTTGCCATATTGGGTAGACTCTCCTCCACCGTCTTTGGATTATATCTTGTATACTTTTCCTTCTGATGAGTCTATTATGGAAATAATGTGTTTGGATGAGTCACCTTGGGAGGACAATCATCATCGATCATCCTTCCTCCCAAATTTCAATTTGGTAGAAAATGAATTTGAATATTTTGTTTCTTCCAATATTATCACCAATCTCCAGTCACCTATTCTTACACAAAATTTTATTTATGAGCAAAACTTGAGCAACATTACTCAAACTATTCCAATTAACATATCAGTGAAACTAGGCATTATTGAACACATTCATTTGGTCCAGAATTTTTCACCTTCTGAAATTGAAATTTATACGACCCTATATAAATAATTTCATGGTTTTTTCACATGGAGTTACAATGAAATGTTTGGGATTGATCCTTCCATCATAGTTCATGAGATAAAAACATACCTCGATGCTAATCCAATATGGAAGAAACTTCTCCAAGTACATCCTAGAAAAGTTGTAGCCATCAAGGAAAAAGTTGAAAAACTTTTGAAAGATGGGTTCATCTATACCATACCATTGACATAATGGGTTTCTAAATTTTTCTTGTTATGAAGAAATAAGGGATAATTAGGGTTTGTATCGATTTTAAGGACCTTAATCGGGTTTGTCCCAAAGATAATTATCCCACCCCTTTGATCAAATCATCAATAACTATGTTGTAAGTGTCATTTTTCCATACATGGATATCTTTTCTGGCTATAATTAGATTGAAATACTCCATTTTAATCAATACAAAACAACTTTTATATGCCCATGGGGAACCTTTGCTTACTGTAATTTACCTTTTGGCCTCAAAAATGTTGGAGCTATGTTTCAACGGACATGTCCTACTCTTTCCATGATATCAATCATATAGTGGAACCCTATCTCAACTATTTACTTGCTCATTCACAACATCGAGAAGATCATATTGAACATATGAGAGCTATTTTCCTTAGATGTCGCCACTATAACATTCGCTTGAATCCACACAAATGTGTTTTTTGTGTTGAAACCAAAATACCGCTTGGATTTGTTGTCTCCAAGGATAGCATAAGAATTGATCCTTTAAAAATAGAGGCTATTTTGGCCCTACCTCCACCAACAAAAATTACCAAAATTCAAATTTTGGAAGGGAAGTCAAACTTATTGCACCATTTAGTATGTAATTATGTAGAGGAAATACAAGGTTTTATGTGGTTGTTGAAAAAAGGATCTCCTTTTGTTTGGGATGACTTTGCTCAATGCTCATTTGATAATCTTAAACATGATATAACACACGCACCTGTGTTACATCCTCCTTACTATACAAAGAATTATCTCTATCTTACTACATCTACTTCTACCGTTGGTATGGTATTAATACAAGAAGACAATGGTGGCTAAGAACATTTGATTTATTATCTTAGTAAGAGTCTTGTTGAATCTTAAACACACTATTCACACGTAGAGAAGTTGGATTTGAATACAGTTATTGCAGTCCAAAGGTTTCATCACTACATTCTGCTCCGCACAACAACTGTTCTCGCCGAATTCAACCCCATGTATTACATTTTGACTTGTCAAGTGCTAGGGGGCAAGTATTCACGCTATATTGTTATCCTACAGAAATTTGATGTGGATTTTTCTAAGTCTAGTTCAAAGAAATAGTTATTTTTTGTTGAGTTGATGTCTGACCTTCCCCGTACTACTAAGGATTCTGATCCCATTGACTCTTTTCTAGACGAGTCTTTGTTTCTCATTAGTACGTTCGACCCTTGGTATGGAGATATCATTTTATATCTCCAAACACAATGCTTTCATCCTAGATTGTTTCATGATGATCGTCGTCATATTCACCACCATGCCAAATATTACCTTATCATTGTGGCATTAATTCTATATTATAACATTGTTTAACTCATGAAGAAGCTGATAATGTGTTGAATTACTGTCAGTCTGGAGCATGTGGCGGTCATATTTATGGGATGACTACAACTCAAAAACTCTTATGCACTGGCTATTTATGGCCTTCGATTTTTAAAGAATGTATTGAGGCCATGAAAAGTTCCCACCTTGTTAACGTTTTTATCCCAAAAAGCGTACCCACCCTACTCCTTTGCACCCCATCATTTATGTCGGTCCATTTACCAAAGGGGGTATTTATTCCATGCATTGTAAGCCTGCCTCAGTCAATGGGGCATGGTTATATCATTTCCCCGTTGATTATTTTACCAAATGGTTTGAGGCTATGCATACATATGCCAAGGATAGAAAGAGTGCCTCTCTCTTTCTATTTAACCACGTTATCACTAGGTTTGGGGTTCCTCAATCCATAGTCATTGATCATGGTTCCAATTTTAGTAACTAGATGATGTCAGAGTTAAGTGCTAAGCTGGGGTTTCATCATGAAAACTCAACTCCCTACTATCCTCAAGACAATGGCCAGGTTGAGGCAATTAATAAAATTTTGAAAACTATGCTTCAACGGATGGTAGGAGAACATAAGTCCAGTTGGAATTTGAAACTCTTTTCAACACTATGGGCTTATCAAACCAAAATAAAAACAACAACCGATCTTACACCATTTCAACTGATATATGGACTAGAAGCAATATTACCTATTGATATTAAATCCCATTGTTAAAACTAGTTGTCAAACTTCTTAACCAACACCACTGCAGAGGAAGAACATTCCTTATATTTAGCTAAGCTTGATGAAATTCATTGAGATACAACTCTCACTAATGAGACGCATAAGGGACATATCAAATCCTAATACAATAGATATGTTCAATATTTTGTTTTTAATGAGGGTGACTTGGTTTTGACTTACGATAAAAACATGATAAGTTAGGAGGTGGAAATATCGAGTCTATGTGGCATGAGTTTTGGGTGTGGCATGGAATTTTTGTTCTTTTGTTTTTAGGATCTTTTCCTATCCATTACTGCTTATATAATTTTATGCTTGAATGCACAAATGGATTTCTATTATAGATCTGCAGATGGTTCTAGTCGACATACCCATAATCTTGCTTCACGGGCTTGGGTACTATATTCCCCTACTGTTGAACTCGTAAGCTCGAGCAAAATTTTCCTAGGTCTCGCAACTAATAATCTCATTGAATATCATGCAGTGATTGGGTTGATGACCAATGATTCTTCTAGTGTCATAAGCCATATTAATTTCTACCTAGATTCTCAGCTTATGGTTTCCCAGTTAAATCACATATATGCCATTCACAACCTCATAATTATTTTCCTTTTTCAGGGAGTACGTCTACTTGAAAGGTCAGTTGAATTCGTTCAGCATCAACATACTCCAAGGCGAATGAATGCAATTTATGATTCATTAGAAAATCAGGTTTTGAATTGGTATGTTTCTCATTCTTAAATATTTATATAAATTCACATGTAAAATAAGTAGTCTTAGTCTTGTACATACATTCCATCACAAACACATTATAAAGTAAAGATGTAAATAGTTGTTTTTATATTGAGCATAGAAAATATTTTACAAAATAGTACTGACACAAAAATTAGAAGCTCATAGATTTTAGTTTATCATGTCTACAAAATCTAAAGCTCGCGAATTTTAGTACAACACTATATGCAGATACTAATCTTACTATCGGTGGTCATGACAACACATGATGGATCTCACCACCCGACAGAGTATTTGGCCAAAACAACTAGATATCCCAATTGTATGGCGTTGATAATGTTGTGGAAAGTCATCTATGGATATGTTTGGAATATCCATAGTCAATCTCTGGAGGTTGTCCTCAATCTACTGGAGCTCCTCCTCCTCCTCTAGATTTTGAACCACTACTTCTATGTCTGCTCCTTGCCTCTCAATAGGCAAAGATCTAGGCGGCCTCGAAGGCCTAATATCTACATAACAAAGTATAATGGCTCAGTACAACAAAAAAATGAAATGTTACAAAATCCATAAAATTTTGAAAGATAAAGAAAGTTCCTTTCACCTAGATCACCCCATCACTCTCCCTCTGGAAGCACCAGATCTGAATCCCCTCGGAAATTTGTACCCCAATATGCATAGTCCTCAACCATGAGTAGTTGACTATGCAACCATGTAAAAAATTCAGGCCCATAGGTAATTATTGGTATGCCACATCCATGATGATCCATCACCTCAATCCACCTCAGCATACATGGATCTCATGGCTCAAGGCCCTTGATCGCTACCTATGGACAAAGGAGAGGAACATGCTCTAGAAAGAAGGATACTAAAATCGACCCATAGCTAAATTATTTCAGCTCTCATTTATACATTTCGTTAGTTTCTCTTTCATATTTATCAAAAGGCCCTCACACCAGTTAAACACTTTAAGGGCCATGAATTGTATTGCATAGAGCATGTGAGACCTTATAGCTTGATGGTGGGACCTACTCCCTACTACCCTTTCAATGGTAAACATAATAGTCCTCAAAGGATGATCTAGTACATGCTTGATGGGGATTTTCCCACCTAGCATTTGTGTCCCATGAGTGCAAAACAATTCAATCAGAGATTCACTGGTTTCACCACCACCTCTACGTACGGAAAGTGAAATAGGATCTCCTCGTATTAAATCCTTGTAAGTAAATAGATGTCCTCTACATCCAAGGTAATAATATGAGTCCCCACTTGAAAATAATTCTACTCAGGGTCCCACATTTAGATCAAATGGTCAAAAATGAACTTCAATTCTCATTCCTGGAACTACTAAGAAATTATCTAGCCCACATTCTCTCAAATCTAGAATAGTGTTGGGATTATTGACCGCTTCAGCATATTCTAATTCTTTCTCTCTTTCTCCTTCCATTGCACCATTTTGCTGGATGAAATCTGCATGAAAACAATTAAAAATAAGCATTATAAAGGATCCATTAAAAAAACCTAATCTTTTGTTCAAATTTTTATTTTTTGGGTCGCTTCACCACTAGCATACCCCATATGTACATACAGAGTGTCAGTTTCACACTCTCCCCTTTTGAGATGTGCATCACTGCTAGTTGATGCACTACCCAAAAGGGAGAAGTGTGACACTGTAGTCAAGCATTTACCCTTTAGAAAATGACCCCAAAGAAGACAAAATCCAACATAAAACTTAAAAAATAGACCATAAAAATGAAGAGCAAGGAGAGAACGTTTACCTAGACCTGATAGAATGAGGAATAGCTTCTCGATGCTCTTGAAATCTCCACTGAAATATTGGACCAGAAAGGGATTTTTCACTCACACCAAATTGGTAAAAACACAATGGTAAAAGTTTTACAATTTTTACAACTTTGTTATCCCACATTCTCTCAAAGCTAGCATAGTGTTGGGATCACCAGTCGCTTGAGCATATTCTAATTAATTATCTCTCTCCTTCCATTGCACCATTTTGCTGGATAAAATATGCATGAAAACAATTAAAAAGAAGAATTAGAAAGGATCCATATCAAAAACCCTAATATTTTGCTCAATTTTTTTTATTTTTGGGTCACATTTTTGTTAACGCATTCTGTCTGTACATACAAAGCATTGATACCACACTCTCCCCTTTCGGGATGTGCGTCACTGCTAGTTGATGCACCGCCCTAAAGGGAGAAGTACGACACTGTAGTCATGCATTTACCCTTCAGAAAATGACCCCAAAGCAGAAAAAATCTAGCATAAAACTTTAAAAAATGACCATAAAAATGAACAGATAGGTGAGAACGTTTACCTGGATCTCATGGAATGAGGAATGGTTGTCTGATTCTCTCGAAATATCCACTACCAGATTGGACCAGAAAGGGATTTTTCACTCACACCAAATTGGTAAAAACAAAATCGTAAAAAGTTTTCACTTTTTACCCCTTTTATTCATGTGGAATGAAATATTTTAATATTTTATTTCATTATTTTAAATTATTTTTACTAATTTGGTTATATTTTGTTAATGTTTTTAGTCAAATAAGGTTCTAACACCTATTATGGAGATCACAGGTAAAAGTTAATGACAATTGGTTATGGCAGAGTTCATTTTTTATTTTTTCATGCTCCTTTTCAAATATGAAAAAGTTTATGAGTATACTTTTATCACTTTTTCGGGCTCATGAAACCTTTACGAAAAAAGAACCCCCTTGGAGTTTCCTTTAAGCTCTTTTCAGAATCCCAAAATAGGAAAAGATCACCAAGCAAACTTGATTCTTTCATGTTTGTAAAAGTATTAGAAATGACGTATTTTGAGTGATAGTTTACCCTTTTTTCATAATGGTTGGACTATTTATGAAAAAGGAATAATCTAGTCAACATTCGACTAGAAGGGTTCTCCTAGGTATTATTTTATACTTTTTTGGGCCTTGGGTACTAAATTTATGAAAAAATCATCCTAGAGTCTTCTTTCGTGTTTTCAAACTCTCTAAACATGAAACAACCACGAGTTTACCTTCTTTGGACATATTAAAATTAAACATTGAAGGAACCTTTTTGGGACCGAACCCCTTCTTTCTCAGGTTCATAAAACATGTGATATCAGACTCATCCCAAAATATGAGCTATATCAAGAATTTGTTACCCTCTTCCGGCTCGTTAAAAAGAAAAAAGGAACTCATCAATCATGATGGGGAATTGTTGGAAAGAGAATGTATTTAAGTCTATATTAGTGGAAGCCTGTGGTCATCCTTGAACATAAATATAACACTTCCCTGCATTTCATCAACTTGTCTTCGAGTCAATCCACTTTCATGAGTCATTTTACTCCTTTGATTTATTCAAAGAATGCATTGGTCTCCCGTTGCATTATGTCTTGGTATTGTCTCGTTAATTCAATGCTTCCAGGTCATAGGTTTTGCTATAAATGTTCAAGGGAGGTTTACCATCCTAGTCAACCTTTATAGTGATCTCGCCTTCCTTTGTGTCAGTCATCCCTTATTTAGTCCCAAAGTTAATTCATAGTACGATCTACTTTAGAAAATATTTGATCTTGTTTTGTGTCGATGATGGGGGAAACATTTTAACCCTCCTTCGACATGTCAATTCTTGTCGACTTCAACTCATCATCCAAGAATTAGACATAGAAACCAATTAGTACATCGGGCCTGCATGTCTCAATGGCAGGTTACTTGCTTTCAAAAGTAGGATTACATCATTGGTCTATGATTGAAAGATTAATTCAAATGTCCTACTTCAAATCATTAATTCACATTCAAAGGAATGTACTAGGGTACCTTGGGAATCATTGAAATCAATGATGATTTCACTCACACTTGTTAATGGTATACCTCATTGACTGGTAATCAAGTTGTTTCTACCATGTTCGACATCAAAACATCTATTCACATGGATAGAATCATACCTTTTTGGGTTTGATATGAAGACCCCGGGGGTCCTTTTGGGGCATGTACTTGCATTATATTCCCTCCTCAGGATGTGATGGAGTGTCATTACATAGATCCATCGTGTATGTTCAGTGGCTATGCTTAGTCTTGAGTCATTATGACATTGATCTACATTGTATATTCAGTAGTTATGTCCAGATTTGAGTTTTGTGTCATGGATCTACATTGTATACTATGGTAGTCATGACCTGGATGTATATGCATGGATCTACGATGTATTGGTCAGCAACCATGTAATGAGTCAATTGAGACAAATATCTAATATTTTATTGTATTGCAAAGTCCTTGTTCAATGTTTCAACTGACAGTCTTTTTCCTCAACCCTCATATATCAAAGTATTTCACCTATCATATCCCTATAGCTTCACACTTTGTGGGATAATCTGTTACACCAAAAACTCATCAACATCATGCTAATGAGATATGTGCCTCTAAATTTTCCCTAATCCCTGAAGCATTAGAGCCAAAATGCTTGGGAAAGAGGTTCTTCCCTTCAGTTTTCCAGTTTTGCAGCAATGACACACTTCTCTAGTTTACAATAGGCATCAAACCCTTGTTGACACACCTTATACACTGACAAGTTGTGTCACTAAATATGGTTTCATTCATGCAACATGCGTCACCCATAAGTAACACATGTTTTTCCTTAGCAAAGTGCGACATTGTTCGTTCAAAGGCAAAAGGAGAAGATTTGAGAGGCTTCTAGAAGGAATCTCTCATGGAGGCTTATCCCAACATATCAATATGAGTGTCATTCGAACCCCTAACCTCTTGGGATGATCCCTTAACCTTCTCCATTGAATCCTCAACTCCCTCTATCCTCTTTGGCCTATTTAAATATACTCACCCCTCATGGTTGGGAGAGAAAAGATAGAACACCCAAATGTTGTTGAAATACTCCTAGAGTTGAGTTTCCCTTTTCCTTTAGAGACAAAGTTGCATCTTTGAGGAAAAGGATAGTTGGAAGAAGTTACAATGTCAAGGAAATGGTTGTAATCTCCCCTTTTGTATTCTCATTAATGGAGTAATACATACTCTTTCCATAAATATTTATTGTGTTGTAATACATACTCTTTCCATAAATTTTGATTGTGTTGTAGACCTTTATAACTTGTTTCCTTTACCACTTGCTTAGATTAATCAACATTACATATTTATTTCACTTGTGTTTCCACTTCTTTGTCTTAGGTTGTTTTGCAGCTAGAGATTGAAGATTAGAACAAATAAAGAGAAACCACCATCATTGTAGGTGATCAATCTATTTTGCTTTTATGTTTTGATTAATCTGGGAAAGTGTATATGTTTTATGGTGTTTTTTTCTAGTTCAAACCATTTGGACAAGAGAGCTTTGTCCTTTTCCGCATAGACAAAGTTCTTTGAAACAGAGGATTGCTTGTTGCTCATGGATATTTTTCCCCTCTATTCCTTCATCAGATGTAGATATGTTCCTTCAGGCTGTCAAGATCTACTCTTCCTGAGATGTAGAGATCCCAACCGTTGCTAGGATTTGAGAGATTCCTTGAAGTGACATTATTTTTTTCCCAACAACTTTTGATCATGTTTGAATGCTTCTTGATGGATGATAATCTCTGTCTCACACATGTATTAGTGTAGAGGGGGTATCTTTTTTTTTAATAGAAAACTAAAAATTCTACAAAACAAACTTCAAAGCAAAGCAAAGCATGTACTCCAGCACTCCATGGCACTAATCCCATGTTATCACCAAATTCTCTGTTGACATGAAGCTCTCCCTTCTTCCATGTATCAAACTGAAATGAAAGGACTAAAAATCAAATTACCTATGCATCAATTCATCCAGTGCCAACATCTTCTAAATCTAGTGAGACGATGTACCCACTGAAGTAGGATGGAGCACAGGTTCTTACCTCTTGTCTTACCAAACTAACTCCTTGGTTTTTAGGATCTCAACAACCTGTTAGAAAAGATTTTCTGAGAAAGGAGAAACCAATTAGGACCTAGTTCTTTGACACCTCCCTGGAACGAAAAAACCAAAATGTTGGGAAAAATAATTGCTTAGCTTTACCTCACATAAATTATCAATCAGGGTCAGTAAATAGATTAGGTGTCATGCAAAGTATATGCAGAATCAAGCCAAATTGATTGGTCAGTCCAACTAGGAACACTGACTAATCTACTCAATGAGGTACTAATCATAATTTAATTTTACAAACAATGATAAGTACAAGGGTTGCTAACATTATCAAAGTCTCTAGGTGACAACCATCCCTTCTGTAACCAAATCAATTAGAGGAAAAAAAAAATCACACAAGAAACTTACTTGATTGCAATAATTGTCAACATTCTCAACATAACCAGAAAAAATGGCATTCTTGTATATCGACCAAGAAGATAAATCAAACCATAGAGTGCATGAAAAATAAAACTAGACCATTGAGAGGTAATAGGTTTAGGCCCTATGATCTTTCGAAACACCTATTGGAATCTTGGGTTAATGGCTACTCAAGATACAAGGACACCAAGGGTTCCCTCAAACCACACTATAGGAAATGAGAAGTGTTAGAAATGTAAATTGCATGAAATGAATTGAGCATAAAGGAAATAAGCAACTAATAAAATGACATCACACAACTAAAAGGAATATAGTTAGGTAGTGTATACAAGAGAGATGGGGCCCTTCCTCCCTTGGAATACACTGCCAAGAAGGAATATAGTACTAGATCACAATATGCAACAAGAAGCTCTTTATTCCAACATCCAAGAGATTACAATGATTTACAATGATGAAAAACTCTCACTCTCTAATCCTCCAACTCCCCCCCACCCCCCAACTATCTAACCCCCATAGATAATCTATACTCATGAATTTATACAAAGAGGAATGGGGATGGATTGAGACCGATCTCTCAAAAATACCAAAACTATGAATGGTTTTAGAAATCCTTTCTCTTTGTGTTTTTAGCAAGGATTTGGTTAGATGAATAACCCAAATCTCATTACATTAATTATATTTGTTTACTTATTTGGTTCGGCATTCGGTTTGTTGCATCGTTGGCCACAACTAGGAAAATGGGCTTCAAATATCCATCCATATCTTCCAAACTATACATATTTTGAAGAAACTTCTCTCTGGTCAACTAAATGAGACTAATTTGCAAGTGAGTTTTGTGGCATATTTTCAAAATTCCTCGCCATTTGTTTGGGATTTGCTCCAGAAGTTTGTTGATTAGTTTTTAAGTTCATTTGGACACACTTGTGGATTGGAAACATGGAGAATCGACCTGGGCACATGTTATACATTATGAAAGCATAATACCATCATTATTAACAAGTTCCATGTGCCTGAATTTGTCCACAAGGGCACAACCATGCCAATGAATGAGATATTGCCTGAATCTTTCAGTTGTGTTAACCACCATCAGTAAAGCAAGAAATATTCTAATTAATTCATTAAAAATAATGGAAATAACGATGATAAACTATATATACATGTACGAGGAAGTTTTGGTGTGTTTTTGGAGAAAATACTATTAAAAACAGTGACAATGGGTGAATGGAATGACGTGAAAATGAGCAGTTTGAACAGTGGAACGATGACAAATAAGAGGCTCAACAAAATCTTAGGATTGTATTATCGTATTTTAGAAGTAAATTTGTTTTCTTGTTGTATTCTTGACTTTATGGGCAACAATGTTTCTATGTTTGTACATTCTTTATAAAAGAAAAGAAAAAATAAGACGAACAATCCTTTGTTCCTATTAAAAAGGAATACTGTGTTGTTATGTGTGCTTCTTTGTTGTATTTGTTCTAGCATTTTGAATTTCATCTCTATGTTAGCTATCTTTGTGATATAGATTCCTCTCTATTTGTTTCGAGTTTCTCCCCAAGTTTAACAATTGGTATCTGAGTGGTTGTTCGCTTTAAGGGGACACCTTTGTAGCAAAGCCATGGAACCTACATTAATGGAATATTGGGCTGTTGGGGACTTGTTTTGAGGTCTTGACCAGTGAGATAGATTGAACTTGTTGTCTATGTTAAGGATCTCAAACTAGACAATGTTGTGTTGCTATAAAAGTGATTTTTGAGGTATACAACTTCATTGAGAGGATGGAAAGATATTTGTGGAAGGAGAAATGACATATAGGCATTTAGAAATTGAGAAACTAAATTGCCACAAATTCAACTGGTATGAGTTGAAGACATAATATATACTTATTGAAAGAGTAAGAAGGAATTCATCATGAAGGACATGAATCCCAACACTATGAAGTAGGAGGATTGAGTCAAGATGAATGATAAGGCCATTTCCTTGATTTGTCTTAATAACCTATCAAATGATATGCTAATGAATGTGTTAAGGAAAACTACAACAAAAAAGCTTTAGGATAAGCTTGGATAATTTCTTAAGGCCGAATCCTTCATGAATTTTATGTTCTTATGGAAGAAGGTGTATGGTTTGAAAATGAAATATGGTGATAGAGTTACAAATCACCTTAGTTCATTTAATCCATTAATTATAAACCCAAGGCCATTGATGGTGAATAAAGGACAACGAGTGATGCATAGCCTTGCTCTGTAGTCTTCCATATTGTTGGCATAATTTTATAGTTTCCATCATTAGAACTGTAAAAGCAAAGAATATCAAGTTGGATTAGATTCTTACAAGAGAAGACAAAGAGAGTACTAGTGAGTAACTTCTAAAATAAACATTGATTCATAAGATTTGGTGACTAGAGGTTTCTCTAAGGAAAAAAAATGATGAGATATATAGGGGAAGGAAATATAGATCTATAGGAAGATATGTTAGTAAAGGTAGGAAGAAGCAATAGTTGATTTGTTGGAGTTACCATAAAAAAGGGCATAAAAAGAGTGAATCCAATGTCGGCCCTTTGAGGGATAAAGAAGCAAATAAAGAGAATTTGGTTGTTAGTATTTCTAGTTGCCAGTGAAGTATGCATATCTCTTTGACATGTTTGCTAGCCAATATTCACAAAGAGGAATTGCTGATTGATTTAAAGGATATTCCTTCCATATAATTCCTCATATGGAGATGTGGTTCATGGATTATGAAGAATCACATGGAGGAAAAATATTTCTTAGAGAAAATCTCAATTATGAAAATGTCAGACATGGAAGTGTAAAATTCCAGTACATAGATGAATCCATGAAACATATACCTATTGTTCTAGTATTGGAGTATAACTTACTTTCAATGTGACAAATGGTCGATGCACGTGTTTATATATTCTTCTCTAAAGCAAGTTATAGATTGGCCAAGGGTGTTCATCTTGGAAATTTGTACAAGTTGGGTGTGAGTGCTCGGATCATGGGTAGTGGAAATGCATTGTCATAAGACATTGAAATTCATATTGTGGCATAATCATATGGGGCATATTGGTGAAAAAAACCCTATGAGAGTTGTGTACTAAGAAGATTGGTTATGGCATTGATTATCTGAAGGAATCTTTTGATTTTTGTGAGGCATGTGTTCTCACGTAAAGAAAAAGAGGGTTCTATTGTCCTTGAGTAATGACATTTGTGGGCCTATGGATGAAATATCCATTGGAGGATGTCAATTTTTTATCACTTTCATTGATGACTTCTCATGAAAGTCATGGGTTTACTTCATGAGTAAAGCAAGTGATGTGCTTGAAGTTTTTAAAACCTTTGTTGCCTTGGTTGGAAGACAAAGTGGGAAAAGAGGGAAGGATTTGAGAAGTGACAATGGTACTAGTGGTTATTGTGACAAATAAATTCAAGTCTTTTTGCAAATTTAAGTGTATTTCAAGGTAGAATAATAGCCCACATACTCCTTAAAAAGTGGTGTTGTTGGGAGGTTGAATTGAAACTTAATGGAAAAAGCATGAAGCGTGAAATACGATGTTGGTTTGCAAAAAATGTTTTGGGTTAACATGGTTGCTACAAAAAATTATTTGACCAATAGATATCCTTGTTCAATTTTGGATGAGTACAAATAATTGGAAGAGGCTTGGAGTGGATAGAATCCCTATGTTTCACATTTTAGTATTTTTGGCTATGAGACTTGCATGCATGTACATAAGGCGAATAGCGAAAAAAATGGCAATAAATAAATCAAGTGTGTATTTGTTCAATATACAAATGGAGTTCATGGATACAAGTTGTTGGATTTAAGCATTGACATACCCAAGGTCAGAATCAAATCTTCATGGAGGAGAAAGCTTGTGAAGATTAACATGAAAATTTTGTATTGGTAGAAAGGCTACAACATGTAACAAATTTGGATTTTCAATCTAGAGTTGAAGATCAAGTTGAACAATTGTCAGAGGGGTCATATATAAACATTATACAGGAAGGAGGTGAAGCTCATTATAAAGAAAATATGTCATTATGACCAAATGAAAATATGCATCCTAAACCTGATCAACTTGATCAAGGTCATAGTTTGAAGAGGAGACTTTGCGAGCGAAAGAAACATCACATGTATGGCTACGATCCAATTATTTTTTGTTATTTTGCTTCATATTCCATGGGTCATGAACCAAGAAATGTAAAAGAGGCTCTTGATGGTGAAGATGATCCTCATCGAAATAAATCCATGGAGGAAGAAATGAAGTGCTTGGAGTAGAACCAAACTTGACATTTGCAGGATTTTCTCGAATGAAGCAATGCCATTGGATGAAAATGGGTGTTTAAGAAGAAGTATAATGCAAAGTATGGTTATGTGGAGTACTATAAGGTTTGTTTGGTAGCAAATATATGATACTTTGAAGTAAAGGGAACTAATTATTAGGATACATTTACTTTAGTGGTAAAATGGTCTCCATTAGGTTGTTGTTGGAATTAATATCTATGTCTTATGATTTGGAAGTTAGAAAATGATTGATGTCAATGCATCATTTATTCATGGTGACCTTCTAGAAGAAATCTTGACGATGCAACTAAAATGATTTATGGTATAAGGGAGAGAAAATATGATGTGACAATTGTAGAGATCATTGTAAGGCTTGAAGCAGTATCCAAGACAATGGTACCAATGGTTTGGCAAATATATTGTGGGACAAGGGCTTGTAAAAAGAAAAACATAACATTGTGTTTACTTCAATCAAGAAGGTAATAAATTCATTAGTTGGTGATACTATTTTTTATTAGTGATTGTAAGAAGCTAGTTGAGGAGACTAAGTCTCAATTGTCATCTAAATTTAACATGAAGGACTTAGGTGAGTTGCATTATTAGTTGGGAATTGAGGTGAGAGAGACCTTCAAATTGTGAAGCTATATATCAACCAAGGAAAGTATGTGGAAAACATACCTAATCTCTTTAGGATGGATAAATGTAAACCAAATTACACTCCATCTCAAGTGGGAGTGATTTTATTGAGTAACATGAGTCACGAGAGAAAACAAGAGGAAGAGGAGATGACAAAAGTGCCATATGCTAGTGCAGCTCGGGTAGCCTCATGTATGAAACAATGTTTACAAGACTAGGTATTGCACATGTAGTGGGAGTTATAAGTAAGTGCATGGAAAATCCAAAGAGAAGTAATTGGACAACTATCAAGAGGATCTTTAGGTACCTATGGGGCACCCATGATTATGTTATTAGTTATCACGACATAGTAGATGAATCTCTTAATGCATGGGTTTGATGACATTCATTGGGCAAGTGATGTGAACAATGCAAGTCCACTAGTGTGTGTATATTTATGTTGTTTGAAGGAGATGTGAGTTGTATGTGTAAGAGGCAATAAGTGGTTCCCATTCTAGTATTAAAGTAGAGTACATTGCAACTTCATAGCTTCCAAGGAGGTTGTTTGGTTGCAGTAGTTATGTAGATATGTTGGATGTGGATCCCATTCCTATGTGTTGTGGCGATCATAGTGCATTTCTTTGGTAAAGAATCCTAAGTTTCATCCATAAACAAAGCATATCAGGGTGAAATTCCACTACATTAGAGAGGTGTTGCAGTCCATTGAGGTAATTATACTCAAAGTTTGGACTTAAGATAATGCAACAGTGGATGGAAGGAAATTTTCTTAGTATAGGTGCAATGTGAGGAATCAACCTTAGTATATGTAATTACCAAGTGGGAGATTATAGGGATATTGCCAATGACATATCTTGTGTAACTAACTATTTCCATTTGTATATGTAATGTGTAAGGAAATACTTGGATAGCATTCTTGTGATTTAGAAGCAAAGTTGTTTCCCAAATGTAATCCTAATTTAAGGGACACTGTTGTTTCTAATTTTGTAGATTCTTTATAAGAGAAATTAAAACAACAAGGTGGATAATCATTTGTCCCCATTGAGAAAACTATTATATTGTTGTGTTCTTCTTTGTTATGATTGTTATACTAATTGAAATTTCTTCTCTATGTTGAATGTTTTAGTGATATAGATTCTTCTCCATTTGTTGCAAGTTGCTCTCAAGGTTTAACAAGCCTATATCAATGGGTTCTCTTCCTTTACCCCCTATTATTAAGATTTCAATATTCATCTTGGATGGATCGAAGGAGTGTTTTATCACAACATGATGGCTTCCAAAGAGAGTAGGGTTATTATTTTTATCATTTTTTGTGTGAAATACTATCTAGATAAGGAATTCATGCTTCATATGATCAAAGGACATAAGAGACAAATAGAAGGTGATAAGTGACCCTTCGATTAATTTGAGTAGTGAGTAAAACATAAGGTCCTATCAACATTTTGCCTCCAAACAGGATTCAAGAGTAGGAGTTATGGTAGTTGGTAAAACACACATGCTGTGAAAATGGTAGTAAGTAGGATATAGTTACATGTATCTGTTATACCGAAATCTCGTCACCCTCATGTTATGAGATATGTATCCCCTTGTCTGCTCCAATCCCTCAAAGTTTTCCCTATAAAAATGAAGGGATAAATTAACCCCTTGCAATTTTCCCTCTTTTGAGCTAGTAACGCTCTTTCCCCATTGACAAAAAGCGTTACCCAAGAAGCAAAGAGCCAACACCGCTTTTGATACATGAGAAAAGAGAGGTGCCACCGCTCTTTCCCTTACTGCAAGAAGTGGTGCCCCCTTAGCACTGCCTGTTTTCTTCACTGGAGGAGTGGTGCTTGAGTTTTGATGGAAAAAAAGAGAAGCTTCAAGAGGATTCTCAAGCTGACCTCTGTGGAGCCTCATCTCTATGGTTTAGGACCAACCCGAGCTCGAGATCCTCCCTTTTAGGATCTAATCTCCACCTCACCCATGAGATCCTCAACCATACCTATCCTCCCATGCCCTTAAATACTGGCTCACCCCCAATGGGAAAAAGGAGGAAGAATTGTGTTTCATACCCAAACTCTGTCAAAATCATTCTTGAGTCTTTGGAGGCAAGGTGAAGTTAGAGGCAAGGAGCCATTGGAAAGAACTCTCAACACCAAGGCATGAAGGTTGTAGTCTCTCCAATCATTTATTAATAAATAATGTCTTTTCTTTCCCATATATGTTGTTTTGTTTGTATATATTGCTTGATTCCTTGGTCATAAGCATAGATCTAGTTGATTATATTGTATGCTATCATGTGTTCTTTGTTGTCTTCCATCTTTTACAGGTTCTTATGCATTAAGCTTCAAGGATAGCAAGGACAACCTTTGAGAGAAGTATCATGGAATTCCATTCAGTTGATTAACCATATCTAAGGGAAGTTTAACATTTGGTGTCTGTGTTTTGTTCTAGACCTGAACCATTCAGATCTAGGGAACCAACTCTTGTCCGCAGGAGGTGTGTATTTCTGACTAACAAAATTGGCAACTCCACTACGGATCTACTTCAAATTCTGAATCATTGGTAAGTTGATCCCTGTCCTTCTTCACCTGATGTGTCTTCTCCCGTTTCTCCCTCTTCGCCTATTGAAAGTTGTAGTACTAGTAGTCAGGTGGATAAGAAGAAGAAAAACAAACAAAAAACCAACTCTCAACCAATCACTCCTCTTAGTGCGGAGAGTGTTGATCTGCACACCCCAAGATCACGTAAGCTCAAATTCCCTTGTAGGCTTTGTAAGGGTGATAACCTTCTGAAAGATTGTCATGGTCTGGCCCTAGTTTTAGAAGAGTGGTCTAAGGTTTCCCGGCAACCGATGTCATCAGCCTCTGGTCATACTGATGATCCCCCCTCAACCAGTGACTTTGCGGTTAAGAGTCGAAAGGGTAAAGTCAGAAATCCTTGCTTTCTATGTAAGGACATGCACTTTACTTACCTTTGTCCTTTCATGGACAAAGCTTCTAAGTTGTTGGAAGATATTATTGTTTCTCGTCAACGGATTCCAACAGGTTATCGTAAGTTGTCACTTGACATCCCATTGGTTGATAAAGTGGTCAATCCAGTTTTAACCTCGGTTGATCCCACTCTTCCATTGAAGAGTGAAGTTAAAGTGGTTGATTCGGTTTCATCCGAGGTCGATCCCACTCTTCCTTCTAAGAGTGGATTACAAGTGGTTAATCCGATTCATCCTTGATTGATCCCATTCTTCCTTTGAAGAGTGAAGTTAAAGTGGTCAAGTCGATGTCATCTCCACCCGATCCCACTCTTTCATCAAAGAGTGTTAAGACTGAAGTAGTCGCTTTGACCAAATCTTTGTCTTGTTCTTCTCTTATAGTAGAGAATGAACCAAAACCTGCTGAAGTTGTCATGCTTCGTTCTAATTGTTCTTAACAAGAGGAAATTTTGTCTGTTTCGATAGAACCCTCTCTGAGTAGTGAGGTTATTTCCTTTGAATGGAGTAACCTAACAGAGTCTCATCTTCATTCGAGTGTTCCTTTCTAGATAGTTGTGAATGTTACTGCTAGGAGGATACTTCACACTATTGTTGATGAAGGGGCTTCTGTTAGTATTCTACCTCAACTGCTTGGAAAGCTTTAGGTTCTCCTCAGCTTGTGCCAACCACCGATCAGATATTGGCTTTTAATTGAAGATCTACTGCACCTTTAGGGACCCTTCCTTATTTTCCTATTACATTAGGAGGGAAATTTGTCTATATTGATGTTATGGTGGTCCAAGGTCCTTTAGGTTTCAATCTGCTCCTTGGATGTGATTATGTTTATGCCATGAAGGTTGTTGTGTCCACACTCTTTAGAGTTATGCATTTTCCCCATGATGGGAATATTGTGACCATTGATTAGCTTTCTTTTGTTACACTCGACCATCGCGTGACTCCTAGTAATCATACTGCCCTGAATGTGCCTTATGTTCTTGTGGCTCTTTCCCCTTCTAGTTAGATTCTTCCCATCATAGGTAAAATCGGGGGCATGGCTCTAGTCTATGGACATCATACTGGAGTTAAGCCTCTAGATTTTATGTAGAAGGGGGAAACCTACCAACCTTTGGATATCGTGTTGGGTAGGGGCATGTTTCGTGAGCATAGTTCCTTTTTTCTGTGTCAAGGTTGTTAAAAAATGAATCAGATGTCTGTGAGCATAGTTCCTTTTTTCTGTGTCAAGCTCGTTAAAAAATGAATTAGATGTCTACGAGCATAGTTCTTATTCTGTGTCAAGCTCGTTAAAAAATGAAACAGGTTGGTGAGCATAGTTCTTTTTCTGTGTCAATCTCGTTAAAAAATGAAACAGATGCCTATGAGCAAAGTTCCCATTCTATGTCAAGCTCGTTAAAAAATGAAATGGATCTCCTCAAGCATAATTTACCTTTTGGTTTCAAGCTTGCATAAAAATGAAACCATTCCTGAGCATAGTTCATTTTCTATTTCAAGCTCGTTCAAAAATGAAGTAGGTTTCCTTAAGCATAGTTTACCTTTTGGTTTCAAGCTTGCATAAAAATGAAACCATGTTCCAAGCATAGTTACCTTCTATTTCAAGCTTGTGTAAAAATGAAACAGATCCCCTTCCCTTGAGTCCAGTCTTCCCTTTAGTGTTAGAACTTGAACCTTCTTTTCACCTGCCTGATTCTCGTTCTTCCTACCCCCCTGGTGAACATTTTCACATTAGTAACCAGGTTTTTAGGTTGGGTATGGAAGAAGAATCGTTAGACAAAACGAAGCTTGGGGGGCATGTCGAGCCCTTCGCAACCATGCTAGGGGTAAGCTTCGCTAGCAATCATGCTGGGGGCAAGCTTCCAACCTCTGTATATCATTTTAATGGGATTTTTTCAAGCATAGTTTACCCATTGGTTTCGAGCTTGTGTAAAAATGAAACCAATCTTCGAGCATTCTTTCAACTGATCTTCGAGCTCGTTAAAAACAGTAAGATGATGTTGAGCTTAGTTTTCATTTTTCGCGCTCTAGTTAAAACATGAAAAGTGGTTTGAGCTTAGTTTATTACTTTTTCGTGCTTTGGATTCAAACATGAAAAAGGTTAATATAGTCCTCTTTAAGCTTTTTTCAGACTCTTAAAATGTGAAAAGATAGTCGAGTACTTGTCTTCTTCATACTTGTAAAAGTATTTGAAGAGTCGTCTCTCCGATGGTAGGTTATCTCTTTTTCGGTTCGGATGGACTATTTACGAAAAATGAACACTCCAGCCAATCATGACTAGAAGAGTTCTCTAAGGTATTATTTTATACTTTTCGGGCCTTAGGGACTAAATCATAAAGGAACCTTTGGATTTTTCTTTAGTTTGTTGAGACTCTCTTAACATGAACTACACTGAGTTTTCTTTCATTGGACTCATTAAATTAAACATTGAAAGACCCTTTTTTGGGAACGAACCCCTCCTTTCTCAGATTCATAAAACATAATGTTTGGACTTGTCCGAAGGATGAGCTAAAATAAGTGTTTGTTACCCTCTTTGAACTTGTTAAAACAAAAAGAGGCACTCATCAATCATGATGGGGAAATTAAGGGAAAGGGAAAACATTTTGCAATAAATGGCAGTTGTTAGTCACCTTTCAACATGGCACTTGTCTGCATTTCATTCAGTCAATCGGGTATTCAGATTGTTTTCGATTCGATTCGATCCACTTTCATGAGTCATGCCACTCCTTTGAGTCTCTCAAAGATTGCATTGTCTGTTGTCGCATTGTGTTTTGCCTCATCAAGTCAATGTTGCCAAGTCTTCGGTCATGCCGCCTTATGTTAAAAAGGGAAACTATTTTGAGAGTTTACACCTGCAGTCAAAACAACCTTTTTGAGTCAGTTACTTTTGAGTAAGTCTAATGGTTACATCATACTCAAAATACTAGAGCTTTGTTCCAAGTTTCGTGTCGTTGATGTGGGATTCATCATGGCCCTCCTTCGACGAGACTATTCATGTTGATATCAACTCATCATCCATGAATTAGTCTTAGAAACAAAATTTAGTACCTTGAGATCTGTATGCCTTAATGACAGATTCTCTCGCTCTCGACATAGGTTCACATCATTGACATTTGATCGAAAGATTGAACTAAGTGTTCGACATCAAATCATCTATTCACACTTAGTAGATTGTACTAGAGTACCTTGGGAATCATTGACATTAATGGTGATCTCCCTCGCACTTGTTAATGATTCACATCATTGACTGGTAATCAAGCGGTTTCTACCATGTTCGACCTCAGATCATTGTAATCACATGGTTAGAATCGTACTTTGTGGAAGACGAGACGAAGACCCTGGGTATTTGTTAAAAGCATTCGTAGCTTTCTCCCCAGGTTGCGATGGAGTATATTATATGGAGTCCTAGCATGGATCCACATTTGTATGTTTGTGGCTGTGCTCAGATTTGCATCTATATCACATAGATCTACATTGTATGTCTGGTAGCTATGTCCAAATTTGAGTCTTCTTTGCATGGATCTACGCTGTATTTTAGTAGCCATGAATTTTTTGTATCTCACATGGATCTGCATTGTATTGGTCGACAGCCATGTTGTGAGTCATTTGGGACATGTATCAAAATATGCTGCAGAAATTTGGTGATGTTTGAGAAGTTTCGACCTTTGGACCCTTGCCTCGACACTATACCTTGTTCTTTCAAAGTATATTACCTATCGTTTCCCTCTAGACATTATACTTTGGGGGGCATCTCTGTTATACCAAAATCTTGTCACCCTCATGTTATGAGATAGGTATCCCCTTGTCTGCTCCAATCCCTCAAAGTTTTCCCTAGAAAAATGAAGGAATAAATTAACCCCTTGCAATTTTCCCTCTTTTGAGCTGGTAATGCTCTTTCCCCATTGATAAAAAGAGTTACCCAAGAAGCAAAGAGCCAACACCGCTCCTGATACATGACCAAAGAGAGGTGCCACCGCTCTTTCCCTTACTGCAAGAAGCGGTGCCCCTTTAGCACCGCCTGTTTTCTTCATTGGAGGAGTGGTGCTTGAGTTTTGAAGGAAAAAAAGAGAAGCTTCGAGAGGATTCTTGAAGCTGACCTCCATGGAGCCTCATCGCTATGGTTTAGGACCAACTGGAGCTCGAGATCCTCTCTTTTAGGATCTAATCTCCACCTCACCCATGAGATCCTCAACCATACCTATCCTCCCATGCCTTTAAATACTGGCTCACCCCCCATAGGAGAAAGGAGGAAGAATTGTGTTTCATACCCAAACTCTGTCAAAATAATTCTTGAGTCTTTGGAGGGAAGGTGAAGTTAGAGGCAAGGAGCCATTGGAAGGAACTCTCAACACCAAGGCATGAAAGTTGTAGTCTCTCCAATCATTTATTAATAAAGAATGTCTTTTCTTTCCCATATATGCTATTTCATTTGTATATATTGCTTGATTCCTTGGTCACAAGCATAGATCTAGTTGATTATATTGTATGCTATCATGTTTTCTTTGTTGTCTTCCATCTTTTATAGGTTCTTATGTAGTAAGCTTCAAGGATAGCAAGGGCAACCTTTGAGAGAAGTATCATGGCATTCCATTCAGTTGATTAACTAGATCTAGGGGAAGTTTAACATTTGGTGTTTGTGTTTTGTTCTAGACTCGAACCATTAAGATCTAGGGAACCAACTCTTGTCCGCAGGAGGTGTGTATTTCCGGCTAACAGTATCCTTAATTGACATCCCTACTAAGGATGAATATGAGAGCTTCAAATCACAGTCAATTGTTTAAACAATGGCCATTACTGGACATTTGAAGTATAACAAAAATAATTCAATGTCAGAAAAAAGGGGAGGAGAGAAACATATTGTCTATAACAATTGGTTATATACATATGGACCGACTAGTGATCCATTGCATTTGTGCTTGATAATGCTTTTGGAAACCATTTTGAATGTTTGTTAAACCTCTCTTCAGTGAACTCATGGCCCTTAAAGTTGAAACCACAAAATTGATGAGTTGACACTAGTATGGATGATGTTTCTAGTGTATACAGGTATGGTTTCATCCTGAGAGGCAGAATCCATTGAACCATATTGGATTGTTGGCCCTTCTAGTCATGTTGATCCACTAGATTTAATAATCACTTGGAGTCAAATTAAATTGTTCACCCTTATAGTCATGTTGATCCATTGAATTTAACAATCCCTTGAGCCATATTAGATTGTTGGCCATTACGATCATGTTGATCCTTTGAAGTTAACAATCCCTTGAGCCAAATTAGATCGTTAACCCTTACAATCATGTTGATCCATTGAATTTAACAATTTGTTGAGCCAAATTGGATCAAGTGGATTGTTGTCCATTACATTGTTGTTGATCCATTGAATTTAACAATCCCTTGAGCCAAATTGGATCATGGGCCCTTACAATCATGTTGGTACATTGAGTTTAACAATCCCTCAAGTCATATTGGATTGTTAAACTTTATAGTCATATTGATCCATTCGATCTAATAGTCTAAATTACCATCTCAAAAGTACCAAAAAATATTTTATATTTTTACACTAAGAGATTATTAATTAAATTTATATGCTTTTATGAAATTTTATAGTTAAGAATACATTCATCTTGTAGGAAGGAACAATTCTCCAATAGAGTTTGTTCAAGCATTATTTGTGGATTTCTGCTTGAAAATATGTATTTGATTAAGAAAGTATCTCTATTTCTACCTTTATTGTTCTTTTGATCTTAATAAAGATTGATTTGATTTTTTTTTTGTTTGCAAGAAATGCTGGTCACTTGGGGCCAGTGCATTTCCACCATTGGCTAAGATAACCGCAACCTAGGGGCATCTAAGCCGTCAAAGTCACCTGGGGATCGCACCTGGCTCGAGCCACACCAACCCTTATGATGGCTGAAATTTTTGGGTGTCTCCTCCCAACTAACTCACCCCTAAGGGGATTGAACTCAAGTCACCTTTCTAACTAGACCCACACCTTAATCCCCACACCTCAACCAAATAAGCTAACAAAATTTGACAATAAAAACTAATTTAATTGTTTATACAAATATATAAATATATAATCTTAATTCCAAAGCAAAAAAATGTAGAAATTTTTATAACTTTCTTTAAAAAAAAAATCTTCTGCAATCTCATCTATGTTCAACCATGTTTTATAGTATGATTGGAAAAACAAAGTGGGGTGGCTAGGAAGGTGTTTTGATGGATTAGGTTGTAATTCAAGGCTTCTTATGTGAATATACACTTATTACAATGTCTTAATAAAACTTTAGTCATATTCAAAGATTCTTTTCTTGGTAAAGTGCCATTACAAGATATAATGGTAAAGTGCCATTATAAGATATAATGGAATTGGTTATATTTTTGGTTACTTCTTCCTATTTTAAAAGAATAACACTATGATGATAGTTTTATTAAAACATGTTTTTAACATTTTTAAAATCCATTCATCATAATAAAATAATTTTTTTCATTTTTAAAGTTTTATGAAAATCTTCAATTATAACACCGTTATATGGAAGATAACTTTTCAAGTCGGATAGGATGTAGACGTTCTTCGTCGTCGTACATGATTGTTTCAAGGTAAAGGTAGCCAAATCACTTATTTATAAAAAACCAATTCCTTGCCTCCAAAGTCAAGGAAAGATCGCCAGAATAATTGGGCCATCTCTACTCACAAGGGTAGTTTGTTTATCAATGAAATTTGAATGGCCAATGTGTGTGTAGGCAATTGAGGGTTGCAAGTATCATAGAAAATCGATGTCCGTGTGAATTGGTGTAGGGCTCCAAGTCTTGGGGTTTGTGGCACTGATTACGGAATGAGATCCTTGGTTTGGGCAGTTGTAATCTGGGGAACAACTACCCAGGCCCTCCTTCACACTTCCCCACTGCCAATTCTCCTCATTGTACACTCAAGTCAACTTTTCGTTTACTTTTTGTCTAAAATCCCGTTCTTGGTGCCTGCATTTTCTCGTCCTTGTCCACAACACTCCGCAAGTAGACCCGCCACATCCCGGGATTAGACTTACTCTAGTGCCTTGCTATTTAAACCTACTACAGATATCGGTAACCATCATCACCAGCACGTCTCTATTAAAATCTCATAGCTGAGTGAAGTAGAGTAGTCAGTGTTGTAGATCTGTGGCAACGAGGCAAAGCACACAAAGTGCAATGCATAACATAGACTAATTTCCAGCGAGAACAGAAGGCTAAGTGTCATCCTGCATTGGAATTAGCCACATCGCACCCATTTCCATTTCCAGATCAAGCGACCCATTTCAGAAGCTGAGGAGATGATGATGGCACAGAAGCTTGATATATCAGGAGGCAATGATTCCTCCATCTCTGAACTTCAACAGACTAATGCTCATCCAGATCTGACTTCAATGGACACCATCAATAACAGAAAAAGAAAATGCCTAAACCCCAAAGCTAAAGTTGCAGATGTACCCTCAATTCCTACAAAGGTACGTGCTTTCTCTATTCCCTTTCTGCCAATATGAATGATTTGTTGACTGTTGTGTTTCTTGCAAAAAATGTTTACTGATCTCTAGCCACCAACCCACCCATTGCATTGAAGCTAAAATCCGAGTCTTAACCCGACCCTCAATACCCACCTATGCAACCACAGTTAACACTAGATGCCATCATGGAATCCATTGTTCTGCTATGCATTGGTTCATGTATCGTTAAGTCTAAAAGAGAATTAACTCACTCAGAAAATGACAAGGTCTGTCGTCACTGATGTTCACTGACTACAAAACAATCTTCTGCTTGGTCACTCAGAATGGTTCGCTTTCTTCTGTAATATATGCCCACATTTCATTTTGTTTAGTAGGCCCTCTTATGATTTCTGATGATTGATCATTACATCTAGATCTTGACTTATTTCTCTTCATGCTGAGATCCAAATTGCAATCATGTGAATGCATTCAAAGGAATCTAATGCTGACCACCTTCACAAGCTTCTACATTGTTCAGACATGGGTACAGGTATCCCACTTTACAAGCATCTAAGTCTGTTTGCTGAAACTTATAAAAATGAATAAAATGATGATTTTTAATACTTAATTAGAGAGGGTGTGAGTCAACCACCATATCTTTGCAAAAAGGAACAGGTTTGCAGATTATCTGCTTTCTTTATCAATCAATCAATTTCTCATTCAGCATTCTAAGTGCCTAAATGTGGAACAGAGGATAACCTCTGTAGACTATCTGATTTTTTGTTTGTTTCATGAACAAAATGTTTTTGGGATGAAATCTTCATTTTGAATGTCTTTTGCATTCTGTCACTAATAGGCTATTTATTATTTAAATATTCTACATGAAGAGCCTTTCTACAGTCTTCTGCATAACAGCATTCATCTTCTCATTATCTTTCTTAACTTGTTCTGACGATCACTCTTTAAATCAAGAAACGGTCAGTAGCAGTCAATGAGTTTTGTAACCTCTCATCCATTTGACCTTAACTTTACCATTATCATTTGCTTATTCATTCATTCTTTACTTAGTAGTAACAGAAAACATTGAGTAATATGGAGCTAACCATAATGTTTATGTAACTTAAGACATACATCCTCTTCTACACCTTTGAAGGATGAAGTTATGGCACTTAATAAAAGGTTTTCTTTCTTTCTTGCCTAATCGATATCCTCCAAATTGTGCGTGCTGCTTAGTTTTTCTTGTGTCTTTAGCTCTGCTGGTGGCTTTTCAAAGACTTTTTATTTTCACTAGGTGCATTTGACATTGAGAAAGTTGATGCTCGTACACTTGTGCCATCTGACTGTGTCGTGAAAATATCCTTGTTTATTGCAAAAACATTCTAATGCTGTGGACCTTGGTCCTTAACAGACCAAGGAAACAGATGACACCGAGAGGAACGCAAAGCGCTACAAAGTTGAAGAGAGTACAAAAGACAAGGATGACTTAAAAGATAAGCTTGAAGAAAGTAACAGTGCTGAAACAGCTGAAAGCTGTCCCAAACAAACAGTAGATAATGT
Source organism: Pseudotsuga menziesii (assembly GCA_001517045.1). Taxonomy (NCBI): domain Eukaryota; kingdom Viridiplantae; phylum Streptophyta; class Pinopsida; order Pinales; family Pinaceae; genus Pseudotsuga; species Pseudotsuga menziesii. The sequence continues at coordinate 107,934 of LPNX011178097.1, read as the reverse complement.
CAAACCTTCATCTGTACCAGTCAAGCAAGACTACATTCATGTGAGAGCGAGAAGAGGCCAAGCGACGGACAGCCACAGCCTAGCAGAGAGGGTATGGTTCCCATCTTTTTAATGAAAGACTTTATCTGCATTTTGTCTTTCAAAGATGAGCTTTTTCAATCAAGATATCATTTGAAGTGATTTGAAAGCAAATAGCAAATTCAGTTCCCTGAATGACAGGTTAGAAGAGAAAAGATCAGTGAACGGATGAAACTTTTGCAAGACCTTGTCCCTGGATGTAATAAGGTACTTCTACTTGGCAGAGACCTGAGAATGAAATAAGGTATGTTGTTCATCAACAAGCTAAACTTGAGAAATTATTATGCTTGCAGGTAACTGGGAAAGCGGTTATGCTCGATGAGATAATCAACTATGTACAAGCACTACAGTGTCAAGTGGAGGTATCCAAACACTCTGTGCTTAACAGATGACCAGTTTAGACTCTAGAGTAGGTTTATTTTGTACATTCATTCTTCATTATTAATTATTGTGTTATATTGCAGTTTCTCTCTATGAAACTTGCAGCAGTTAATCCACAGCTGGACTATAGTATGGATGGAGGTTATCTTACTAGAGATGTAAGTTGTTTATTCTATTGAGAGGACAAACGCTGTTTTTTTCTCAATGTTGGAATGTGTTCCTGAAGAATATAAAACCTGTAAATTGTGAAATCTATCAATAGATGGCTATTGCTAAACAAGTTCTTCAATGGTTAGATTGCAACCAAGCACACAGCATATTGAATGCTAAGAGCTGGTTAGCGATTGACATTTAGGATGCTTAACAGTATATTAGGAATTCTGCACGGATGAAGTTGTTGAGACTGAGGATAGTTTCGCTAATCTCTGTTTGTGCACAATAGTTCTTTATTTTTCTTGACTCACAGTAACAATTTGTTAGGTACTGTAGCTTGTAGCTATCTTTGGCTTCTTTAATTTTTATTTTCTAGTATTTGTTAGCCATTGTTTTACGTTCAGTGATCAAAATGAATATTGCAATTAAAACAAATGTACATTCTCATTCAGTTGTTTGGCTTAGTTACAGGTGCTCCAGCCACATTGCTCGGCAATAAGTAAGATGTTTGTTCCTGAAACAACTGTAGCTGCTTCTCAGATTAACCAGTTACAAAAGACCCCCTTGCAACATGGCTTGCAATGTAGACCAGAAAGGCAAGAAGTTGCAATCCGAGGGATGATGAATACACAATTTACGTGTATGAATAGCTACGCAGATCCTACTTTTCAGGTACCATACAGTTTAAAATGCTACTAAATTAACACATTCAGCTTGCAGAACTATCCATTTTTCTTAGGAAGTACACAGTTTTCAGTCATTAGCATCGAGTTCCACTTTATTGAATATTCAATAGTTGCAGATGTTACAAGTCTGGGATGATGAGTTCCAAAATGCTGTTGACATAGAATTGGATTCAAACAGATCCACTCCTTTGAAATCACATGGATTCCATGGTAAATGCAAATCTTGATAAGGTTATTATTTTCCTACTCTCTTTGTTTACCATAGAAAATATTCATATGGATTGCTGAGGGGGTATATAAATATATTTTCTTGCAGGATTGCTACCTACAGGGCACATGAAAGCTGAGCATTGATTTTTAATCCAGCCTGGCTATATTGTTTCAAGGAGAACTGTTATTGTTTTGGCATTCCTCAAAATAATATTCTGGGGATCTAAGAGAGTCTAATAGCAGGGGAAAATGCAATTGGGACATGCTTAATATTCAATCTGCCAGCTGAAGTTGATAACTTCACTGTTCTTATTTATCTGTACATAGATCACAGATCTTTGAGACGTGACTGCAACTGATTAAGATGATTCATCTCAGAAACTTAGAGATTATCTGTGGAGAATTTGACCCAATTCAGATGTACAATCTAGATTGCTGGTGCCCTTCATTAACGTGTGCTCAATTTATATTTTATGTTACAGTTGAACTTCTCTTTGAATTGAGGACTACTATGGCATTCAGGTAAGAGATAAGATCTGCAAAGCAATTTACAAGATGTGTTTTCCCCTTTACCTTTGAAATATCAAACCATTAGAAGTTGATTGTTGTTCCCATGATCGCAATAAAATTTCAAATTGTGAAAATATTTTTCTACACTATTAATACTAAATTTGAACTTTATAAAGTTATTGAAGTGGAATTATGCATAAAATATAAAGTAACCGATCAAGTGAGAGTTTATACATAGCATCAAAGAAAGCAACTTTAACATACTGTCATTGTGACAGAATACTTCAGTTTGCTATTGCACAAACATCTTAGTGGATTCAGTATAAGACTCTGGGAAAGACATATACATCACTACTAATTATCATATCAAATATCATGAAAAGTAATTTGAGATGAAAATCGTATTCCACTTTTTGAAGGAGTTCTCTTTACTCAGTGGGAAGAGTTGTATTTCCTTCAAAACAATGAAGTGAGAAAATATTATTCTTAATTTCTATGCTGACAGTATATGCTTGTTTCGGTATCAACTGAAGGATTTTCAACAACTAGACTCTTTTGACATTGTACTGATACCAGTCACGCTACTTAAATCAGCATGGTGCAAATTACCAATCATGCCATCAAAAGTGGGTTGATAGCATTGCCATAGTTGTATGTCCAAAATATACTGTAATGTGGTTTATGTGGCATCATTCATACAAGTGTATTGAGTGATTCATATTTTGGACACAAGTGTTGTCAACACCGAGCAATTGTCGTAGCCAAGGCTCTTTACCTCCAGCGGTTTGGGGTAACTTTTGGATCAGATAAACCGCAGATTTGCATGCTTATTTAACCCCACAAAGAGGACCCTTGTAACCTTCTCTTATTTATCCTAGAAGAAAAGAACTTTCCTTAAGGACATTATTACAGACTTTTTCTCTGAACTGCCAAATTTCTTCGTGCAAAGTTGTTTCGTTAGTGGGATTATTTTATGAGCCAAGGGATATATTTCTGTTCTCCAATAAGCTCTGGTGTGGTCTTTGTTCTCTTGCATGGTATTTTTTTGTCATTAAAGGATTTGTTTTTTCATAACAGAAACTTCAAGGGTGCATATGCAACAACCTTTGAGAGTAATTTCTTCATAGCTACCCAAGTGTACAACTAAAGCCTTGTTGTCCAAAAAGGAAGCATTGAACAACAACAAAAATTGAAGTGCTTACATCATTGGACTTTTTCTTCAAAACTTAACCCCAGCACATGTTGTTGAATTTAAGATTCTGTTGGTGTAAAAATACCACACTTGATTGCACTAACACAATCCTTGGCACGCCTTGCCAATACGTTTGCAAGGCAGTCTATGGTGGCTTCCAAAATACCTATGAACTGTACAAAGATGGTAAAGTCTAGAAATCTACCACTTCTTGAGTGCTTTGGGAGGACATCACTCAAGCAAGTATTTGTTTGGGTATTTGAGTATTTTAATGGGCTATATGCCTTAAGTTCAAGGCTCTTTGTTATGCTCCAGTGCTCACCGTTCCAACCCACCACAATCTTTTTAGGGAACAACAAAGTCTCCATGGGGTTTCTACTTAAGCGGAAGGTACACTTCCAAGGGCCAAGCCAAAAACTTGATCTCATCTTGCTTCAGACAAAGATTCCCTTGCCTCAACTACAAAGAAAATTGAGTTGCACCCTCATTATGGTTCCCCTCAACCCAAGTGTAGTGTATGGATTTCACACTTAATGCAACCCTACACTCAATGCCTAAAGATGACCACGAGGTCTCTCATCTTCTCAATATGGATTACTTGTCTCATAGTCTTTCCTTGATTAACCCCTTACCTAGGCTTGTGTGTGAATGCATTTTCCTCATTACTGCCTAGGCGAAGTTCCCCTAGATCAACCTTGTCATGTGTGCCTGATTTAGTCCACCTTTGTTACTTAGAGATTAGAGATGCCTTTTCAAGTTTTCCAATGCCCTCCTATTTGTTGGGGGCACAAACAAAGGTTGATAAGGTTAAAGATGATCTCCCCCTTTCCTGCTTTGTTGTACAGGGTCATCTGCCTTTGTCCCATGTGGACCAACGGACTAGATAGCCCTTTTCAAGCGAAAAATGCTGTGGATTGGCTTGAGACTTGTGTATGGCTCGGTCATTCCCATGGATGAGTAGCTGAAGGGCATAAATTTTCCTCAACGACTATTTGTCGTACCTTGAACAACCTTGTATTGTTCTTTGGTCTGTAAATAGCCGTCTTTTAGTTTAGTTTTAGGTTCCCAAATCTCTTTCAAGAGCATCGAAATTCTGTTTGGTTTTTTTTACTCAACTCTTTACACCTTTCTCTCAAAGCACCGGGGTTGTTTGGATCAACTGTATCCATCAACTCTTTCACAACATAGACATATCCTCACTAATTTTCTCATCTCTCCAGCTTGGTTCATTCCTTTTGTTACCTTGGTTGGTTGGACCTAGGGTTTCCCACCTATGGTTTCTTATAGATTCTTCAATCCTTCCCAAGGAGGATTACCACACATTGTTGTAGGGAGGGGAACCTCTGGCTAGCCCTCAGCTGTGAGGTGCTTTGGAGTCTGGTGGGAGCTTCAACTCTTTCTAGTCTTCAACATCAATGATTAGCCCTACTTTGCCTAGGTGTGTTTGTTCTCTCTCCATTCTATTTTGGTTTTTTTCATTTAGTTTCTAGCTTAGATCACATACGCTAATTAGGTGGTAAATCTTTACTGTCCTAGTAACTATTTCATTTCCTTAGTTGTAAAAGAGAACTTTATAGTTTATACTTTATCACAGTTCAAAATAAAATTGGATTTTAATAACTTAGCGATTTCCTTCCTTCCCTTCCGTCTCTCTTTCCTTGGGCTCTCAGTTGCCCCAATAACCAACTGGTGACTCGACTCCCTTCCTCTCTTTCGTGCTATTTGTGCCAATTGTGTGGTGGTGCAGTGCTTCAGTCTAACTGATCCACACCAAGTGCATGATTGCCATATCTTCCGCACAAGTAATTCATCTAAGTATTGTCAAAGTCGTTTCTTCATTGGGGAGGGCATTATTCAACGATTTTCTCCTTCCAATCGATGTAGTCAATCTTGTTCACTCCTTGCAATTCACATTGAGATGTTATTTTATCATGTTCTCTCCTTGGTGCATGCACTCTACATTGAGACATATTTCAATGGCCACATGGGTCTATTCAATGAATCCAACTACAAAGCCTCTGCGAACTAGTACGCCCTATGTTGGAAAGTTGAAAGGGTGTGGGGATAATTTTGTCAAGATAGGATACGATAAGAACTAATGAGGTGGAAAAGTGAATAGTGTACATCAAAGCAATTGTAACTCCTATTTTAGGAAAAATCTAAATTTTCTGTTTGTAATTCTTTTAAATCCATCAATTTTCTACCACACTTCATCTATAACTAACTCCACATACTAAATTCCTTTTATGAACTCTTATAAATGAGTGGTTAGTGTTCAAACTCCTCATTCTGATCAGAGACTAACAAATGCTCAGAGGACATTAAGCATTAGACAATTCATGTATGTTGATTCCCTCACGAATATGGCCTAAAAAGAAAACCCATTGGGCCCGGGTCAATTGGCAGGGCCATTATTCATAGTACCCTTGGCGTTTTGATTCCTACATAAGTTGGTTAAGCCTATGGCTCTTGTTTTGGTCAATGTCCCTGAGGAAAGCTCATGTGAGGAAAGCCATGTATATATAAGGTGCAACATATGTCACATAAATTAAAGCATTGCCAATCCAGAGGGAGGCTTTTAGGGCACGATCCCTGAAAAAAATGATTAGCGTTCAGTGAGCACTGAACAATTCATCTGTGTTGCCTAACGAAACAATCAATCAGGGCTTGTGTTGTCCATCTAAGCTGGGAGTTATTGTTGACATGGCACATTGAGTTGTCGTTGAGTTGGAACAGGGTGTTGGTTGTTTTTACTTGCGCTGAACTGGATGCTTTGTTGTAGAAGTGCCACACTGAACAATTCATCTGTGTTGTGTTTCCTAACGAGAAAATCAATCAGGGTCTGTGTTGTCATTTGTGTTGTCCATCTAAGCTGCGAGTTAGCGTTGACGTGACACACTGAGTTTTTGCTAAGTTGGAACAGGGTGTTTGTTGTCACTTGCGCTGAACCAGATGCTTTGTTGTAGAAGTGCCACAATGAACAATTCATCTGTGTTGCCTAACGAGAAAATCAATCAGGGATTGTGTTGTCAATCTAAGCTGCGAGTTAGTGTTGACAAGGCACACTGAGTTGTTGCTAAGTTGGGACAGGGTGTTAGTTGTAGTTACTTGCACTCAACTGGATGCTTTGTTGTAGAAATGCCATAGTGAACAATCCATCTGTGTTTCCTAACGATAAAATCAATCAGGGCTTGTTGTCCATCTAAGCTGCGAGTTAGTGTTGACATGGCACACTGAATTGTTGCTAGGTTGGGACAGGTTGTTGGTTGTTGTTACTTGCGCTGAACTGGATGCTTTGTTGCAGAAGTGCCTTGTTGGAGAGGTAGCCTTGCTGTCCTGTTCGCAGAGATGGTTCTGCACAAGAGGAAGGTTTTGGCTTTTGGGATTCAATAAAACTCTTGTGCTCAAATCGTGCATAGCTCTATAATTGTAGCTGTCTTTTCTCAATTCAAAGGAGAGGAGATTCTCACCGAAAGTTCTATTTTCAGACCGTTAAAAGTAAGGGTTTTAGTTGTTATAGCATAATGACAGAATGGAGGGCCTTAATCCTTTACTGGCCTACAATTATTATTTATTCAATGGGGCCTCTTAAATTGTGTCGTTGAAAAATTTGTGGAAGTTATAATGGTGGAGTGGTGGGTCTTGATCCTTAAATTGAGTAGTAGAAAATGTGTAAAAGAATGGAGGCTCTTAATCTGGTGACCTACAACTATACATGGGACCTCTTAACTTGGGTAGTTGAAAGATGTATACAAGTTATGATTCTTTTTTGGTTGGAAGTGCATCTTATAAACTAATGAAAAATGTTACCATTCCACGAGGAATTTGATTAATCAACAATCTCATTGTCATGACAGTGAACATTTCGATGAAAGATGAAAAATGGGAATACCAAGTTAAAAATCAATAAAATGAATTACACCTTGCCTCTCTTCTTGAATAGCTACACCAGACGTGCGTGTCAAACTCATGACCATTGACCCAATACCGTCCAATTTTCTACCATGAAACAATACACAATCTCTCTTGTTTAGCTTTCAGGATCCTGAAACAGAATGACAAACCCAACAAAGGCAATAGCCAATATAAATTTACAATCCTATAATACCATATAATACAAATTCAAATCAGAACTAGAGGAGGGAGCTAATATTTGTTTCTATCCAATATATCAAATTGGTGACAGTCCATCCTGCACCAGAGATTCTACTTTTTGAGCACTAGCGGGAGGACTATGATGAGAATTATGATGAGAAGAATGATTATTGCTATGCACGTCCACTTTCGAGTATTCTTCTGAAGCCTTCTTGCCTGTGTGAGCTTCCGTGTGCCTCCGTCGACGAAAGACGATGCACGCTCGACGTTGGCTTCAATGTTATCGAGCTCTTGACCCTGAGCCTGGACCAGCACAGCCATGTCAAGGAATACCTGTTGCAACTCCAGCAAGTTCTTCTCGATCTCTTTGACAGTGTCATGTCTCTCTTGAATCTCACGAATCACTTCAATAATCTGCCCTTTCCCCTGTTCCTGAATCGCCCTCTGTAGCATGTTCTCGCTTTCGCCTGTTTCAATAATATGATCTATAGTCTCTTCATCGGCTTTCTCACCAGTAACGGTGTAGTACCTTCTCTCAACCGTCTCCTTGTACTCCGCCATGATAATCTGTCTCAGACTCTGAAATTCCCCCATCATTTTCTTCAGAGAATTTCTCAAGCCATTGGTGGTGGCGATGCGCGTTCTATCGGCAGAACTCCCTTGCCCACACCCGGGAATCCTGCGGCTCGACAGATTGGCCTTGTCCAGTTCCTCCAATTTTGCTTTAATAAACTTTGCTTTCTTCAGAATTTGCACCACATCTCTGTCCATGCGTTCTCTCAGGGATTTCATGGCCTGCGCTTTGTGGATCGTCTTACTTTCTTCGTGTGCCTCCTTTAATTTCAGAAGAAGCTGTTTGATCTGCTCCATCTCGCCCTTTATCAGGCTCACCTCGGAAAAGAATGGTGTAAGGTTCTTCTCGGCATCCATGGCGGCCATTTCCATATCGCCACCGGATTCTAGATCGAACGAGCCCTTCTCCCGGGAGAAGGATCTCGAGAGTAAATCATTCATGATATAATAACGCCTAAACTACACCTATTGAAGGGATAATGCAGAGGAGTGCAATCACTCTGGTGCTGGCCGAGAAGATCTAATTATGCAGAAGCAGAAAGGCTGAGCCACGAGCATGAACGAATCCAATGGGTTTGATTTCGACACAGAGATAGTTAACACGTTATAATGGTGAATAAGTCGAAGTTTCCCGGGGACACCAGCAGTCTTCTAGAAACGAGAGCGAGGAAAAAAAGATTATGTTAACGTCACTGGTGATTTGTTCAAAGCCGTTGATCGATAAAAACGCGTTTAGGTGTGCGACTGGCTCGCTGCTATTGGCATTCTTGCGCCCCCCAAATCTTACTTCCCCGGTCTACCTTCTCCACATATTCAATCCCCGGAAGTTGCCCAGTTGCCATCTCCACCCTCATCCACATACCTTTCTTCCAAACCCCCTTGACTTTGTATGCCCCTCCTCTACGGCGTGCATGACGAAAAAGTCAAGGGTGGGATCAAATTTTGTTCCTTTGTCCATGGGTTTTAACAGATAATTATATATGACAATCATTAATTAGTTGTAAACTTTCTTTCATCTTGTAAAGATTCAATGGCATATAATAATAAAATGAATCACTAATTTATGTATATAATAAAAAATACAAAATTAAAATACATATTCAAGGTTTAACTTTAAACTAAGTTTTAATTAATAAATCTTTGTAAAGAACATTATTTTGATTTTACATTAGATTTTTTAAGGTTAGGCAGGTTGATCATCTTCCTTACCTTTAAAAAATATTTATAAACTTTCAAGTTGTCGCAGTAGGACCTTTGGTTTGATGGAAAGCTTTTTTAGATTTTGATAAAGCATATATACAGTGATTTAAATGGGATGGTGGATGAACTTTAGGAATTGAGGATTTATTTTATTATAAAGAATTTAAAGATTTCTTTTTGATTAGTTCATGGTTTTTAAGATTCTATTGGTTTACAAATTTTTTTATTATTATTCTTTATCATTTTTATGTGATTTTTTTTAGTTTTGTTAGTTATGTCATTAGGTTTTGTTATATTTTTGAATAGCAAATTGATAGTGATTTTTTGGTTATATTTTGTAAACTTTTAGTTTGTAGGTAAACTCTTATAGATACTTTGTGGTGGTTTTGGATGGTATTTTTTGTCATATATTGGTTCCGTTTTGAACACAGAGCACAAGGTTTTTAATGTAACTTTGATTTTTACTTTAAGTAGCAAGTTGTTAGATGATTTTTTTTCTCTTAAAAATAATATTTGTTAGCATAGATTCATTTTCAACCTAGATCTATCAAGCATTGAGAGGGATCCAATTTCTTGAGGTGTACATTTTTTTACCATTTGGATCCCTCTTGGTACTTGATAGATCTAGGTTTAAAATGGATTCATGGTAGTTTAATTTTCATTTTTTATTTTTTTAATATTTTTTTATTTATGTCAGCTAACATAAGTGACTAACCTGACAACCTGAGAGGCAGGATCTCCCCATACTCCCCCATACTGGGTTGGAGAGCACATGGCTTCAATTATTTGCAATAATTTACTTTTATCTCAATTTTCTTCAAATATTTTTATAAATATAGTGAATCACATTATGAGCATGTGTAAGTCAATAGCTTATTATTAAAATGTTATGTTTTTATCATTGTACTATTGGATATGTTATGGATGGTATGGTTCATTATTAATATACACATTTTTAATACTTATAAAAGGTGTACTGTTCAAAACTTACTCTTTGTATTAAAATACAAAAATCAGATTGTACTATCACACATTCCATCATAATATTAAAATATTATACTAATTTATCTAAGTTGCTTTAGAAATAAGTGGGGTATATGTAGAGAATATAACAATTAACATTCACAACACATGTTATTGAAGACATACAATATTGTTGTTTTTATTTACCCATCATTATTAGAAAAAAACATTCCAGTTTATGCCATTTGACAATGACCCTATTACCACAAATTTTTCATTCATTTTGATTTGTGCAATAGCAAAAATATCCTCTACACCAAGGACCAAGAACTCATCGCACCATTAGTAATTTGGTCACACTAGTTGTACATAATGGACTCCACACCAATGGTACCAACATTTCTACATGCTAGACTCACTTAACTCTAGAGTGTGGCTTTTGCTCTTCATGTTGACCATACAACTATCCCATCATATATGGATGCATGGGGTATTTTATGGTGCATTGACCATACACAATCTACCTTAAGATGACACCAAGGTCCTCTTATCCATCCTAGTGATGGCTCATCATGCGTTGAAGTACTACCTTAAGAGTCACTCACGATGGTCTACTATGTGGTTGTGGTTTCTCATTTTGATGTCGATTGTCATGGTAGGGTTCCCCTTTTGTATTTACCCCCATTTGGTTGCGTGTTTTGCTATGGTAGGTGTTTTAGGAGACCCATTTGGGTCCATCCTTTTCTAATTTAGATCCCTCTTCGGCCTTGTGTATTAATTGGTGTTTTGGGTTAATTGTAGACCCTCCTTTGGGTTCCTAGACATCCCCAATCCATTGGGGAAACTATTTGAGGCACACTCTTAGCTAAAATTTACCCAAACTTGAGTGATCTTGTAATAAGCCTTGTTGTGGCTTAGTTTTGACTAAGCGCTTGCACAAAGTAGAATTCACAAGAGATGAATCTACAGTAGTAAGATCATGTAAGCTTGAGTACATGGTTTTGTATAATCTTGAGTATGTGAAGATGAGGAGTCTGTTTGATATGTTTTCTACGTCTAATTTTCTAATTCTATATGCCTATCTCTAAATATGCAGATGCTTTTGTACACTTTTGTATGAGTGTGTTACAACTAGGGTAGGAATTTGGTAAAATTCGCACTTGTAAAAAATTAGGATTTTGACACTATTTATAAACGTTTTACAATTTGCTTTGTTTTATTTGACGTGACATGGAAATACAAACTGTATTTGACGGGAAAAATGGCCCATGACGGGCATTTTTCCCGTTAAATTCCAACGTTGGTTACAACTAGTAGATTTCATAGCATATTTTAGAATCTTCTATAAATACTTTACTCAACTATGTGTATATATATATATATATATATATATATATATATATATATATATATATGAGGCATGCAAGATAATTAACATGAGAAATAGTTAAGAGATAAATAGAATTCTGAGTCCTTGGTTGGAGTTGTGCACTAGAGTTATGTAATATCATTCACACCCGTGACCACCACCCAATGCAATGAGTGCTTAGTGGTCTCTTCAAAACCATGAAAATCTGGTCAGTGGTGACTATACTCATGGGACATGGGTCATAGATTCATGAATTACACTTTGCATGTAATCCCAAAAATGAAATCTCATTCATGTTGTTAATGTAATGGATTATTGTTTTGCTTATGTGTTTATGTTTATATTGTATCAAGATGATTTATATGTGCTTGTAATTGGTTTCAAAGTTGTTAGTTCTAATAGTTGAAATGATTGCAGATAACGAATTAGTAAGGAATGAAACTCCACTAAATCTTAACCTTTTGCATTTTGACCACATGGAATATCATATATGCCTCAGGTGAGACTTACCTCTTCTTGGAAGGTTGAATATGTTGGACATCTTTCGTGAACCCTGGGTTTGTCACAGAGCCAGCAACATGGTTTTGTCTCTAGGACCATAACCAATATAGAATACTAGAGATGTGGTAGAGGTTGAGATTCAATATTGATTCAAATAAAGGATCATGAACTTGCTTTCAAAGAAAGTGCATACATAGGGTAGGATGTTGTAATATTCGAAGAGAAATGCTTCTTTGAATGTCTAAATGAAATACTATGGGTAGAATTTCTAATGAATTTGTATGAATGCTAGAAAGGCTCACAGAGAAGCATTGACATTGGTGCTCACCATGTAGATTTGAGTGGACCACCAAAGGCTTAGTAAAGATTCAACAATATGGCCATAAATTGACCCGAGTAGTTTAATTGTGGTACAAAGATGCAGTTGAAGGTTATGCATTTGAATTTGTGGTAGAATGTCATCAATATTTGACTTAGGCATTTAATTTTTTAAGAAAGGATAATGTAAATGACATCTAGAAGGATACCAACGTGGAAAAAGATGTTTATGGTGGAACGGGGTATGTTTCCCAATTCTTCTGAGATAAAGGCATAATCCTTGCGTTAGGTTGGGGGTGTATGTGGAATAGTAGAATGACTTGAAGGAAAAGTTGGTGTCATAAGCTGCTCAAAATATTGGTGACAATAAAGGAAGTGGAATCTAAAACAAAATGGTAAAAGCGAAAATAGAGAAATGCAGGGCACTAGTGGTGAGAGGAATGGAAAATATCCACATGAGGAAAGAGTTCTTGATAAGAGGAAATGGTCCCTAACTACATTGAAATCCTGCGAGATGATGCACAGAATGAGGGAAGTAAATAAAGGAGCTTTAGAAAAACTCGAAAGTACAAGAAATTGTGTCTTGTGAATATAATAGGAGTTTGTGGAGGAGGAAATAACTTTGGAAGAAATGAGGTGGCAACCACATGCCGATGAACGGGGTGTAGATACTTGGAATATAGGTGCATAGAAGTTGGTCGAGCCTAATGACCCAAGTTTTTCCATGAAAGAGATAAACCAAGAACAAGCAATTAATTTTGTGTTGTTCTAGTATTCTAATCATACAGATTATCATAACATCAAGAAATAAGACCAAAATGATGGTGAAGCCAACCCATCCTACATCATACCCCCCTATGCATTTCAAAATTTGTTAAGACCTTGTGAATGTTACTATGTAGAGTGCAAGAGTGTGGTTAATTAATAAGTCAAGTAATCTTGTGATAATCGATGTGAATACTGCATCTATGAAATCCCAAGGGAGCCAAAATTTGGCTTCAAATTTATCTTGTTTTATAGATGTTTCCACAGGAGCAACATTAGTTATCCGATAGTTAGGACCCCATAGATTTTGTTGGTTCAAAGTCATCATAGAATGGCGATGACTCTATTAAATGACTAATCTTTGTGGTTTCCTCTATTCCATGCCATAGGTGACAAAGACATGGAGCAATAGTGGTTCCTTTGTGATATCGTTTGGAATGCATGGCGAATCCCATATGCTACATGGTTGGTAGAATTCCTAACAACACTATGAGGGGGAGCTTTGCAATGGTACATGATGTCTACGCAAAATGCTCTAGTGTTAGCATGTTATGGTCTTGATTTATCTAAAGGTAGAATTTATGAATGAGTTTCATAAGCCAAAGTTAGAAAAATAGAGCATGAAAGAATTAAAAGAGATCAATCATAAATGGGAGCGATACTTTGGGAGTATGACTAATAGTTTCAAGAATTGATAAGTTGATTGAGTTACAATATTCAAGAGGTACAACATAAAGAATGGTTTGTTGGTAGGTTATTATTTCACCTATGGACGTTGTACACCAATGGATGTTGATGCAAAGGGAAGTGCTCAAACTCGTTATGCAACTAGAGTCTACAAGTGGATTAACGGAATCCTTAATCTAGGGAATAACTCTAGGATTAGTGTAGGTATAGTACTAGTTGAATACTTTACCAAAGTAGATTTAGGAGTTGGTGAAATCCAAGCCTAGATGGAAGAGATGTAGTATCATTCGTATTATGCATGAAGACGTAATGCCACCTACAAAATGATCTTCCCATGACTTAGAGATGTGATTTGGTAGTGGAGAACCCATTTATCGGTAGCATGCCAGGAAAATCAAATGGGTCACTTTGTTAGATGTGTAGGAACTTGGGCCATGACCCACACCATTATCCTTTAGTGCAGAAGTACAACAACACTATGGTGATAGTATATTGTGAAGTTTTAAGAGTAAACACTTACCATATGGAGAGTTGCCATGCATTGTTTATGCTTCTCAAGATATTTTAAAATAATATGTTTGTGGAAAACTTAGAGGAAGGAAAACACTAGGTGCAAAATCAAAATCAAAATCAAAACCAAAACCAAAATCAAGATAATCGAGCACCAATGACACGATGTGAAACATTATCCACCATGATGTTAAAATTGTAATGAAGTGGGGCACATTGCTTGCAATTGCATGCACCCACATTAGTCTTGTTGTGGCCACTACTACAAAACTAGGCATAACATTGAGGATTGATTTGAGTTGATAGAAAAATGGGAGGCACAAGACATATGACAACATGGCGCAAACATGGTTAATTATGAATAATGGAACCTCAGTGGTGCTAAGTCACATTAGGTGTAAAATGGTATCAATATCGTCACCCATAGTGGAGTGAAGACAATCACTGATTTGGGAATTGTAGAGCAAGAACCAATCCATAGAGCTCCATAGAAGGCACCAACATTTGATCCCACACATCAAAAGTATTTTCTGTAGCATGTGGTGTAAGTCATGAGGGAATTCATTTGGGTGTGGACTATTGGCTTAGAGGACATAGAGAGACCACACACCCTAATTCGAACATTGAGAAAATGACAAATACTGTCAACACAAATAACTAAATAAGAGGAACATGGGTAAATTAATACCTTACTATATATGCTAGAATATGAGCAAGTTGTGATTAGTTTCAAAGTGGTACTCGTGTAGCTTCTAGGACAACTTACCTTTTCCATTGATCAACTGTTACATCAAGTTTAGAGAAGGTGGTTAAGGAAATAATTCCAACTTAATGCATTGATTAGGGTATATGAGGTATGGGAAGTCACAATCAGCTTAGGATTGAACATGAATAACAAGTCATACAACTTGACGAGAACTTTATACTCAAAATGAGAACTCTAATAAGAAAAAATCACATTTTTGCTATAAAAAAAACAAAAAAACCCTCGATTTAAAGAGTGGAGCTACTGGTAGAATTTTTTTCAGAACTAAAATTACAACTTTTTTGAAATCCCGATTGATAGGATTGCAATCAAACCCTAAATCAATTCCTCGATAAAAAAGTGGTGCTCTTAGAATCACCTTTTGTTTAGGGAGGGGGGTTAAAATTACGCCTAGTTCCAAACTATAACCCAAGCAACCAACATCATTGAATTGAAACTCCTAAAAATATTATTAAAAAAATAAAAAAAAACACATTAAAAACAATTGAATAACAAAAAAACATTAAAAATAACATTAAAATACAACTAAATTAAAAAATAAAATATTCTTAAAACATTTAAAATTTTTCTGCACTATACTTTAAAACCTTAACAAAACATTTGAAACACAAATTAAAAAAATAAAACACCAACAAAATATAAAAAACAAATGATAAAAAATAACAAAACATTAAAATAAAATAAAATGTAAAACAATATAACAAAAACAAATAAAATGTTAATGTTATAACAAAATAATAAAAAAATTGAAAAAATTGAAAATCATTAAATATCAAATGGTAATTACTAAGGTTTTGTGGCTTTAATGAATAAGGAGGAAGGTCTTAAGGGGGCACGATTGTGAGAATCGCACCATCCCTTAAGCACCACTTCAAGTGGTGGCACCATCATTTGGAGTGGTGCTTAAAGGGTGGCACAATTCTTAGTTTCACGATCACCTAAGACCTTCCCCTTATATATAAAATCCCTCTTATATTAACTTAAAAATGAACAAAACTTCATAAAACTTAAAACTTTATTATTTTATTAATTTTTCATATGGTTTTGAAATATATATATGTTTTATTATGGTGTTTAAATGTTTTGATATCATTTTTATAGCTTATTGTATTTTTTTAAGTATTTCCATTATTAAAGGGAGTTTTTGATATTCTTTATTAGTTTTATGTCATTGAGGAAAATGTCAAACTTAAATTTTTGATAAGATATTTTTGTAATGCTTTGACTTTAATATTTTATTTTGAGAATAAATAGTATGTTCTTAATACATTATTTACAAATATATGGTATATATACTTTTTGTTGAGTTTATGCGAATCATCACTTTATGAAAAATAATGTTAAATAGTATCATATTTATACATAAAATAGTTGAAAATACATTAAATATGTTTTGAAATGCCTCTAATTTATTCATTTTTACAAATTTTCCAAAAAAAGACTTATTTAAGAGAAGTTCAAAGAAAAAAATTCCAAAATGTATATATATTTTCATTCTAACTAGCTTCTAAATGTTAAAAAATTCAACAATGTATATATTTTTTCATTATAACTAGCTACTAAATGTATAATGTTTTTGTACAATTAAATAAACATCTGTAAATAAAAATTATAGTAATTTTTTGAACAAAACGTTTCAAAACCACAACAAAATGGTTAAAAATGAAAAACAGTGCCACCAATATACACACTTTCTGAAACGAATATAAAAACAACTACCAAAATTGATCCCCCAAAAATGAGAACAATGTCAGGTTCTCGTCAAGTTGTATAACTTGTTGAATATCTCGTTGAAGAAATCTTGGGATTTCATGGGACATTCAAGTTTGTTGTACTCGTCGATACAAATACAATTGGTGAACCAATCACATATTTTCTCGATCAATAGGATAAAGTAGATGGAGGATGACCTTGAAGGTGTGAGGAATTATGTTGACTTTGAAATTATTGAGATATTGGATGACAAGAATACCTACCCTACACTATTAGGAATTGATTGAATCTTCAATAATGATGTTATCCTAAACTTGAAGCAAAGATGGATGTTGTTTGAGAAAGAAGACCATAGAGTCATTTAACCATTAGACGCGACACTAGGAAAGCACTTTGTGGAACCCAAGGAAATTTTTTTGGATGAGGGGAACCCTAGATCAATTGTTTAACCTTATTATAGAGCACCAAAGGATCATATTGATTCTATGATAGATGGAGAGCTGAGTTGACTTAGTGTCTATTCAATTGCAATAGATTCATATATAACCTTTAATAGATGGTGGAATAGAGACTATGAACAATCCACCCAAAGGTGAACACTACTACTAGTATATATGTGGACTGGCATGAAAATAAAGGATCCACCAAAGTTTGATGGCATGAAAGATGCATTGGATTTTGTGGCCCATGTGGAAAATTGGATTGTTCCTGTGCAAATAATTGTAGCATTAAAGCGATCAGTGGGATTTGATGTCCAAATCATTATAGACTCACTTTTTTCCATACCTCAAGACCTTGTTAATAGATGAACAGTCAATTTGTCTCTATGGTTTGCTAGAAATTCTTACTCACATAGACATGTTGATAATTGTGAGCAGCATCAGACAACACAAGTTGTTCCACTCTAGAAATGAGTGCATACATTTGTGTACACCTTAGATCCATTTATAGGGAAGTAGTATTTGCAAGAGTAGATGTGATAACATATGTGGTATTGGTTGGGACTACAAGTAAGGTTTTGCACTACTTTCCAAAGCTATGGATTAAAAACATTGTATGCAACGGTGCTTCGACACATTCAATATTACCCATGGATGGAGCACCCATAATGCTTTATTGTAGGTTCCATAGAGGGAAAATCTAAGACAATAACCCCATAGATGTAGAAGCTAGTATGGACTCCACATAAGAGATACACCACTTGTAGTTGGAGTAAACAAAAGGTCACCTCATATCTTAGGATAAAGGATGACAACCCAATGTACTACCGTGATTTGATGTAGACAAAATATGTTAATATTGGTACATAGGATAACCCAAACCTTGTATCAATAAGGGACTATTGGGACACGCACACATCATAGAGATTCTCTCCTATGCTCTAGGAATATTCAATCTATTTCCATGTAGTTTCAAACAAATTAAAGGAATCCTTGGAGAACATGGTGGGGTGAAGATAACGATGTCATGTCCCTTCCTTGAAGAACATCAAAAGTGTTGACCTTGTCAAACACCTAGGGGTTCAAGAGTTGAATTAAATAATTATACCTAGGGAATTTTGGTTATTTAAAACTATTGAGGAATGTATTATGATAATTTATAATTCTAATTATTTATGCATTTATTTAATTAATGTGAAAAATAATGACATGTGGGAATGAGCTTCCATGTCAGGAGGGTGCATTAGGAAAGCCAACTTGACTAGGATTGAAATGAGTAACTGTACAAAAAACTAGCAAAAGGAATCTGTCAGAAAAAGATGAAAAGTGTCAAAAGCAGGGAAAAGCAAGTAGTTTTTAAGGAAGGAAAGTACACAAAAAGCTACCAGACACAAAGCGGGAAACTTTAGTCAATGAGGGAACAGTTTCTACTTTGGACTGAATGATACAAATAGGGAAACAATACCTAAGCTTCATACTTGCTATTTTCCTCAAGGAGGGTGCATTCATGGATTAGCGTTAGGGTTTGCAAGTGGGAAACTTTCTCAACATGTGAATTCCTTGCTCAACAAGTCACTCAACGTTTATTTAAAGATTCTTCCAACTCCATTTCTCAGTTTGTATTGTTAATGTTTTGGTGTTGAGTGAAGCTAACCTTCCATTCTAAGTGATGTGCCTCAGTCACCTTGGGTGATGCACCCTAAGCCTCCATTCTCTTCTCTTCTCTTCCATTCTTTAGTGCAGGTTACATAGATCCAAGGAGAAGACATATAATATCAATATCAAGCTTTGATAAAAACTATTCAGCCATGGAATTCAAGCTCCATTGAAGGAAACTTCACTTATGCTCTGAGATCGATGTCGGGTGTTAGTTTCAGGCCTCCATTTTCCAGTCTTGGGAACTATTGAGGGAGATCAAATCCTAAAATATTCTCCTGATATTTTTAGCTCCATATTCATGTTCTGATATTTGTTTTATAGTAAGAATTATGTCCAAGGAATCCATAATGGTAAACTTTTATGAGAGAAGTCCTCCAATGCCCATTTAAGGGGCCATTTTGTAAGTTCTAGGCATTAAATTTGATGTAATGGCCATGATAGACATAAATAAGTTATCGGATGCATAATAAAGGTAATATAAATCATTGATAATCATTAATTGCAGGTTTGATAATTTTCAACATTGAAATTTATTGTTATTTTCTTACCCTTGCTCATTGGCTGGTCAATTTTGACTAGTTTACAGTTTTTAGTGCTATGAATGATATGTAAACCAAATTAGTGTTTTGTAAGTTGATGTAGGTTGTAAATTCACCCAAAAAACCAAAATAACTCATAGATAAATAATTCATTGGGTTCGTACACCATCTGAGTGGCCTCCTCTGCGCAAGCTTTCCCTAGGTGAAAATCCTAGTTTTTTCCCAAACACCCCCAAATTCCCTCAAATTGTTTCAAATCTGTTCCAAACCCATTAAAATGATATTTTATACCTAATAAGTGACTGAAAAATCACCTAATCATTTTTTTATTGGAAGTGATTGTTCAATCTCAGTTTGCACCGGTTGTGACACCCATAAGCATGGCAGTAGACTTCAGCATAACTGATGCTCCAAACCTAAAAGGGAACAACATCCAATTGCTTAGGGATATGAAATATCTCTATCCAAAATTTTCCATTAGTTTCTTCTGTTATCCCTCTGTCATTCCCAGTTTTGTCAGTACTTCCTGTGTTTTTCCTTGTATAAAGAAAGTGATTGATCTCAATGTAAAACTTTATTTCACATTTAAATTATAGCAGTAGTAAGAGATAATATTATGATTTGATTAATATCAGGGATATTACAGTGGTATAATAGCGTTTTCCACCATACATTTTCTTGAGTAATCATTAATGAGTCCAAAATTTAATTCAGATTCTAGAAGGAAGACCTCCGAAGAAGAGGATGTTGACTCTGTGGAAGGGAGATTCTATGACGAGATGGATGAGAAGGATGAGTTCATAATTTTTGTGAGAAGTATGTTGAATTGGATGCAATATATTTCAACCAATACCATTTAGTCTGGTCGAGAGAAAAAATAGTTCCTAGCCAAGTAGTTAGGTGCCAAAGATGGAGAAGGGAGCAGCATTGGCTCCCATCCTGAAAAGAGGAAGATCATGGGTGGA
This sequence comes from Pseudotsuga menziesii, assembly GCA_001517045.1. Taxonomy (NCBI): domain Eukaryota; kingdom Viridiplantae; phylum Streptophyta; class Pinopsida; order Pinales; family Pinaceae; genus Pseudotsuga; species Pseudotsuga menziesii. Next base: position 87,661 of record LPNX011178097.1, on the reverse strand, counting down.
TCTATCTTCTCTAAGATAGGGCCTCATAATAATCCTATTGATTTAAAATATGAACCTATTTTTCATCCCTGACCTACCATTCCCAAGTTCATGAAGTATCCAAAAGAAGACCATGAAGTGCAGACTGAACCAGTTTCTTGATGGGAGGAGAAGTATGTTGCCTATCAAACCTTGTGTGAGGAGTGCAAAAGGGTTCAACCTTTCAGATATTTTTGTGAAACTAAGTATAGAGGGAATCCCAGAGGAGTTAAAATTCTACCATATCAGATTTTTGTTTGAGACATGCCATTGGCAAGATTACCCTGCCCTACTTTGATGGCACTTCCAAGTGCACAGTAAACTATTGGATTAAAAAATTGGACACCTACTTCCAACTGAATCCTATGGATGAGAGGGATGCCATCAAGATGGAAGCCTTGCATCTTGATGGGAAGTCCAATGACTGGTAGTTTCATGGCATGAAGACCTTGGGCCATTATCAAGTGGTTACTTATGAATAATTTACCTGTAGATTGGCAGAAAGTTTTGATATATCTTTCTGTGAATTGGCACATGTTGGAACTCCTGAAACCCACATATATGAATTCCAAATATTGGCAGTGATGGTCGCTGATATCTCAGAGGCTAGGTTGATACTTTTTTCTACATAATTATTAGAAAAACCTTTGAAATGGATGGTGAAAGCTTACCAACCCTCAACTTTGCAAGAATTGGTGAGCAGAACTAGAGATCTGCAAGATGCAATTTTGAGGACCAAATATCATCCCAAGACCCCCATACCTCATAAATTTTAGAATTAAAGACCTTCGATGAGGAAATTTACTTCCCTTGGAAAGAAAGATTAGTATTACAAATATCAGGATGAGCTAAGGAGGAAGAAGCTCTTCTTTTCTTGCCAAGAACCTTGTGTCCCAGGCCACAAGTGTGTTAAAGGGAAGGCACACTATATTGAAGTGTTCTTAGAAAGTAAAGAGGATATGGTGGAAGAATATGAACTTGCAGATGGATAATATGAAACAACTTAAGAAGAGGAGAAGCATCATCAAACCAACAAAAAAATTACAGTGCTTAATGGAGTGCCCTAGTTCCACACATTGAGGCTGAAAGGGGTATTGTAAGGCCAAAGAATCACAATTATTGTTGATGGGGGTGCCACCCACAAATTTATTGATGCATCCCTATTGGAGAAAATAAATATGCTAAATGAATCCTTTGAAGGTTTCACTGTGTTCATCCCGGGAAACAATACCATGGAATGCATTCGGTGGATTCCAAACCTGTAAGTGAATATAGGAGATTACACTGTGAAAGACAAATTTTACGTTTTCAATGTTGCAGATACCAACATGGTGTTGGGAGTACAATGGTTGTACTTCATTGAGGAACATTCCATGAAATAAAAAATACCCCAAATGAGTTTCAAAGAAGCAGAAGGGAAACCAGTAGTTCTGAAGGGTATGGACACTTTCCCAAGCCAATTAATTTCTACCAACCATATGAGATCGATTCCGAGGCATGGTGACATTGAATGGGATGTTTAATGATGCATTACCACTGAGGGAACTTCAGTCAATGTTTCCTACCATCCCAAATACATAAAAAAAGCTGTTGCACAAACATAAGGGTTTTTTTTAAAACTTCCCACATGGCATACCACCAAATCATGGCATCGAGCACAAAATTGAGCTGTAAGTTGTCACATTTCCCAGAAAAATACACCCCTACAAGCATCTAGATAAATTCAAGAATGATATGAGAATACCATCAAATAACTCCTTGAGCTTGGTCTCATTAGACCAAGTTCCAGTCCCATTTGCTTCTTTAGTTGTTCTGGTGAAGAAGAAGGACGAAACATGCAGAATGTGCATAGACTACCAGAATTTAAACCATAAAACCATAAAGAAATGATACCCAATCCTCCAAATTGATGAGCTGATAGATGAGTTGCATGGCGAAAATTTCTTCTCCAAAATAGATCTCCGGTAAGGATGTTAATATTTCATATGCTAGACTAGATATCATTAGTGTTCAATCCAAATTCACAACAGTAGCATATGCAGAATCATTGAAAGAAACAAAATCACAAGATATACACAATATTTATCCTAGGAAACCCTCAAGGGGAAGAAAACCCAACTAAACTTCCTCTGTATAAGATGTATAATATATAACCCCAAAATCAGGTATTCTCCTCCTTGTTGTTCTCTCTCTCTCTCTCTCTCTCTCTCTCTCTCTCTCTCTCCTATGCGCTACAAAATTGAGTGATTATGTGTTCTAATGAGAAGAACAAGTCTTCTATTTATACGCATTGAGCCAGCTGACTTTTACCCTAAAAAAGTCAGCCCCACTAAACTGTTTGGGTCGAATTCACCTAGGACGATTCAAAACAATATTTTCTATTATACATTAGGGTACTAATGACCCGACTTACTATGGAGGCTTTACCTCATGAATCTATGATGACCAATTACAATAGTAACATCATGATGGAGGAATAATAACATCTCCCTTGGGTTACATTAGTAAAATACATTTATAATATCCTTTGAAGTTACAAACTTTCAACACCCCCCCTTAACGAGAAGGTTATTCTACTGACAATATCATCATAGACTATAGGAGAATCGAGAGACTGTATCTTCAACATTATTGAGGTAATACATATATACTTCATAGGAAGTTTTCACAATCAGTAACTGGAACAGTTACTCTTCAATGTATTCATCTTCTGCATCACATGATCACTTGATCCTTTTGCATCAACGCTTCGACCTTTAGATCCTTCGTAGCAGCACTTCGATCTTCTTGATCCTTTGCAACAGTACTTCGATCTTCTCGATCCTTTGCAGCAGCACTTCGATATTCTCAATCCTTTGCAACAACACTTCCATCTTCTCAATCCTTTGCAACAGCAATTCGATATTCTCAATCCTTTTTCTGCCATGCTACCTGCAGTACACATAATCTCTTTGTGGGATGATAAATCCCTATAACTTTAGGACATAGCTCCAAGGATGATGCAATCCTCCATCATCCTACTCCCCCTTAACGAGGATGGTCCATAACAACGACCAGCTGAATCATCTACAACTGAATGTAGATCTCGACCGCACATAGATGCAGGCCCTGTCGTTCATAAGGACTCATCGTAGTGCATCCTCAGCTTCAAATATAAAACCACTCCTAAGTGAGTGTTATACTACGAAATCTACATATACATGTAGGCGTACTCCCCATACAATAGTATTATCTGTAGAGCATATCTCGACCGCACCTATGTGTCAGCCCTCATCATAGGACATCCTCATCCTGTTAGAGCTAGGACCACTCCATGTGAGTGTTATACTATGGGGTCCATGAGGACTCATCATAGAGCATCCTTGCCACTAAAGCTAGGACCACTCCCAAGTGAGTGTTATTCTATGGAATCTACATATAAATGTAGGTATACTCTCCATACAAGAGTAATTTCTGCAAAGCAGATATTGAATGCATATAGATGTCAGCCCTGTCATCCGTAAGGACTCATCGTAGAGCATCCTTTCCACTGAAACTAGGACCACTCCTAAACGAGTGTTATTCTATGGTATCCAAAAATGAATGTGGGCACTTTCCATGCGAGAGTAACATCTATAGGGCCATCCTTAGCTAGTAAGGACCACTCTCATGAGAAAAGTGTTATACCTACAAACCTCAAGAGAGGATACTATCATCCACAAGTGAATTTCGGACCTTGTCAACATCTTCAGGCGCACTTGGCCTCTTTCATGCTGGAGCATCACTGTCATCCATCATCAATGTCAATCTAATCATCACTCCCTCTTTTTCGGGAGGATCCATACTATCAACCTGCTCCCCCTTTGTCCGGGGAGGGTTCATATCTTCAACCTGTTCTTCCTTTCTGAGGAGAGTCCATATCTTTGAATTGTTCTTCCTTTCCAAAGAGGGTCCATATCTTCATCATTCCTTCCTATAAGGAAATTTTGTAGTCCCATCATTGTTCCTCCGTATGAGGAAAGTATTTTTGAACTACACCAATCTTGTCATGAAAATATTCAAAATTTACTCGAGATAGAGGCTTTGTCAGTACATCAACAACTTGCTCATCAGTACTTACACACTGGAGCTTTATAGCTCCCTTTTGTACCATATCCCTTATATAAAAGTATCATATTTCTATGTGATTTGATTTATCATGGAACAATAGATTCTCTGTCATCTTTATGCAACTCTTGTTGTCACAAATAATCATCGTGGTGTCCAACTCCATGTCAAATAGTCTTGACATCAGTTTCTGAATCCATATCGCTTCAAAACTAACGAAGCAAGCTGCTATGTACTTTGCTTCAGCTATGATGAGAGCAACACTGGATTGTTTCTTACTAAACCATGAGATCATGGCAGATCCCAGACAATAACATCCACCTGAGGTGCTCTTCCTATCTGCGACACTTACTGCCCAATCTGAATTCGTATATCCATATAATTTGTAGTCGTGATCTCTACCATAGTAAAGTCCAAGATCTATCGTACCTTTTAGGTACCTCATCACATGCTTTGCAGCTATCAAGTGAACCCGTCTAAGTTTAACTAGATACTAACTTAAGGTGTTCACAACTAAGCATATATTTGGCCTTGTATTTGTCAGATACATCAATGATCCAATGATCTATCTGTATTGAGTCATTTTCACTAGCTCTAATGACTCATCAGATAACAACTTTAGGTTTGTGTCCATGGGTGTGGCCATGGATTCACAATCCAACATATCAAATATTTTCAATATTTATTCTGTATACTTTCCCTGGTTCACAAAGATTCATTCTGGGCTCACCCACACTTCCATCTTGAGGAAATAATTCATTAATCCAAGATCTTTCATATTGAATTCTCCAACTAGATTCTTCTTGCAACGTGTGATCTGTTTCCCATTTAAAGTCAGAAATAGATCGTCCACATACAACAATAGTATGACTGGTTCATCATCCATAAACTTCATGTAAAGGTTAGTATCAACTTTACTCTTGGTAAATCCCAAGCTTGTCAAGAAGCTATCTATTTTACCATACCAAGCTCTAAGAGCTTGCTTCAATCCATACAGAACCTTTTTCAACTTACATACGTGAGTCAATCTGTCTTCAACTTCAAATCCTTATAATTTTTTGATGTAAACCTATTCCTCAATCACACCATTAAGGAAGGTTGTCTTTACATCCATTGGGTGTAGATCCCACTTCATCATGGAAGCAAGTGCCATGATGGTTCTGATGGAAGTATGCCTTGCTACTGGAGAAAATGTCTCTTCATAATCAATTCTCTCTTTTTGAGAGAATCCTCTAGCCATAAATCTTGCCTTGTAATTTTAAATACTTCCTTCAGCAACATGTTTTATCTTGTAGATCCATTTCGAAGATACCACACGCTTGTTTTATGGTTTGGGTACTATATCCCAAACATCATTCTTCATTATCGACTGGTATTCTTCCATCATTGCTTCAACCCATTCTTTCTTCTGAGCAGCTTCGTCATAGCTGGTGGGTTCTTGATCTACAAGGTCACACATCAAAGCTACATAACTTGAGTATGGATTTGATCTTTTTCTTGTTCTTGTGGAGCCTTATGGAGCTCCATATCTCTCTGCTTCTTGTACGATTTCTCTTACCCAAGCAGTTTTTCCCTTTTGAGAGATATCCATAGTAGGGGGTTCATGAGGTTCTAACATATCATGATATTCAGATTCTACTATTTCAGGAGATAATTCAACTTCTACCATTCTGGGAGGTACATCCTCTTCATGTAATTATTCAAGCTGACAACTTCTAGATTTCTTAAGAGCTGAATCTTCATCAATGTTACATCCCTACTAAGCTTGATATGATGGAATCCTGGAATGTATATCCTGAAGGCTTTGGAGACTTCACAATATCCAACAAGTATTCCTTTCTTTCCATAAGGATCCAAATTGGTTCTCTTCTCTTTCGGAATATGCACATATACTAGACAACCAAATATATTGAGATGGCTCACTTCAGGTTTCTTTCCTGTATACATCTCTTCAAGAGTCTTGAATCCAATTATATTGAGATAATCTATTTTGCACATACATGACTGTTCTTGCTGCTTCATCCCACGGGTGCATGAGGATGTCTTGGTCATGAATCATGGTCTTTACTTCTTCCATAATAGCTATATTCTTTCTTTCCGCAACACCATTATGTTGGGGATTATAGGGAGTGGTTAGTTCCCTCTTGATTCCTGCCTCCTTACAAAATGATTCAAATTCGTTTGAAGTGTATTTCCCACCATTATCTGATCTCAGTGTCTTGGTTCTCTTTTCTGAAAGGTTCTCTATCAAGGATTTGAATTCCTTGAATTTACCAAACACTTCACTCTTGTTCTTCAAGAAGTATATCCATGTATTTCTTGAATAGTCATCAATAAATGTGACATAATATTCATATCCACTTAACGATATGGAGGGCATAGGACCACATGCATCAGAATGAATTAGTTATAATTTACCTTTAGTCTTTGTTTCACTTTTCAAAAATGGATTCTTGATGTTCTTTCCTCTTGCACATCCTTTGCAAGTTCCCTCATGTTAAATATTCAGATTTGGTAACCTTGTTACCACCTTGCTCACATAGGGCAGTGCTTTGTAGTTGATGTAAGCAAGCCTCCTATACCACAGTTCACTTGAGATGGTAGTCTCATGGACAAGGGTTGTCTTTGGATGTCCTTTGAGTTTGTACAGTCCTCCTTCTTTTTCACCAATGAACTAAACATCTTCAAGTGTCTTTCCTTTGGCCCACAGAATTACATGTCTATCTATAAAAACAACTCTATATCCTTTCTTACCTAGAGCTTAGATGGAAAGTAGATTCTTTTTCAAACCTGGTACATACAATACTTCCTTCATCTTCATGGAAGTCCCAGATTCAAGCTTGTAGATTTATTCACTAATACCTTTGATGGGATATTGATAGTCATATCCCAATGATATTTTCTAAGGAGAGTCATTTTCTTCAAGTCCTAATAGATTTTGCTTCTTCCATGTCATGTGATTTGAAGCACCACTATCAATAAGCCATGTATCTTCTCTAGTTTTTACAGACCCAGAGAGTGCAGAGAATAGTACATATTCATCTACATCTTCTTCTTTTGTTAGTTTTTTTCAGGGTATTTCTTCCTCATCCTCATCTTGAACTAGATGAGCATGATGTCTCTTGTTGCTGTTGTTCTTCTTTGGTGATGGAAACTCTCTGGAAAGGTGTCCTATATTATGACAGTTGTAGCATCGATACTTTGAGTAATCCTTCTTTTTCTTTTAAAACTTCTTCTTTGAAGGTTTATGGTTACCCTTTTTGAAGTTTGATTGTTTTCTTCATTTAGTACGGATGGCTAGAGCCTGATCATCTTCTCTGAGTAGAGCTTCTCTGTTAGCTACTTTAGCTTCTTCTTGAATGCAATCTTCCTATACTATGTCAAACTTCATACTTTATTTTGTGTCACATAGAGTCTATATGAATGAGTCCCAAGGTCTAGCGAGACCACTAAGAGCAGCCATAACTAGTTCATCCTCATCAAGGGTGTCTCTAATGGAACTTAGTTTCTCTCTGAACTGGGATACCCTTGTGAAGTAATATTGAATTGATTCTCCTTTTCTCATCTTGGTGCCATTCAATTGAACTATTAGATTCGTATTTCTGTTGATGTTCCTTCCCTCATACATTATGGAAAGTGCATCATACATTTTCTTTGATGTCTTCTTATATGACACTTGAGGGATCAAGTGATCTTTAATAGAATCAACAATGATCCTTATTGCCTTGATTAGGTCTTGTTCATGCTTCTCCTTAGCTTCAAATTCTGTTGGTTCTGCAACTTTATCCTTGATGTACTTCTCAAGCCCATTCTTTCTAAGAATGAGACCAATCATATTCTTCCATGCTAGGAAGTTTTCTATGCCTTCCAATTTGTCCTCAAGCTTAGTGCTTGGGGCCATCTTGTCCAGTAGGTTACTAACAATTCAAATTTCTAAAAATGAAAAGCTGAACTTATAGAAGCTGTTCTTGACTGAGGCGAGTTGGTTGGTCCAACTAATTTCTGGAGATCACAAATCTTTACCCTTCAAATCCTACTTCCGAGGTTGCAACTTCTACAGAATTTATGGTTCTGGTTTTCTGCAGTTTTATAGTTCAGGGCCAAACAAGGTTTTGGCTTTCTCGGAGATTCAACCACCCAAAAAATCCGATATTGGGATCAATAGATGCACTCTAGGGAGGCACAAATTTCTATGCGAGCAGATATTCCAGATTCCAAACTTTTACAGAAACCCTAATTTATTCCGGAGGAAGAGGAGAGAGAGTTTCACCTTGTGATAGTTGTCCTATTCAGGCTAGCTCTGATACCTTGTTAAGATTTCATATGGTAGACTGTATATCATTAGTTTTCAATCCAAATTCACAACAGTATCATATGAAGAATCACTGGAAAAAACACAATCACAAGATATACACAGTATTTATCTTGGGAAATCCTCAAGGGGAAGAAAACTCAACAAAACTTCATATATATAAGATGTATAAGATATAAACCCAAAAATAGGTACTATCCTCCTTCTTGTTCTCTCTCTCTCTCTCTCTCTCTCTCTCTCCTATGATCTACACAAGTGAGTGAGTCTTTGTTCTAATGAGAAGCACAACTCTTCTATTTATACACATTGAGCCAACTAAATTTTACCCTAGACAAGTCAGCCCCACTAAACTGTCTAGGCGGACTTCACCTAGGAAGACTCAAAACAATATTTTATGTTTTTCATTAGGGTACTAATGACCCGACTTACAATGGAGGACTTACCTCATGACTCTATGATGACCAATTACAATAGTAACATCCCGATGGAGGAATAATAACATATCCATTGAGTTACATTAGTAAAATACATTTAGAATATCCTTTGAAGTTACAATATTTCAACATAGGATACCACCAAATTAGAATGAGGGAGGATGGCATACATATGACAACATTCCATTGTCATTTTGGTCACTTTGACTTTTTGGTCATGCCATTTGGCTTGACTAATGCTTCAACAACCTTCCAATATTGCATGAACAAGGTGTTCAGTGAGAAGCTCCGTAAGCATGTCATTATCTTTTTTGATGACATTTTCATGCATAGTAGGACATGGGAGGAGAACCTACTCCATTTAGATGTTTCACTAACTATACTTGCAGATCAATATTTTTATGCTAGTTTGTCCAAGTGTGAGTTTTGCATGACTTAGCTTCTCTATCTCAGCCATGTGATATGCCAAGAAGGAGTCATGGTGCACCAAGAGAAAATCGAGGCCATCTTGGATTGGCCAAGCCCAAGAAACCTCACTGAGTTGAGAGGCTTCATTGTCCTTTGAAACTACTACCATAATTTTTTCAAAGGTTACTCCAACTTCATTGCACATTTGACAGATCTAGCCAAGACGGGGGCATTAAATTAGAATGGGGAAGTAGAAGAAGCTTTCCAAAATATGAAGGAAATAATGAGCAGTAGTCTAGCACTGCCTAATTTTACCAATCCTTTTTTGTTGGAGTGTGATGCCTTAGGGGAAGGAATTGAAGCTGTTTTGATGCAAGAAAGGAATCCCATTGCCTATGAGAGAAGAAAATTACATCCTCATGAAAGGTTGTATTCTATTTATGACAAGGAGATGTTGGCCATCATGCATGCATTGGATAAGTTACGACAGTATCTGGTGGGAAGAAAATTCATAGTGAAGAATGATCACAAAAATATAAGCCACTTCCTTACCCAAAAGGAGCTTAATGACAAACATCATAAATGGGTAAGAAAAGTACAATCCTATGAATTTGACATTGAATACAAGAAGGGAAATATGAATGTGGTGGCTTATGTACTTTATTGCAAGCCCAGACTCTCTTTTCTACAAAAACTTATTGAATGGAAGTTATAGTTGGGAACTATGATGCAGGAGCATCATGATATGCCAACAATGTGATGAGTTGGTCACATGTTGTGGCATATTTTTGGTTTTGCCGAGTCATAGTTTGTTAGCACCGATAGGAATAATTGCGGATCATGACTTCCTGCGAGGAGATCACACCACAAGTAGTTTGTTGTTGAAATAAACACTTCATCATGCGTTGTAGTGTTTTATTTTTGGTTGCAGGACCACTCAGTGTAGGATTACAGTTGAGGTTAAATAGGCAGATTAGAGAAGTAGAGGGGGTTTTGTCCTTCAGTTCTGTTCTTTAGGGTTGGAATCCCATTTGTAGAGAGACGGACAAACCTGCGTCTGGTTTTGCTTGTAAATATTTTAATAGACTGAAGAAGGAGAGTTGAGCTTTGTGCATGTTTGTTTGCTTAATAGAAGGTTTAGCTATGTGTTTGTAGTGTTATTAGCCTAGATGCATTTACTGGTTTGAGTTGTGTATTCGTGAAGAGTTGAATTCGGTGATTTTCTGAACATTTGTGTATTTTTGTGAAAGGGTTGATTCACGCATTAAATTGTTGCTTGAATAGTTGAAATAGATCGTAGATACATGCATAGGGGTATTAGGCTAATTAATATTAAATATTGCAGGCTGGATCGATCGATTCTATGATCAATCGACGCAACACACAGATTTTCTGCATTAACAAGTTTTGCAGAGAATGAACGGTGGGGATTGAATCCGCAGATGAAGATCTGACGGTCTAGGAGAGATACACAACGGAAGTTGTGAGGGCGATAATAGATATACAAATATCTATGAGATCCGTGCCAAAGAGTAGATTGATGGTCATGGAGAAGGTCGCAAAGATCTAATGGCTGGGAAAATTGAGGATGAAAAGTTGCGGAAGGAAAGTTGTGGGGGAGAAACTTTGGAAAGATAGTCGCGCATCCTACATCCCGCATCCAGCTTGCGGAAACTCTATTGCGCAAACAGAGTTGCGGAAACAGTGCTGTGGGAAGGCCTGTTGTGGAAACCTTGTTGCGGGAATAGAGTTGTGGAAAGGCTTGTTGTAGAAACAGAGTTGTGGAAACTCTGTTGTAGAATTAGAATTGCGAGGAGGCAATTTTAGCCCAGAATTTCACCGAGGGATAAATTTGGCAGTCCTAATAAGTGTAGGACCCACCAGATCCTGGAGGTGCTGGTTGGGTTGGCTATGGATGACACTGCCTGCACCAATTTTGGTATCATAGTAGGTGTAAAAATATTTGTACACTATGGAGAGGAATCTTGCAATATTAATTTCTAGGTTGAGGGCAGAGTGTTGATTTCTAAACAGAGGAGTTACGAAGGATATTGTGGTATGAGAACCCTCAAAACAGAGTGTTGTAGTAAATGAATACAAATATCAAGCCTGTAGAGAGCATAGGAAGTGCTCAAAGGTTCTGTGTGAGAAACAGATAAATGCCAATAGGTCAAGTAGGAGGAATGTTGATGAGGTATTGAGAGGGTAGGCTTGTTTGCAGTTCATCATGAGTGTGGGAAAACTCATGGAGGAGGTATGGAAGGTGGCTACTTAAAGTCATCTAAAGGGTTCAAAAGGAAGGCACGGTAGAATAAGGGAAGATGCTAGAGCAAGTGGTGTCAAGAGGATGAGTCAAAGCAGCTTTGACAGAGAGGTTACTGAGCTGAAGAAGGGGCTTAGTAAAGTGACCGAACTATTGCATGAGGAATCTACAAAAGGTCATTATTATGGATGGAAACTGAAGAGGAGGGTGCAATGGCCTGTACAGAGGTTATGTTCCAGGAATATCAAGCACAAACTTAGTGTTTGGGTGAAGAAAGAGGAAAGAATCGGGGCAGATGAGCATGAGGAAGAAGTTCACATGATGTGTGAACCTGAGCAAGGTGTGTACCTTGAAGAAGGGAAAAAGGATGCTGATATAGAGTTTACTGACAAACTCATGGACATGGAAAAGATTTCATATCAGTATATAGAGGAAAATGAGAATGTTGATGAGAAGTCCATTGACGATTTCAAAGGTTTTTTTACAAAAATAGATCAGCATGGAAGAATGGAGGAGAAGGCATCAGTTGAGGCTGAAGTGCCTTATGTTTTTCAAATGGACAATATGTGTTTAATTGCAGGTTTCACAGTTGGAACAGAGGGACAATTGCTGAATATTTTCTAACAGTTTAAACAGGATAAAGGTGAAGTAAAAATCATGGACATGTGGAATTTCTATATTTTAAACCTTTATTTGCTAACTTTGTTACATGTACTATGTAAGTGGATAGCTAGAATGGTGGATGAGGAAGCAGAGTTGCTTGGTGGTAATCAAATTTCCTTTGATTGGCTAAAGGAAACTACAGAGGAAGAAGTTGTCTTGAGGAGCAGCATGGAAATTTAGAATAGAGTTAAATATAGTGAGAGAAATGACAGTGAATTGGTTGAACAACAGAGGGAGAAATATTTGGAAGTTATTTATACTTCTAGGAAAATGGAATTTGTAGTGGAGAAGGGAATCTAGACAAACATGTTTCAACAAAGAATCATACTGGATAAGGAGATAGGAGTTATGGAATCTCATGCAGAGATGTAAGAGGAACAATGACAGTGAGGTTCAAACAACCATTTGTATGATTATGGAAGACTGTGAAGATCATTGCAGAGTTGATGAGCGGAAGTAGTTACAAAGAAATATGTGGGATCCAAGAGGTATGGAGATTAAAATTACATGACCAAGAGGTCATAGTTTCTTTTGGAAATCACAAGAATGGTGATGTCAAGTGAAAGGTGAACATGACTGTTTTGTGGAGTCAAAACATATACCAGAAATTTGTTGTTGATAAAGTACTAGAAAGTATGGTTGAAGGGGTTGTTCGAGATGAGAACACCACTCAAACTTACACTTTGAGTATCTGCTACAAGCTTACAAAAAAGTGTTATATTTTTAACATTAAGCTAGTATAACATTAGGATCTTTAACTGAGAAAACAACAAGCACATCAATCAAACACAAGAGATAATGAACACAGTATTTTTCCTCAGGGAAACCATAAATGGAGAAAAACCCACAACTTCCTCAGAGATAGAATCAGAACCAATAGTAAAACCCCAAAATAGTAAGATGATATCCTGACAGTAGTAACCTTCTTTCTGTCTAGCCCCAGTGTCTTCTCCTTCCTCAACTATGCGCTACACTTGAGTGTGTATGAGTTGTGTACTAAATAGAAAGGCTAGATCTCTATTTATACTAATCCCGACATGACTAAAAACCTACTAGGGCCGACCTCTCTAGGAGAGTCTAATAACCCTAGTGCCCCAAAATTGCGGGGACTTTAACCCTTAGACAATAGGAGGGTTACCCACAATGACTTGACATGACTTGTTTACATTATAGATCTTCCCGATTGGAACATCGAGGCATGAAATGACTCAAGCACATTAAAAATACATCCCGGAATAAACATCGGGTTACAATACATAAGAAATACAAGTGAATACATTCCAAAGTTACATATACATCAACACTCCCTGTTAACTAGGAAGGTATTCTCTCGACACAATTTTCAACACAAGTATTCTTCTCTGTATCATCTGGGTCATCGTTAAGTTCTCGTCATCTTCATATTCAAGTCATCTTCATCTAGATCTGGATCATCGCTTGATCTGGATCATCATCACTAGATCATACTCGATCTGGATCATCACTGGATCTAGATCATCACTCGATCTGGATCACCATCACTGGATCTGGATCATCACTTGATCTGGATCACCATCACTGGATTTGGATCATCACTCGATCTGGATCACCACTAGGTCATCATCACTAGATCTGGATCATATCTCAATTTGGATCATCACTGCTGGATCTGAATCATCACTCGATTTGGATCATCTCAGAGACATCATAACTGGATCTGGATCATAGTTCGATCTGGATCATCACTGGGTCATCATCATATGTGCTATCTCATGATTCTTCTCATCACAGGAAGTTCTACAGAGCCATCCCTTTTTCATGCTAGGTGTAGGCCTACCTCCTCGTAGGTCTTTGGTAGCCCTTACATCTGACCTACTCGTCAGAATGGCAAGCACTCACATATGACCTTGACTCGTCAGAAAGGCAGAGCACTTACATTTGACCTTGACTCGTCAGAAAGGCACTCGGTCCTATACTGAGGGTTCTTAGTAACTAACCAGGTGCCTCCATTCAGAGAATGGAAGTAGCCCTTACATCTGACCTACTCGTCAGAATGGCTGGTACTCACATCTGACCTCCTATTCAAAAAGGCGGTAGGCCTTAAATTTGATCATGTAGGACCTCATTCTATAGTCACATCAGAATGGTCGGCACTCACATCTGACCTACTTGTTAGAAAGGTGGTAGCCCTTACATCTATGTAGGATCTCATCCTACATTAGAATGGTCGGCACTCACATCTGACCTCCTCATCAGAAAGGCGGTAGCCCTTACATCTATGTAGGAACTAATCCTACATCAGAATGGCCGACACTCACATCTAACCTACTCATCAGAAAGGCAACAACCCTTATATCTGATCAAGTGGGAACACATCCCTCAATCACATCAGAATGGCCATGCGCTCACATCTGATCATGTAAGACTACATCTTACAATTGTCTCAGAAAGGCCCTCAGTCTAAGACCAAGTATTCCTGGTAACTCACGAGGCAGCTCCATTCCAAGAATGGAAATAGCCCTTATATCTGATCATGTAGGAACCAATCCTACAGTCATATTAGAATGGCTCAGCACTCATATATGACATGGAAGGAACCAATCCTCTCACCATGATAGAATGGCTCAGCCCTTACATCTGGCCTACTCGTTAGAATGGCTTTCAAACTCGTCACTTCCCCTTGGAAGGGACCTCGATCTGGAGAACACCAAGCTTCTCCTTGAAGTACTCAAACTTCACTCTGGCCAATGGCTTCGTCAACACATCAACTATCTGATCATCCGTCGCAATATACTGGAGCTTCACTGCTCCCCTCTGCACCATATCCCTGATATAGTGATAATTGATCTCAATATGCTTCGACTTGTCATGGAACACTGGGTTCTCTGAAAATTTCACACAACTCTGGTTGTCACAGTGTATACAAGTAGCATCCAACTAGAGATCAAATAAATTAGACAGTAGCTTCCTGAGCCATACTTCCTCACAACTAGTTGAACAAGTTGCGACTTACTATGCTTCAACTATACTCAGTGCCACACAAGATTGCTTCTTGCTAAACCAAGAGATCACACTTGATCCCATACTGAAGCAACATCTTGAAGTGCTCTTCCTATCGATGGAACTGCCTGCCCAATATGAATCAACATAAACCTCCAGGTTAATCTTCTGATTCATATCGTACTTGAGCCCATAATCAACCGTACCTCTCAGGTATCTTAGAATATGCTTTGCAGCAATCAAGTGAACATTTCTCAGATCTGTCAAGAACTAGCTTAAGGTGTTCACAGCAAAGCAAATATTTGGTCTAGTGTTCATCAGGTACATCAAGGAACCAATCATCTGACAATACATCGTATCATCAACCGAATCTGATGAAGCATCGCTCAATAGCTTCAGGTTTGATGCCATAGGTGTGGCCATAGCCTTGCATTCCATCATCCCAAACCTTTTCAGGATCTCTACCGCATACTTCTCTTGTCCAAGGGAGATTCCATCTGCACTCTTCCACACCTCCATACCTAGAAAATAATAATCATACCCAAGTCCTTCATTTTGAACTCGGCAGCAAGCTTTCTCTTCGTATCAGAAATCAAACCATCCATACCTGTCACAAATAGATCATCTACATATAGTAGGAGCATCACTGGGTTGCCATCTTCAACCTTGTAGTAAATGTTGGAATCTGCTTTACTCTTGGTAAAGCCCAAACTGGATAGAAAGCTGTCAATTCTACCATACCAAGTCTTGGGTTCCTATTTCAAACCGTACAGGGATTTCTTCAATCTACATACATGAGACTCTCTGTCATGTGTCTCAAAACCAAGTGGCTGTTCTACATACACTTCCTCTTCCACTACACCATTCAAGAAAGCAGTCTTGACATCCATTTGGTGTATCTTCCATTTCATCACTGAAGCCAGGGCAAGTACTGATCTGATGGAAGTGTATCTGGCTACAGGTGCAAAGGTTTCTTCATAATCTATTCCTTCTTTCTGTGAGAAACCCCAAGCAACAAATCTTTCTTTATATTTTTCTATGCTACCGTCTACAACATGCTTGATCTTGTAGATCCATTTGGAAGTTACAACTGACTTCCCTTCTGGTCTTGGGACAACATCCCAAACATCATTATTCATGATCGATTGATATTCTTCGATCATATCATCCTTCCATTCTTTCCATTTTGCCGCTTCTTCATAACTGGAAGTTTCTTTATCAATGAAATCACATAGTAATGCTACATACCTGGAGCAGGATCTGGTTCTTTTTCTTTCTCTGTGATTCTCTTCTGGAGCACCATATCTTTCCGCACCTTGGATAATTTCTCATACCTAAGCAGGTATCCTCTTATGAGGATTATTCTATAGAGGCGGATCTATAGGTCTTTGTGGTTCTTCAAACTCTTGATCTTCTTCTTGAGTTTTTTCATTCATGGTTGTATCATGAATTCTGGGTGCTTTTGCTTCTTCAGATTCTTCAACAGGTTTCATTCTGGATTTGTTGTAAGTTGTGTCTTCATCAAATGTCACATCCCTGTTGATGTCAATATTCTTGTATCCTGGGAAATATATTCTGTAAGCCTTCGAGCTTTCAGAGTATCCCACAAATATACCCTTCTTTCCTGAAGGATCTAATTTTGTTCTCTTTTCTTTTGGAATGTGTATGTACACAGGACAACCGAATATTCTGAGATGGCTGACTTTTGGTTTCTTGCTGGAGAAGACTTCTTCAGGAATCTTGTTCTCGAGTACTCTATGTGGAGTACGGTGCTGTACATAGCAGCTTCCGCCCAAAGATGCATAGGAAGATCTTAATCATGAGGCATTGCTCTTGCAGCTTCCATGATAGTTCTATTCTCCCTTTCTGCAATCCCATCCTGTTGTGGATTATAAGGAGTGGAAAACTCCCTCTTAATCCCTGAGTATTTGCATAACTCTTTGAATTCATTAGATGTGAATTCTCCGCCATTTTCTGATTGAAAGGTCTTGATCTTCTTGTCTGTGAGATTCTCTATCAAGGCTTTGAATTCCTTGAACTTGCTGAATACTTCATCTTTGTTTTTCATGAAGTAAATCCATATCTTCCTAGAAAAGTCATCAATAAAAGAAACATAGTATACATACCTGCTTAGTGATCTTGATGACATAGGACCGCATACATCAGAGTGGATGATTTCCAAGATTCCTTTTGCTTTGCGTTCACTACTTGGAAATGTCTTCTTTGTATTCTTTCCTTTTGCACATCCTTTGCAGACCCCATGTTTTGCTTAAATTTCTGGAAGACCTTCAACAACTTTGCTTGCAATTGGTAGTGCTCTGTAATGCACATGTGCAAGCCTTCTATGCCAAAGTTCATTTGGCTCTACTATGTCATGAAGCAAGGCTTGTTCTGGATGGCCCTTCAATTTGTATAGACCTCCTTCTTGTTCCCCAATCACTACTGCATCATTAATAGTCTTTACCTTTGTCCACATGATGACTTGGCCATCTATGAATGCAACCCTCATGCCTTTTGCATCTAATGCAGATATGTAGAGAAGGTTCTTCTTGAGTCCTGGTACAAACAATACATCTTGCATCCTCATAGAATTTCCAGAGTCTAGTTTATAAGAAGATTCCCCACTACCCTTTATTGGATATTGATAGTCATCTCCAAGCTTCACCTTGTGAGGTGATTCATGTTCTGAAAGTTTCACAAAGGATTCTTTGAATCCTGTCATATGCATGGAAGCCCCACTATCTATAAGCCAATCATTGCTTCCATGTGTGATATTTCCCATGAGAGCAGAAATCAAGACATATTCTTCATCACTTGAAGAGTCTTCACTTTCATATCTGGTTTTCTTCTTGGATGGTTCATCATCCTCTGCAGCATGAGCATGATGTCTTTTCTTGTTGCCCTTTTTATTATTTTTTCTTTTAGGACAATATTTTGCAAAGTGTCCTACTTCATCACAAGTATAACATCTGCCTCTAGAGAAATATTTTCTAGAGTTAGTTTTAGAAAAATGCTTACCTCTGGAGTGATGAGAACTTCTTTTGGTTTTCTTGGAATGTACTGTGAGAGCTTTATCTTCACTTCCCATCTTCTCTTCTTTGGATGCTATCCTAGCATATTCTTGAGAGCATTCTTCCCATAGTCTGTTGAACTTGACTAACTTCTTTCTGGCACATATCCCTTGAATAAAGGATTCCCATGATCTAGGGAGACCATTCAAGGTGGTCATTACGATCTCAACATTTTCCACTTCTTCATCTACTGCTTCCAGTTGATATTTGATTTGAGAAACTCTTGTGAAGAAAGACTGGATGGTTTCTGCATTTTGAATCTTCACATTCTTCAGTTGGTTTCTCAGAGTCATCTTCTGGTTTATGTTCTTCCCTTCAAACAATTTGGTTAGGGAATCAAACATAGATTTAGGTGTCTTTAGGGAGGACACTTGTGGTATGAGATGATCCTTGATAGAATCAACAATGATTCTCTTTGCCATAACCATCTTCTTCTTATGTAATACCTTAGCCTCATCTCCCTCTAGAACTGGAACCTCTTCATTGATGTAGGAGTCCAATTCATTCTCTTCCAGGACCAGGGAGATCCTATACTTCTAGGCTCAGAAGTTATCATCTCTCTCAAGCTTTTCATCAAGCTTGGTATGATGAGACATCTTAACTGAGAATCTCAAATGGAAATACAAAATATTTAGATCTTAACAGTTCAAGATGTTGGATCTGGATTTGTAGCTGAAATTATGCAGTGCTGGTTCAAAAGCAGATTAGGGTTTTGCTTTTCTGGAGTTCTATCCAACCAATTGCTTTGAAATTGATCCCTAACTTCGATTTTAGGGAGGAGATCAATTCAGGTCTGGGCTCACTGAAAAATTCCTCTTTTGTGAAAAGCCCTAATTTTCGGCAGTAGTGCCGGGTCCAAAACTGAAAAACCTTAGAATTGGATTCTGCTTCGACAGAAAGATGCGCCCTAAGGAGGAGAGTTATTCCAACCTTATTTTGCTGAAAAACTGTGGAGAGAGATCCACAAAGTGGGAAGCCCTAGTTCCCACAGCTGCACAGTGTCTTCTTCTTAGGTCAGCTCTGATACCATGTTATATTTTTAACATTAATCTAGTATAACATTAGGATCTTTAACTGAGAGAACAACAAGCACATAAATCAAACAAAAGAGACAATGAACACATTGTTTTTCCTCAGGGAAAAAATAAATGGAGAAAACCCCACAACTTCCTCAGAGATAGAATCAACACCAAAAGTAAAACCCCAAAATAGTAAGATGATCTCCTGATAGTAGTAACCTTCTTTCTATCTAGCCCCAGTGTCTTCTCCTTCCTCAACTATGTGCAACACTTGAGTGTGTATGAGTTGTGTACTAAATAGAGAGGCTAGCTCTCTATTTATACTAATCCCGACATGACTAAAACCCTACTAAGGCCTACCTCTCTAGGAGAGTCTAATAACCCTAGTGTCCTGGAACTATGAGGAATTTAACCCTTAGACAATAGGGGGGTTACCCACAATGACTTGACATGACTTGTTTACATTACAGATCTTCCCGATCGGAACATCGGGGCATGACATGACTCAAGTACATTACAAATACATCCCAGAATAAACATCGGGTTACAATACATAAGAAATACATGTGAATACATTATGAAGTTACATATACATCAACAAAAAGTAGCAGAAAGGGAGCTCATGGATAGGATCCCATGAAAAGGTTCAAGCTGGGGAGTCTGATGTAGAAGCATCATGGAATGCCAAAAATGTGATGATTTGGTCACATGTTGTGGCATATTTTTGGTTTTGCCGAGTCATAGTTTGTTAGCACCGATAGGAATAATTGCGGATCATGACTCCCTGCAAGGAGATCATGCTGCAAGTGCTTTGTTGTTGACAGAGACATTTCATCATGCGTTGTAGTGGTTTATTTTTGGTTGCAGGACCACTCCATGTAGGATTTACAGTTTAGGTTAAATAGGAAGATTAGAGAAGTAGAGGGGATTCTGTCATTCAGTTCTGTTCTTTAGGGTTGGAATCCCATTTGCAGAGAGATGGGCAGACATGCGTCTGGTTCCGCTTGTAAATATTTTAATAGAATTAAGAAGGAGACCCGAGCTGTGTGCATGTGTGTTTTCTTAATAGAAGGATTAGCTATGTGTTTGCAGTGTTATTATCCTAGATACATTTACTGATTTGAGCCGTGTATTCGTGAAGAGCGGACTTCAACGGTTTTCTGAACATTTGTGTATTTTTGTGAAAGGGTTGATTCATGCATTAAATCATTGCTTAAATAGTTCAAATAGATTGTAGATGCATGCATAGGGGTGTTAGGATAATTAATCTTAAAGATTGCAGGCTCGATTGATCGATTCTATGATCAATTGGTGCAGCATGTAGATTTTTCGCATTAATAAGTTTTGCAGAGAATAAACAGTGGGGATTGAGTCCACAGATGAAGATTTGATGGTCCAAGAGAGATCCGTAATGAAAGTTGAGAGGGAAATAATGAATCTACAAAGATATGTGAGATCTACACCAAAGAGTAGATCGACAATTGTGGAGAAGGCTGCAAAGATCTAACGGTTGGGAAAATTGCGGAAGAAAAGTTGTGGAAGGAAATTTACGGGGGAGCAACTTTGGAAAGTTGGTCGCACATCCTACATCCCGCTTGTGGAAAATCTGTTACGGAAAGGTGGTTGCGAAAACAGTGCTGCAGGAAATCTTTGTTGATGTATATGTAACTTCGGAATGTATTCTTCTATGTATTTTATATTATTGTAACCCGATGTTTATTCCGGGATGTTTCTATTATGTATTTGAGTCATGTGGTCATGCCCCGATGTTCCGATCGGGAGGATTATAATGTAAACAAGTCATATCAAGTCATTGGGTAAGTCCCCACTATTTATGGGGCACTTGAGTTATTATACACTAATTAAGGTGTAGGCTCGAGTAGTAATTATTAGGTTGAGTGCACTTCAAGTCAACGGAAGAATATAAATAGAGAGTGAGAGTCTCTCTATTTATCACTTGTGACTTAGCTCTCTTGCTCTCTCAAGTGTGGCGCACTTTTTGGAGAAGGAAATTCTTGGGCTAGACAGAAGACAGAATGCTGCTATTGTGAAGGGAGGTCATCTTACTGTTTTGGGATCACATCTTGTGGTGATACTATCTTAGAGGAAGTTGAGGGGTTTTCTCCATTTATGGTTTCCCCTCCTAAAAATCTTTGTGTCTCTTGTCTCTTGTGATGTGCTTATGTGATTGTTGTGCTTGTTATTCTCTCAGTGAAAAGATCTTGTTATAATGCTAGCTTAAATGTTGAAAAACTAACAATCTTGTTGTGGAAACTCTATTGCGGGAATAGAGTTGCGGAAAGGTCTGTTGCAGAAACAGAGTTGCGAAAACTTTGTTATGGAAGTAGAATTGTAGGGAGGCAATTTTAGTGCAGAATTTGGCTGAGGGCTACATTTGAAAGTCCTGCTAAGTGTAGGAGCCACTAGATCCTGGAGGTGCTGGCTGGGTTGGCTGTGGTTGACCCCGCCTGCACCAATTTTGGTATCAGATCAGGTGCAAAAATATTTGCACACTATGGAGAGGAATCTTGCAATATTAATTTGTAGGTTGAGGGCAGAGTGTTGATTTCTGAACATAGGAGTTACGAAGGATAATGTGGTATGGGAACCCTCACAATAGATTGCTGTAGGAAATGAATGCAAATCTCAATCCTGTAGAGAGCATAGGAAGCGATCAAAGGTTTTGTGTGAGAACCAAAGAAATGCCAATAGGTCAAGTAGGAGGAACCTTGATGAGGTATTGAGAGGGTAGGCTTGTTTGCAGTTCATCATGAGTCTGAGAAAGCTCATGGAGGAGGTATGGAAGGTGGTTACTAAAATTCATCTAAAGGGTTCAAAAGGAAGCCACAATAGAACAAGGGAAGATTCCAGAGCAAGTGGTGTCAAGAGGACGAGTCAAAGCAACTTTGACAGAGAGGTTACTGAGCTAAAGAAGGGGCTTAGTAAAGTGATCGAACTGTTGCATGAGGAAGCTATAGAAGGTCAGTATTATGGATGGAAACTGAAGAGGAGGGTGCAATTGACTGTACAGAGGTTATGCCCCAGGAATCTCAAGTGCAAACTTAGTGCTTGGGTGAAGAAAGAGGAAAGACTCGGGGCGACTGAGCATGAGGAAGAAGTTCACATGATGTGTGAACCTGAGAAACTTGTGTACCTTGAATAAGAGAAAGAGGATGCTGATACAAAGTTTACTGAAAAACTCATGGACATGGAAAATAGTTCATATTAGTATACAAGGGAAAATGAGAATGTTGATGAGAAGTCCATTGAGTATTTCAAAGGTTGTTTTGCAGAAATAGATCAGCATGGAAGAATGGAAGAGAAGGCATTAGTTGAGGCTGGAGTGCCTTATGTTTTTCAAACTAACAATATGTGTTTAATTGCAGGTTGTACAGTTGGAATAGACTCGACAATTGCTGAATATTGTCCAACATTTTAAAGAGGATGAAGGTGAAGGTAAAATCATGGAAATGTGGAATGTCTCTATTTTAAACCTTTATTTGCTAACTTTGTTACATATACTATGCAAGTGTATATCTAGAATGGTGGACGAGGAAGTAGAGTTGCTTGGTGGTAGTCAAATTTCCTTTCATTGTCTAAAGGAAACTACAAAGGAAGAAGTTGTCTTGAGGAGCAACATGGCAATTCAGAATAGAGCTGAAGATAGTGAGAGAAATGATAGTGAACCGGTTGTAAAATAGAGGGAGAAAGATTTGGAAATTCTTTATACTTTTAGGAAAATGGAAGTTGTAGTGGATAAGGGAATCCATACAAAGGTGTTTCAGCAAAGAAGCCGACTGGATGAGGAGATAGATGAGTTATGGCATATCATGTAGAGATGTAAGAGGAACAATGACAATGAGGTTCAGATAGTCATTTGGATGACTGTGGAAGACTATGAAGATCATTACAGAGTTGATGAGAAACATCAGTTACAAAGCAAGATGTGGGATCCAGGAAGTCTGGAGATTAAAATTACATGACCAAGAGGTCATGGTTTCTTTTGGAAATCACAAGGATGGTGATGTCAAGTGAAAGGTGAACATGACTGTTTTGTGGAGTTAGAACATATACCAGAAATTTGTTGCTGATAAAGTGCTGGAAAGTATGGTTGAAGGGGTTGTTTGAGATGAGAACACTAATCAAAATTACACTTTGAATATCTACTGCAAGCTTACAGAAAAGTAGCAGAAAGGGAGCTCATGCACAGGAGCCCATGGAAAAGTTCAAGCTGGGGAGTCTGATGTAGGAGCATTGTGGCATGCCAACAATGTGATGAGTTGGTAAAATGTTGTGGCATATTTTTTGTTTTGTTGAGTCGTAGTTTGTTAGCACCGATAGGAATAATTGCAGATCATGATTCCCTACGAGGAGATCACGCCACAAGTGGTTTGTTGTTGACAGAGACATTTCATCATGCATTGTAGTGGTTTATTTTCGGTTGCAGGACCACTCAGTGTAGGAGTTACAGTTTAGGTTAAATAGGAAGATTAGAGAAGTAGAGGGGGTTCTGTCCTTCAGTTATGTTCTTTGGGGTTGGAATCCTATTTGCAGAGAGATGGGAAGACCTACGTCTGGTTTCGCTTGTAAATATTTTAATAGACTAAAGAAGGAGAGTCGAGCTATGTGCATGTGTGTTTGCTTAATAGAAGGATTAGTTGTGTGTTTGCATTGTTATTTTTTTTTAACAAAAATGGTTATGTTATATTGAAGAACTCAATGAAGAAAGTGCTAAACAAGGAAAACCATTACAACAAGCGTCCATAATCCTAGCTTCTAACAGTCAGAAATCCTACAACAGAACTAAGGAGGTATATTAATACTAAATACCGAGTTAATAACAAGTTCATGAAGACCAACAACCATAGATTTGTTGGCTGCCAAATCTGCCAATACATTAAGATTCTGGAGAATATGGAAAATATTAATCTTCCTGAACGATTTAACCATGGATCTTATTCTCTTAATCATTCTTGCTATACGATCATTCTTACCCCTGTTACCCTCATTCAGGGCCTGAATAATTAACCTGGAATCACCAAACACTATAACTTCACCCACTCCTTTTTCCTTTAGCTGAATGAGGCCTTGCCAAAGGCCATAAGCCTTGGCCATATTATTGGAGTCATATCCAATATTCCAAGAGTATTCAGCCTCAATTTTCCCTCCAGGATCAATTATAACTCCTCCCCCTCCCTCTCTTCTTGGATTCCTTTTGGAAGCCCCGTCGAAGAATATTTTAAAAATCTTCCTTTCTCTTAGCTAGTTCTCAAACTGCAACTTGTCCATCCTGATCTCCCAGTCCTTCAACTTAATATCAGCCATAGTATTTCTAGCCTTGATGTTAAGACTTTGAAGATGACTTCTTTCCTTATCAGTCAGATTATCTTTATTGTCAGGGATCGTTGAGATGATAACAACCTCCTTGAACAAAGCATTCATTTTAATAGCAGTCTTCCAAGCTGGCTGGTTTTTATCCTGAAAGATTCTATAATTTCTTTTGTTCCAGAGACACCAGCAGATAATTTTGGGAAGCTTCATCCAACAGGCCTTCAAGCCTTTTTTATTAGTGAAATCTCCCTGATATAATTTGTCCTAGCTGAGAAAACAATCCCGAATTCTGTCCGATAAATGAATTCCGTCTCCCCAACAATTTAACACTTCCTTCTAGACTGAGTTGGCATATGGACATTTTAAAAATAAATGATTGATATTCTCTGTGGCATCAGCACATAGAGGGTAGAAAAATGGCCCAACAAACCCCTTCTTCACCAAATTCTCCCCCGTGAGAATTCTCTCATGAAGCAACGTCCAGGTGAATAGTTCGATCTTCGGCAGCGTGCTAGTATTCCACATGAGGTTCCATAACTTAGGATTGACCGGCACATTGAAATTGGCAGCAAAACGCCAGTAGCCTTCGGACGCAGAGTAGTTGTCGGATCCCCAACCATGTCTGTCCTTTTTGAGTTTGGATAAAGGAGCAATCCCAGCTAGATGATTTAATAGCTGATTTTTATCTTCCTCTAGCTCGACAAGGCACGCTGGGAGAGCCCATCCAGCCCAGCATTTGGAGGCATCATTCTTCCACTTAGATATATCCCATACAGTATGAATGCCCAGCGATTCCATCCATCTTTGAAGACGTGGTAGATGTGGAGGCTCCTTACTGAGTATCACATCATGCCATAATCTGACGAATTTCCCATTTCCTCGGACCCATTGCAGCTCCTTTCTAAAATGAGGCAGTGCTTTGATACATAAATTGTAAATTGGTGAGCCATTCCTTATAGCTCGATCCCCATCGAGGCATCTAAGTCATTGTCAAGGAAAGTATTTACCTCTCAGTACTCGGCTGCACTAGGACTGGTTGGAGTCTAGCATTCCCCAAAGCAGCTTGGAGCCCATGTCTAAGTTCTGGATTCTTAAGTCTCTGATGTGGAGGCCACCCTCAGCTCTAGGGAGTTTTACAGTTTTCCAGTTTACCAGAGCAATTCTTTTACCCCCACTATCCCCCATTTTCTAGAGAAAGGATCTGATCAGGCCTTCAATTTGAGTAATAATTTTAACCGGAGCAAGGAGCAGTGAGCATTGATAAATTAGAAAGCTATTCAAAACTGGTTTAATGAGAATTACCTTCCCCGCCAGATTTAGCCAGGAATTCCCCCAACCAGTGATATTCCTTTTAATTTTATCCATTATAGGAATCCAGGAAGAACTTTTGGACTTGGTTTTGAAAATAGGGACCCCTAGGTAGTTGAATGACTCCCAGGAGATAGCTCCATCCATATTGAGAACCCGGGAGATATCTAGCATATCCCTGGGATTTATATTCCAGCCATAGATCTGACTCTTCCTTAAATTGATTTTTCTACCTGAGGCTAGACAATAGCGATTGATTTCACTCTTGAACCGACGGGCAATTATCTGACTAGCTCCTCCTAGCAAGAGAGTATCATCTACGAATTATGCATGATTGATGTCTTTTGAGCCTCTAGCCATCCTGATACCTGGGAGTTCTTGATCATGCCTGGCATCTTCCAACTGAAAACTTAGAACAAAATCCTGAATGGCATAAAGTAGGGGGGAGAGCGGGCATCCTTGCCTCAGACCTCTTATGGCTTGGAAGAAGGGGCCAGCTCTTCCATTGACTAACGGGGCTATCCAAGGGGTGCTAATATAGGCCTTGACCCAACCGATAAAGTTTGATGTGAATCCAAATCTCCTCATTACCTAAAATAGGAAGGAATGGCTGACTTTATCGAAGTCATTTGCTAAGTCGAGTTTCACCACCATTCTTTTGTCTCCATTCTTCAGGCTAGAGTGAATATCCTCTTGGACTAGGATGACATTGTCCCAGATATTTCTTCCTTTAAAAAAGCCACCTTGGTTCTCCGGGACTAAGTAAGGCAGGATATTTTTTAGTCTACCAACCATGATCTTAGTAATTATTTTATAGCCAATGTTGCATAAGGATATTGGCCTAAACCTGTCAAATGACTTTGCATTCCTCTCTTTAGGGATGAGGGCCAGGAATGCTGAGTTAGTACTGCCTCCTATTTTAGTACATCTCTAAGACTTGGAGATCATTTTGAATAAATCCTTTTTAAAAACCTCCCATCATATCTTAATGAAAGTGGCATTGAACCTGTCAAGCCCTGGGGCTCTGTCCTCCTCCATATCATCGACGGCCTTCTTAATTTCATCCATAGTAATATTCTTTATTAGATTTTTGTTGTCTTTATTCTTCATAGCTCTAGGGACAAGGCTCAAAATCTCAGCATCATCAAAATTTGGCTAGGTCGTGAACAGATCGTGGAAGTTCTTGGACGCTTCAGTTTTTATATCTTCAAAATTAGTTATCAGCCTATTAGTGGTCTGCATTTCAGTCACATGATTATGATTCTTTCTCGCCTCAGCCAATTTATGGAAATAGCTGGTATTCCTGTCATCGTCCCTTAGCCATTTGCTCCTTGATTTAAGCTTCCACTAGTCCGACTCCTGCCTGCATGCATCATGAAGATCCACTTGCAATTTGATCTCCAATTGGATGTCTTTAACATCCATGATTCCAACCTCCCTTTTAGACTGGTGGATCTCCAGCGCAAGGGCTGCGTGGGATTTGGCTAGGCCAGAAGGGGGAGTCGTTTTGGTCCAATACTTTAGAGTCTTCTTTAATCTTCTTAATTTCTCTTCCCAGACATAGAAGGGAGACCCAGTGACCGGATGAGACCAAGTCTCCGTAACAATTTTAAGGAACTCATATTTTTTGGCCCACAAAGGACTGAATCTGAACGGTATTGGGCCCAAGTTCTTATCATTCTCCATCTCGAGAAGAATAGGTTTGTGGTACGATCCTCCAAATGGAAGGATCTTGGAGGACAACTTCAGACCAAGCAGGAGAAAAGTGTCCTGGATAAGGAAATGGTCAAGTCTGGCAGCAATGTGCCCGGGGCCGATCCATTTATTATTCCATGTATATTTTCCCGATGAAGGCTTTACATCCATGAGATTCCAGTCCAAAATGATGTCATCCACCATTTCTCTGATAGGATCTATGACTAAGGAGCCTCCTCTTTTTTCATCTTGATTGAGGATGACATTTAAGTCCCCAACAAGGATAACATTTCCCTACAGGTTGCTCCTTTATTCATGAAGGAGGTTCCAATAGATTTTTTTTTTCTGCATATGAGTTAGGAGCGTAAATATTGTAAATTCTTACCTGGATATTTGATTCTTTATGCCTCAATTGGGTGAGAATCCAGGAAGTGTTATACTTGATGTCAATGGCCTCAAACTTTGTGTCACCCCACAGGGTGCCAATGCCACCAGATGCTCCCCTTGACCTAATGGTAGCTTTTCCTCTTTTCTTCTATAATTTCATACTAATTTGGAGAAATACGTCTTCCTCCATTTTGGTCTCCTGGATTAGGAAGATGTCCGGGTGGTGCAAGGATATTAAATATGTCATTGCTTATTCCTTGGATTTGCTACCGAGACCTCTACAGTTCCAGGAGAGGACCTTCATTACTTACTTTTGGAGATTGAAGGCATCCCTTTCTGGGCATGCCCCTGTTGACGAGTATTCCTTGTATTTTTTAGCATCTTTTCCAGAGTTAGCTGGGACCCTTGCAACTTATCCTTGTAGGTATCTTGTTCCCTTAATTCTTTCTTAGATTTCCTTCCTTTGGTTTTATTCAGTCTAGGGGTGGAAATTTCAATTTCCCCTTCCTCCTCTTCTTCTTCTGATTCTGGCTCTTCCTCCGATTGACCTATGCCATCTCCTTCTTTTATCATTAGAGTGCCTTCATCTTGATCTTTCCCTTTATGATCTGAATTGGCTTCTTCAGACTCCTTACTATCCCCATTACTTGATTTCTCTTCTACTTCATTTGATTCATCCCTTGCTTCATTAACAACATTGGGGTTGGGTAGATCTTGATTTCGATCAATGGAGGCTCCACTGGTTTCTTTGTTTTCCACACCTTTCTTTCGCACCTCATCAGCAGGGTTTCTAGATTTAGTCCTATTTACCCTATGCCATCCCTCCATCTTATTTTGTAGGATCTCAGGCTTCTTAGGGCAGTTACGGATGAAATGCTCATATTCATGGCAGCCTCTGCATTTGAAGGGGAGCTATTCGTAGTCCAGCTTTTGGAAATGGGCCCAGTTCCCCACTGTTAATTTGATAGCTTCTGGTAGTCCAGCTTCAAGGTCAACCTCAACACATATTCGGGCACAAGAGTATTGGTCCTTGGGGCTGGCCATGTCGATGTATTTCCCCAAGACATTCCCAATAGCTTGAAGAGATTTGGGGTTCCAGCAGTGCATTGGGAGGTTGGGGAGTCTAACCCAGACAGGTATAGCTTTGGGGATGTTTGCCTCAGGATCAAAGTCCAGAGTCCACCCATTGAGATAGAGACCTTGCGGGCCCATGAAATATGGTCCATTCCTAAAGATTAACTCTTTATCTTCCTTGGATTGAAAATCTAAGAGGAAGTAACCCCTTCCGACGGAGTAAGAAGCCACATTTTTAGAGATCAGGGGCCTCCAGTTTCTTTGGATCCAGCTATTGGTTGTTTTTGGCGAGGGCTAGAGCCCCGTGAATTGACCGATTAGGGCCTGATTAGCAAGGGAAAGGGCGACCCAGATTTTTCTTCCGGAGGGAGGGCCACTTCTGGCACATCTTCAATTCTTTTGACGAATTTTGGGGGTTCACCTTTGCCAGATCTATGACTGTGAGAGGTAATAAGCTGATTGAAAGCCACTGAGTGCTCAAGGAGCGGATCCCTTCCCACCCCTGACTCCATCAGTGCCACCAGGGATCCAGTCAATGCATGAAGCTCGACTCCTGAAAGCCTTCACACTGCCTAGTGGACCCTGTAGTGAACAACAATCGCCTCGATTCCTAGATCGCTCGTGTTTCCAGCAGTCAGATCGCCTCAATGCCTCTCACCTTAGTCAGATCACTAGCTGAATAATTTGGGAAGAGCACCCTATCAATCCTCAATCCAATTAGATCCACCTAGTGTTTGCAATGTTATTAGCCTAAATGCATTTACTGATTTGAGCTTTGTATTCGTGAAGAGTCGACTTCGATGGTTTTTTGAACATTTGTGTATTTCTGTGAAAGGGTTGATTCACGCATTAAATCAGTGCTTGAATATTTGAAATAGATCATAGATGCATGCATACATGTGTTAGGATAATTAATCTTAAAGATTGCAGGCTAGATTGATCGATTCTATGATCAATCAGCGCAGCACATAGATTTTCGACATTAACAAGTTTTGCAGAGAATGAACGGTGGGGATTGAGTCTGTAGACGAAGATCTGATGGTCCAGGAGAGATCCACAATGAAATTTTTGAGGGAGATAATGGATCTACAAATATATGTGAGATCTGTGCCAAATAGTAGATCGATGGTCATGGAGGAGGCCGCAAAGATCTAAAGGTTGGGAAAATTGCAGAAGAAAAGTTGCAGAAGGAAAGTTGCAGGGGAGAAAATTTGGAAAGTTGGTCGTGCACCCCGCATCCCACATCCTGCAACTCACTTGGGGAAAATCTATTGTGGAAACAAAGTTACAGAAACAGTGCTACAGGAATGCCTATGGTGGAAACTCTGTTGCAGGAATAGAGTTGTGGAAAGGCCTATTGCGGAAACAGAGTTGTGGAAACTCTGTTGCAGAAGCATAATTGTGGGGATGCAATTTTAGCGTAGAATTCGGCCAAGGGATAAGTTTGGTAGTCCTACTAAGTGTAGGAGCCACCAGATCCTGGAGGTACTAGTTGGGTTGGCTGTGGTTGACCCCGCCTGCACCAAATTGAATACTCAATAAATCAATTTGCATGTGGGATTTTGGATGGGGTAACACAGAATGAAGCATACAAGGTACATAATGACCTCATCTATTACAAGTATAGTATATTCTTACTACCTGGATATGAACTAAAGAAGAGGATCCTAGAAGTTGCACATAATGCACCAATGGCTAGCCACCCCGGGTTTCTGAAGACTTACTAGAAGGTAAGAGAGAGGTTTACCTGGAAGGGCCTCAAGGAAGATGTTCTAAGGCATGTGAGGGAGTGTACTGCATGCTAGCAGAACAAAGTGGAGCACATACACCCTGCTAGACTCCTCCAACCCCTCCCTATTCCAGAACATAAATGGGAAATTTTCTCCATGGATTTCATCACCGTGCTATCGAAATTCCAAGGAAAATATAAAATATATATGGTGGTTGATAGGTTGACCAAATTTACACATTTATTTGCAGTCAAATCCACTATATCAATGAGTGAAGTTGCTGCATTATTTTTCAAATATGTTTTCAGACTGCATGGTTTTCCCCAAACCATAATCAGTGACCAAGGCAACAAGTTCACCAGTGCTTTTTAGAAAGCTTTGTTCAAACTAGTGGGAACAAATATGAAACCAAGCACAAGATATCACCCTCAGAATGATGGAAAAACTGAGAGAGAATCAATGGTTGGAAGACTTCCTTCACAACTATGCCACTGGAAAACATAAATCTTGGGCCATATGGCTCCACCTAGAAGAGTTTTGCTATAACACCACTTCTCACATCTGTATCAAGATGACTCCATTCATGGCTTTGTATGGATATGAGGCCCCATATTTTGCAGATATGATGTTTGGGGACTTTATATCCAAAAAGGGAAAATATTGGCTTTGGGACAACTAAGACATAATAAGGGCACTCAAAGAAAATTTGTAGGTTGCACAAAACCAAACAAAAATGAATGCTGACAAGAACAATATTGAGAGAGTCTTTCAAGAAGGAGACTTAGTCTACTTAAGGCTGCAACCTTACAGAAAATCATCTTTGAAGACAAAGGGAGCTGAGAAACTCCAACCTTGGTTCTATGGGCCTTACAAAATTTTAAGGAAGCTTGGTGAAGTGGCCTAAAATTTGGGAGGGTGATAAAATTTTGCAGCACCCTAGATTGCTTCTGCTTGGGGAAAGCAAGATTGGGAGGGGAGGACTGTCATGTCCCTTCCTTGAAGGACATCAAAAGTGTTTACCTTGTAAAGCACCTAGGGGTTCAAGATATTAATTAAATAATTATACCTAGTGAATTTTGGTTATTTAAAACTATGGAGGCATACATTAGGACAATTTCTAATTCTGATTATTTATGTAATTATTTAATTTAGGTGCAAAATAATGACATGTGTGAATGAGATGCCATGTCAGGAGGGCGCATTAGGCAATCCAACATGCCTAGGATGAAAATGATCAACTATACAAAAAACTGTCAAAAGCAGGGAAAAACAAGCCATTTTCAATGAAGGAAAGTACATGAAAAGATACCATACATAAAGAAGGAAACTTTAGTCAAGGAGGGCATAGTTTTTTCTTTACACTGAAGGATACAAACAAGGAAACATTACCTAAGCTTCATACTTTCTATTTTCCTCAAGGAGGGCGCATTCATGGATTAGGATTAGGGTTTGCAAGTGGGAAACTTGCTCAACATGTGAATGAATTGCTCAAAAAGTCAATAAAGGTTTATTTAAGGACGATTCCAAATCCATTTCTTAGTTTGTATTGTTAATGTTTTTGTGTTGAGTGAAGCTAAGCTTCCAGATTGAGTGGTGTGCCTCAGTCACCTTGGGTGATGCACCCCAAGCCTCCATTCTCTTCTCCTCTCTTCCATTCTTCAGTGCAGGTTATAGAGAGCCAAGGAGAATCCATATAAGATAAATATTGAGACCTTATAACATCTATTCACCCATGGAATTCGATATCCAATGAAGGAAAATTCACTTATGCTCTCATATCGGTGCTAAGTGTTAGTTCTAGGCCTCCATTTTCTAGTCTTGGGCACCATTGAGGGAGATCAAATCCTCAAATATTATCTTGATATTATTAGATCCATATTCACATTCTGATCCCTGTTTTATAGTAATATTTATGTTCAATAAATCCATAATGATAAACTTTTATGAGAGAAGTCCTCCAATGCCCATTTAAGGGGCCTTTTGGGGATTTGTTTCAAACCTGTTAAAATGATATTTTCTTCCTAATTAGTAACTAACAAATCACCTGATCCTTCCATAATCCTTGGATGATTGGAATTTATCGTTCAATCTCAGTTTGCACTGGTTGGGACACCCAAAAGCCAGGGAGTATACTTCAACATAGATGATGCTAAAAAACTAAAAAGAACCAACATCCAGGTAATTAGGGATATGAACTCTCTCTATCCAAAAATTTCCTTTTTTTTCTTCCATTAGCCCTTTTTCATTCCCAGTTTTGTCAGTATTTCCTGTGTTTTCCTTGCATAAAGAAAGTGATTGATCTCAATGTAAAACTTTATTTCACATTTAAATTATATCAACAGTAAGAGATAATATTATGATCTGATTCATATCAGGGATATTACAAAATATGTTAATAGTGGGACATAGGATAACCCAAATCTTGTATCAATAATGGATTACTGGGACAAGAACACGTCATAGAGATTGTCTCCTATGCTCTAGGAATATTCTATCTATTTCCATGTAGCTTCAAACAAATGAAAGGAATCCTTTGAGAACATGTTGGAATGAAGATAAACATGAGACTAGATGATTTATAATTTACGAAAATATTGTATAGGATGAAATCACGTTACAATGAATAGGTGAAACAAGAAACATATAAGATGGTGGTTGCAAGATTAATTGTTTTGGTCAAAAATTTTGAGTGGATTATCTTGATTGTGAGATTGAGAAAAAATACAAGTGGAATCCATGTGTGTTCTAATTTATGTGAACTCAATGAGGCCTATGTACACAACCCCTTCTCAACCTTTTTTTAGTGATGATATTTTGGAGAAAGTCATAGGAAATGACACGTATTCATTCATGGATGGGTTCTCTGGTTATCGTAAAATCCACATAAAAAGGGAGGATAGTAATAAAATTACATTTTCTAAATAATGTGGGTTGTATGCTTATAATATGATTCCCTTTGATTTTATGAGTAACATTGTCATGTTTTTTTAGTGTGGTAGTTTCAAGTTTTCCATATATATTTATAAGTTCGTTGAAGTATATTTGGATGACTATATGGTATACAACATGCTTAAGGATCATATAGTGAATGTGTGTCTAATAGTAGAGAGGTTTTTAACATCAAGAAATGAATCTCATTGTATTCCATTCATCGTATTGTTGGGATACATAGTGTGTAAGGAGGGGTTGTTGGTGGATCCTACCAATATTGTCATCATTGTCAACTTGCTTATGCCTAATATAGTGTCAATGTTGTTATCTACCTTGGAGCATACCAAGTATTATAGACCATTTAAAAAAGGCTATGAAAATATGACATCATTGATGATATAGTTTTTGCAAAAGGGGGTATTGTTTGTCTAGACAACAACCTACAAAGAAAAGTTTGCAAAATTGAAGCAATAGATGGCCGCAATGTTGATCCTCATGTTCTTGGACTAGACTAGACTCTTTTCATGTGCATGTGGCTGCTTTAAGCATAATATCCCTTTAAAATGTGCTAGTGACAACTTGACGAAGGAACATAGGATCCTTTGGTGTACTTTTCAAGTAGGAGGATATATAGGGCAGAGAAAAATTATACAACCATAGAATGTGAAGGGCCCATGATGGTGTATGTAATTGAAAAGTTTTGGAATTACTTGCTTGGCCACCCATTTAATTCTTCCTTCACCATTGTATAGAAGTATTTAGTTAACATCTAGTCTTACAAGCTTGGATTTATGTTAGCTATTGTTGGCTCAAGAATCTTATTTTGAAGTGGTACTAAATCCAAGTGTTGTGTGAAAAAACTTCCTCATGACTAGGGCAGGCCACCAACATATTGGCATGGTAGAAACTTAGCCTAATGGTTGTCTATATAGGAATATTAGACTCACAGAAACAATCTTTTAACACTTTTAAAGGAAAGATAATAGGAAAATATGAAATAGAAAGAGATGGAAGGAGATTGAGGAACCTTTTTCGAAGTTTGATCCTATCTGCTCCTACTTTGATCCTTCAACCTACTATGTTATGACAACCTAAGACTTGCAAGAAACACCAACAAATTCCTCACAAACATTTTAACATTGATAAAAAAACTTAACCAAAATAAAGAACAATACATATAATTTCAACTAGTATTAATAATATTCTTGAAATTGATAAGCAACTCTCAAACAATCAAATATTCATCACATTACACCCGTATTTGGGGAGGTAAAGACATACAATTTCTATTAAATGAAACAAATTGATATAATTAGTTTCCTTACTGATGTTTGACACCTTTCAATCCAACGACCAAATTTTGATTCTCTTTAATCAACTATAATGTTAAAGATACTGCATCACGAGTCATTCTCCAAGCAAATCTTGTGTGGATCCAGGATTTGGCCTCATGTGTTGATATAGGGAGCCTAATTTGGAATCAAGAACTTGGAGTAGATTCTTAGGTTGGACTCTAGAATGAATAAGCCTTCAATTGTAAAATTTTATTCCTCATGTGTTGAGGTGAATACTTTGATATATCAAAGTGATGATGTTGTAAAGTCTCGCTAGATAAGGCCCATGACTTGTGTCAAGTAAGATTCTCATCTGGACCTCCAGTTATAGCAGGTACCCATGGGGTGGACCTCCATATATAGATGTAAATTATTTTCATGTTCGAACATTAATTTTGTGTGATATATTACTAACCATGGTCACCAATTTCTATTAAGTCTCCTTTAAATACTAGCCACCTCCAGAGTGAATTACTTTAGCATATGATTATTTGGCCTAAGATAAATATAATATGATCATAGTATCCAACAAATATTCTTAGTATAATATGATATGATTGATAAATTAAAGTTAACACATATTGACGATCTAGTAAATATAAGAGATAAAAGATAATAGAGAATAAGAGAATTCGAATTGATCATGAGATGACTTCAACTAATTAAAGTGAAACTTGAATTGTTAAAAGCTTCAGTTAAATTACAATGTATGCCTCAGTTAAATATTTCATTACATAACAATGTATGCCTCAGTTAAAGCTTCAGTTAAATAACAATGTATGCAACACTTAAAGTATCAATGTATGCATGAATTAATTAAAGGAGAACTCAATGATCTCTTCAAGTAAAACCAATCAACATGGTTTTAGTTAAGAATAATTAACTAAAGTGTTAATCAAAAGGAATTAGTTAACTAAATTGTTTTGTGTGACGACACTTTAGTTAAAATAAAATACAACACTTTAGTTAAACTAAAAGACGACACTTAAATTAAAAGATGACACTTACGTTATAAGACTTAAGTTACACCTATTGCATGATGACACTTAAATTAGCATGTTAATTGAGTGATCCTACATCCAGTTAAGAGGTGAGTTCACTTTGAAGACACATGAGAATTATTTAATGTCAGACAAGAAAATCATAGCGCATCATGTATTGCAGGATTGAGGAAAGTACCAAAGCTCAACACAATTCTCCAAGAAAGAAATTCGCTATATTTTGCATGGCAGGCTGATTTCTCATGTAGTTATTCACTACACCTTGCATGTAAGTGATTATTGCATATTATTAATGTGTTGGACACATTGTAAAGATCATACACTTGATCTCTATTCTCTATTGCTCAATATTCTCTTATCTTGCACTTGGGGTGCCGAAAGGAATCTGGTATTGTAAAAGACATTCTCTGCTATCTATCATAATTATACTCTAAGGATTTGCTGGGGTTTTTCATCCTCATATTTTTTAGGGTTTTCCCTAGGGTACATCTTGTGTTATGGTTGAAATTTTTATGTGATTGAATATTCTATTAATTCAAGTATTCAATATTTCCACACTTAAAGAATTAAATATCAAAGCTCAGCATATTTGCACAAAATTCAACATCGCCATTCCAATACTCCAAATGTGAATACAATAGAAGTCATATGAGGATGATAACTTCAATTACTTATGGAAATGGTGCTCAAGGGTAGGTGTCACTGAGGGAATGAGCAGATCAATGGATTCAATATGATGGTGAGATTCCTCTAGCATAACAATGAGATGGGTGTACTCCCTTTGTTGGACCATATAATCGCTTTTTATGGAATGATTGAGATAGTTTTGATGGTTTCCAAATAGTTATGGAGGTTGAAAATGAGACCAAATTCCCATAAATGGTAATAATTTTTTTTCTTGAGAATGCTTATATATTTTTAATAATTTTTGTAGGACCATGCGCCCTACTCAACAGAAACATGTGTGGCATACACCTTGCAAGAAACAAAGGTGGGTTGGGTCTCATTTTTAGTCTTGCAACTTGTTTACTTCAAGGTGAAATGAGTTAAGATCTCTCAAAGAGTGTTTAGATAATACAATATGGTCAAATTAGGGTCACTTACATGGTGGTAGGTTCATGATTGTGAATGATCATGGAAACTTAAGTGTTGTCTTGGTATGTTGTCATCACAAATGAGGATGTGTCAATTTGCGCTATGACATGTTCCCCCTAATACGTGAGGTTAGAAGGGGGCTGATGGCCAAAATATATTTTAATTCCAATGGAGGGGAGTTAATTTTTATCAAGGATAAAGTTCTCTATAATTAGTTCAAATAGGTACATGTAAAATTGATAAAGTTGTTATAATTTTCTCTTCCTTGAATCCAGTCATACCCATGCTCATAAGTGATAGACATAGTCACCAAATCAAGTACACTATGGATCCATGAAATATAAAGGATGGAAAATTGTGGACACAAAAATATTAAATGGTGGGTCCATGGAGTATATATATATAATGTGAGATGATAGCCACAACATTGATACATAGTGGATATACATCTTATTATATATCAGTAGGACAAATTCAACTGAAATGAGAAAAATGGCTCTTTGAGTAGTACCAATGTGTGATAGTGTATGGTATAGCTTTTCACAACTCAAGCAATATCAAAATGAGGTAGTGATACTATTGGTCCAAGGTATTCCATATAAAAATCAAAAGGTATGAATATTGACCATGTGAATTGGTAATGTATAATTAAACATGGAGGACACCATTTAACTACAGGTCATTGATGTATGCAATTGAAAAACACAAGACAACCCACTAATAATGATAATGATTTCCAAGGTACCCAATACATTCTAATAAGTGTGAATAGATGAGATGACATATAAAAATTATAGAATCTATTAAGCATGAGACAATGATGTATTTCCATTGTTTGATAGTGAGGGAAATTGCTACTAATGGCTGCAATCCCCAAGGTACTATCGAGACTCTAAATCCCAATCCCAGAGAAGGATGTGTTATGGTCGATGGGAAGAAATTTGTTGGAATGGAGTAATTTAGGCATCCTTAATCAACCAACATGAGGAAACATCAGGGACTAATTTGACTTGGAAAATAACTTGGAATTTTTTTTGCATCATGAACCACTAAGTACATCTCTCGCATGCACAAAATGTGAATAGTGCAATAAAGAGACCCTACGAGCAACCACTAATAATGGAATATATTGATAGAGTTGAGGACTTGAACCAATGATGAAAATGGAATCCAAGGTACATCACGAATCCCAAAATGTCAATAGGGGTATTGAAGTCAAACATTTGGGAAACCAATCAGTCAATCACCAATGATGGATGTCATCTATTGAGTACTAGGTAACCTACCAATGATGAAAATAGGCCTAGGGTACTACTACTCTAGGTCAAAATATCATAACCATAAGTAATCGACAATGAGACATGACCAACTAGTGCGAAGTCAATGGGGAAATTCCACACTAGAACAAGTACAAACAATGGATATGATGATACATACAAAGAACAAGTTGATAACTGGAAGGAACTACATGCAGATTTAAGCAAACTAAGAAATGGCTGATACAAGCTGGGGAATTTGTTGAACATTGAGCACAACACAATAGTGACTTGGGTAGAACTTTGACACATTGGGGAACAATGATATAAATATGCAATGCAATAGACATTAATATATTCTCCATATGGTTGGAGAGTAACCAATCGAAGCAATACACTCTCGGATCATGGTTCAATTCCCAAGGCCATATTAAGACTCAATTTGTTGAGAAGAATCAAGCATAGATCTTTGTTCAAAGATGACATGACTTGTTTCAAGTACATAACAAATATTTAAGATCCCCCCTCTTTTCAATATACTTGATTGTTTTGTATTTTTTATATTATAAATCCCCAAATAGAATAAAAAAATGCTATAGTATAGTGGAAGAAATGAGTCATAAGGGGTGCAACTATGTTCAACGCATTGAACATACCTATGCAAAAAAGGTGATGGTAAAGAGGTGGGAACTCATCATCATATTTATTCCAAGAATATAGTCTAGAATGCAAATGCAAAAGATGCAAGTGATGAGAAAAATAATGAATGCAATGGCAGTATGAAAGCTGCAATGAA
Organism: Pseudotsuga menziesii; assembly: GCA_001517045.1. NCBI lineage: Eukaryota > Viridiplantae > Streptophyta > Pinopsida > Pinales > Pinaceae > Pseudotsuga > Pseudotsuga menziesii. The sequence continues at coordinate 48,470 of LPNX011178097.1, read as the reverse complement.
GCATTAAGCATATCTATTCAAGTAGCAATGATCAAAGACAAATTTATAGTGAACACAAATGGGAGTCTTTTAAGGAATGGCCATAAATAGATGAGAGAGAGAGGCAAGAAAATTCTTATCAAAGTCATGGTAAAAATAAGAAGGCTCCCAAGTGTATGAGAAAAACTCAGCATGGGAACCAAAATGGAAAGAGGGTGCTTATTATGTTGTCCCATGTTAGGTAGGCTCTTCTACCGGACTAGTGTGAAATGAAGATATCGATGGATGACACACCATTATCCAACATGTTCGAACCTATGTGATTTTGGGTGGAAAAAGGTTCAAATACACCATAACAGAGGGGAGGGTAAATCTATATGCAAGTTTCCAAAAATACCTGACCATATTGAGCGACGCGCAAACAATGATCCCTAAGCAACCATGAATCCAACTTAAAATCCTATATCCAAGAAACAACAATACCATGATCATATTTATAAAATATAAAAAGAAATATATGTTACGAGTCACTTTAATAGGGGTATATTCAACTTCAATGTCTTCAACACTATTCATTACCAAGGTAGATCCTACCAATGAAGACATAAGAGAGATAAGGAATGCGGACCTATAATCTATATGATAAAACTCACGAGGAAGATTGAAGATGGAAGCAACAATGGGGTCTACGAGAATAGACTGATTATCATAGGAGTTGAAGAATCTACTAAAAGAATCAAACTCAAAACACCAACTTGCAACTCAACGGTGGAGTCCAAAGACTAAAAATTTCCACCATTTAAGGATCCACAAATAATGAGATCAAAATCAATAGGAAATCTAGACTAGATTCTATTGAAATCAGATCCAATCTAAGGAGATGATCTTTAGAAAGGGCATAAACATCTGAAGGAATGTTAGACTCTATCATAACCTCTAGGAGAGATTCATTTGACATATGGATGCCATTATAGAGAGAATATATGTAAGAACATTCACTTATACCAACATGGTGGATATAAGGCTCCATTCTCCCATTTGATGAATCACTTAGTCAACAATCAGAGTGAAATCCCAACAAAATGAGAAAGAATGTAAAGTATTATTCGTAGTATTTGTTGGACATGCGTGATATGAGGCCACATAATTCACTTATGGAAGGGTAGTGTCGATAGAAGCACTAGAAACATAAAATGGGGATGCTTGGTCTAATGTCGAGAAATGATGAGGATCAACAAATGCAACATGATCAATAGTGACAATGCTTTAATTGTGAGGAAAATGTATCACACAAAAGAGCATAGATTCCACAACATTCATAGAGTATATATAATCATACCCAAGGAGAAAATGAAGTCCAATTGGCCCTCTATAACCATAAAATTGATTGATATTGTCTTCCCACCTATTTTAATAGGAATTTGAGGAAGAAACCCTTGAAAGGTTCACTAGGTATTCTATCAAAAGTCGTCGACTGACTAGAAGTTGACAAAAGTTTGGGAGAACCCAAAAATATCCAAGCATATGTGGAAGGGTGTAGAAGAAGGAAGGCGAGGCCCATATAGACTATTCCAATCAAAGGAAGAAATCCTAGAGATTGGTGGAGGCTCATTCAATGTGAATGGATTGTCACCTTGTCTATAAATTTTTTGAACTGGCAATGAAGAAGACTCGAGCAATAGCCACATCACTCTCCAAAAGAAGAGCATAGTCGACCGAAGATTGCATCAATTCGACTACTTGAATCTTGTCATTTACAATGGAAGAGGGGCATAGAACTAAGATTGCATTAATTCAACCACTTTATCAACCATAGGTTGAATGGGATACTGGGAAAATATAGGTTGTCTCACGTCCCCTACCATCAATTCGACTGATGGAGGGAACATGAATGATACACAGGGTTCTAAATTTCACCCCCATGGCCAAATTACGAAATTCATAAACATTTAAATGTGCATGTAGATTAATATATATAAACACAATATAAATAGAATTATCGACAAACATCATATATATAATATCATACTCATGACATGCACAACGATTAAATCATGCAAAAACATAAACTCATTTTCATGTTATTTACGTACATTGAATTTAACATTTCAAACCAAATCATCTCATTCAATTCAACATAATTAAACAATAATTCACAATACACCAATACCATATTTAGAGACAACAATAGACACTTATGTTTTAATTGGAATTTTCTAAGCAATTTGCTATAGAAGAGCAATGCTCCACCCAACCATAGGTCTATGTCCAACCTATATTATTTCAGCTAGGAGACCACCCATGAGCTAGGGCTATGTATCCACTAAGGAGGAACTAATCAGACTCACTCATAGCCATAGGAACATATATTCATGCTAATACAAAACAAAACTAAGTTTATCAAGCATGCATGTAGACATAGAAGGATAAATCTAAGACAGTGAGCTCAGACATAGAGCTACATGCATCTCAATTGGCTTCATAAAGTATTGGCACCCACGTCACCTACCACACACAACACAAGGGAGGTCCCCTTCTCTGTTACATAGTCCCTTAGGTTCCCCTTCCCTCTAGTACTTTTTAGGGTTGGCATAGAGAGGTCCAAGATGCTAAAAATTTAGCAATTCCTACCTTCACTAGGTTTATCAAGCAATTATAACCTCTTATCTCTCTCCCACTTCAATCCACTCTTGGATTTTCCTGATCTTTAGCCACGTGACTTTCATCCATGGAATATAACTTCCAAGATTCCAAATTTGTGTCTTCCTATGGATTTTCGGGCCCCTAACACTCTCAATTTCACATCAAGGTTTATATCGATAGATTCCCCACTGGATTTTACTACTTATGTGAATTTCTGGGCATTTTTTATTCTCCAAAACATGGCTTCTTTCCTGGTTGCGATTTCTACTAATTGCATTGTTGGGAATGCATAGCATGTTGAGAATTGATTTCTGGTTGTTCCCCACTAGAATGGGGACGATGGAAAATTAATTCCCATGAGAAAATTAACTTATGGGTCATGCATACTGAGCCCATACTCATACATATGAATTTCTGAGTTTTTCCCATACTCCATTAAATTCCTGACTTGATTTCTCAGCTACCTCCTTACAACAAAAATAAATATCAACAAGGGACGTCAAGATGGGTTCTCAAGATGACACTTGGAAACAAAAGATTCAATCCCACAACCACTCACCTCTCCCTAGTGGATACACCCAACCCTTTCATTTTAGTTTCTTCCATAGCTAAATCTTGGAATTTTATTTGCATTATAAATATTTACATGCTTTTACAATTTTCCCATGGCTTACTAGCACATCGACCACAAAATATATAGTACTTGCATTTTAAAAGATGAGCATTTACTCCGGGGCCAAAATGGGGGTATTACTTTTCCCTCCCCATTAGAACAACACTATCCTTGGTGTTCTCAAAATTGAACAAAAACATGTATGCCTCTTTCATGGCATCCTCTAACTCCCATTCCGCCTCATCGGGACCAAGGTGATTCCATTGCACCTTTACCTGTCCGATGGCTCGGTTCCAGAGTAATGTTACCTTCTTGTCAAGGATGCACATAGGTTCCACTTGGAACTCTCCCTTGAGTTCCACTTGTATCACATTCTAATCAATTACATGATTAGGATCATGTACATACTTCTTAAGTAAAGAAACATGAAAATATTATCAACACTTATGTTAGTGGGAAATGCAATCTTATATGAAACTGGCCCTATCCTATCAAGGACTTCAAATGCCCCACAATATCTTGGTGCCAACTTGGCTCAAATTTTCAACTTTAGGGAAATTATCCTTAGATTTACTCAAATAAATATGATCCCCATTTTTAAATTCCCTATGCATCCTTTTCAAATCTGCATAGTTCTTCTTCCTATCCTTGGTTGCCTTTAAATTATTTCTGATCTTGACAATTTATTGTTCCATTTCCTTTAGCATTTATATCCCAAGCACTATCTTGTTCACTGGGATATCCCAATTTATTTTAGTTTTGCATCCTTTTCCATATAATGCCTCAAATGGTCTCATTCCTAATGATGTTTGATGTCCATTATTGTATGCAAATTCTACCAAGTGCAAGTAATCCTCCCACTTGGATGGTTTATCCATCACATGCATTCCTAGCATATCTTCACCGGAACTTGATTCACCCTCTCAGTTTGACCATCTGTTTGAGGATGATATGATATACTAATATTCAGTCGAGTTCCCAATTCTTGAAATAACCCTTTCCAAAAATTGGAAGTGAACTTTGCATCTCAAACTAAAACTATTGCCTTGTGTAATCAATGCAATCTGAATATTCCCTTCATGGAGATGTTTGATATTTCACTTGTTTATGAGTGGAATTGATTGGAATAAAATGAGATGCCTCTAAAATATTTTCCACCACAACCATGATTGACTCGTGCTTCCCACTGTAATTGGAAAACCTATTATAAAATTTATAGAAATTACTTCCCACTTCCATTCCGGAATGGGAAAAGGATGAAAATGTACTGCTGGATCTTGATGCTCTACCTTGACTTGTTGGAACTTTTGACAGTGAGAAATGTATTCTTCTATATCATTCTTCATTCCATGCCAAAAGTATTTATTTCTTGTTGTAGTTATTGTCTTTTGATATCTTGGATGTCCAGAGTATGGAATTTGATGAATTTCATCCATTACCACCTTCTTCAAATTTTCACAATTCAAAATATACAATCTACCCTTATAAACTAGAAGATCATCTTCTACGAGTTGGTATCCTTTACATTTTTCATATAGTTTTTCCTGGTACAATTTCTCTTTCATTTGAGTATATGTCTCATCTTAATCTTAGGCTTCAAGAACTATTGTTCTTAAATATGACTTGCACATACTTAAGGATGCTACATGAAATTTCCTGCTAAGGGCATCTGCAACCTTATTCCCGGTTTGGGTGTTATCATGTCTAAATTAATTCACCTATTCTTTAATTATCAACCGGGGTTGGTAAGCTTAGAGTTGACACAAAATATATGTGAAGGTAGAGGTGTTCTTATGGTGTCGTGCAAATATTTTAACAAACAAAAGATCAAAAGTTCTTTCAAAATAAAAAACCGAGTCAAACTCCTAAGAATGCAATTATTAAGGTAATTAAACTGAAACAGAATAATAAACTAAACATTTGATAATTTATTTTATAACTTTAAACTGAAATACAATCAATAATTAAATATTCAAATGGGAAACTAGGGTGCAAGGAAAACTTAACTTATAAGCAAGTAGAAAACTTAATAAGAGAAATATCTTTAGGTTCTGTCCTACAAGTTCTTAAAACAATAACACAATGTAAAAGAAACAACCTAAGAACATACTAAGCATAAAATATATAACACTGAATCTCACATGCAAATAGATAAATCAATCCAAACGGCATAAACACAAAACAATACAACAGTAAAACAAAATTAGAAACAATATTCAAGAAACAAAAACATAACAACTTAACACATATTCAAGGCGAAAAGAAGTAAGGAAAATGATAAAACTTTAATAAATAACCTAAAACAATTAAACTTTAACTTCAATGTTATTATCTAACCATCTCAGTCAAAACATAATTCAAACATTAAAGAAACTAAAGTGAAAACAATCTCAAAACACATTAAAAACACTAAAAACGAAATTGTGGGCTGAATGACATACTGAACCGTGGGTCTGAAAGGGGTGGCTGAATAACAGGCTGTCCGAATGATAGTATGCATAGTTAAAATAATAAAAACTAATCTAAATGAGCTAATTTTTGGCTGAATTCATGCATATGTAAATCTAATGCATAGAGGCAATAAGTAAACCTACTTATTGAGCAAATTTAACAGTGAAATAGACTTAAACAAATTCATAAGCATAAGCATAAAGAAACCATTGCATGTTAATAAACTGAAATGTAAATTGCATAAACTGATAATTTATAACAGAAATGAAATAAACAGAACTAAGGCTATTTAATTTGATAAAAAGCAATGTATTCTATCTATATTGCAAATAAACTAAACAATAAGCTGGAAATGAAATGACTAAAAACAAAGCTGAAAGCAAACTATGCACGTAGTTAACTATCTAATTTAGAAATCAAATTGCATTACAGAAATAATAAAACAAACTGTAAATTAAACTAGCTACAATAGAAAAGATGAAATAAATAACCAAAAAAAGAAACCTCTGGCTGATGAGGGGCCCTCTCAGCAATCAGGGGTGGTGCCTGGCTAACTTCTACTCAAACACAATCTTCAACAACAACACATACAGCTCTTTATTCAAATGATAGAACAGAAATACAGTGTGCTTAAGAACAAATCAAAGTATGAACTGATAACACTGTGAACTAATTCTTCTTGGCTAACCTAGCTCTCACACAGAGGTTGCTATATATAATAGTTTATAGAGATTATCAAGTCGACCCTTTAGTGGTCAACTGCTCTCTAAATTTAGTCGATCATAAAGGCACATAATAGATCGGAGGCCAACACATAGACATCCTCCCTTCTTCAACGCGGTTCTGGTCTTCTTTACTGGACAACGTATGCATAGGCTCCTCTTCAAGATGAACAGTATTCAGATGTGGCACACAACTCCTTCCTTAGTGCAACAGGTGGGCTCGTATTGGACAAAGGATAACATACTGGCAAATCTTCTAGAGCATAGGTTAAATGCATCAACCCAACACGTGGATTGTTGATGTGGTGGAAAGCGAAGGAGGCTGCAGGCTAGTGAGTTATCCAGAAGCAAGCTTCATCACCCAGACACGTGGACAACAAGTCGTTTGTAGGTTTTTTCATGTTTTAATGCCTGAAATTAATTCTTAGCAGCACACAGTCTGGTTAATGATCTGGACGGAGAGTTGAATATGCTGGGCATCAATCTAGGGCGAATGAAGTGTCTGTTTCCTAGCACGTTTCAGGACTACAATATACAGCAACACCTTTCAACATTTGGAAAACTACCAACGAGTTTCATGCAATGGGCTGGATGACAAGCTGGACATCAAGCTGGATGTGTTGTATGCAAGGCAGGATGAATGCATTCTGTTTATTAATTTGGCCCAAAAATATTATAAAATCTGCAAACAAATATACAAATCAATTAATACATCAAATGTGTTTTAATAATGTCATTTTTAATTAATAAACCATCAAATGAAAATAATAAAATGATTTTATATAAACCTTAAATACACTCATACCTGAGGATGAATAATGATCTGCGTGACATAAAATATGCAAAAGATAATAAAACATGTGTTTAAATGAGTAATTTAACTACCAAGAATGATAACAAATCCAGGATCAACATTCTCTTTTCCTTTTACATGTTTAATTTCAAAATCAAACTCACATAGAAATTCTAGCCATCTAGTTTGCTTGGCATTTAATCTTGGCAGCTCAAACAAACATTTTAACATCATGTGGTTGGTCTTAAGCTCAAACCTTCTTCCGATCAAATAATGTCTCCACATCTTGAGAGCATGTACTATGGCTGCTAGTTCTAAATCACAAGTTTCATAATTTTTTTCATGATCTTTTAATTTTCTTGAATCATAGCAAATCACAAAGCCTTGTTGCATAAACACTCCACCCAATATTTGCTTCTATTCTCTGGATGGTAATCCATAAACTTTACTATGTTTTTTCACTTGAACAATTGCTGCAAACATGAAATAATGGGAATATAATGAAGAACCTTTCTAGGCACCTTTTTTGTTACTTGATCAATTCTATATCTACCCTTTTGAAATTTTGGGTATTCTTCTTCCGATGCAAGTTCTTTATTAATACATAATATGATCTTCAAGACATGAATGAATAACTTGATACTCCATTCCAATATCTTTCATAATGGTATGTAGATCTCGGTATGTGCAAGGTAAAACATTCAATGATGGTAACATAGATTCACCTAAGAATCTATAACATAAAAAATCAGTACTGGTTAACGTAAAGAATATTAATCGTACATATTGCATCCAAATTTTATAGATGAACTACTAAAAAAAGGAGAGGAAAGAAGACTACATTTATCATCATTTACTAAATGTGACGAAACATATTGCATACTTTAGGATCTGTGTGACGCAGGTGTTTAACAAACCATTCATAACCTTTAAGTTCACTAAAAACAACATAGCAGAGAGAAGTCTTGTTTCAGAGCCTCCATAAATATTTTGGTTTTCCTTCTCAAGTACAGGTATATCAAAAACACCATCAATATTTTCATTATCATCCATTCTAGCATTAAATTTCTCCTGGATCAATCTTTTTGTCCCATGTTCTTCAACTGTGTTATTAGCGTCATCATATTTTTCCATAGGATCATTATTAACTTGATCTCCAATATTGGCTCCATGTTCCAGAACAACATGTACAGCCACTTCTTGATCCATGGGTAGTGTCGTTGGGATTTGTTCCTTTATAATTACAAACAATTAAGTAATATTAGTGTATATAACAAATATTTACAAATACAATCAATATAAAGACATATAATGAATAACTTATTACCAAGGGACAATATTCTTGTTGGCATTACTGAATAATGTTGGCATTGATGTCAACATGAAGACATTGGACAAGGTTGTTGGAATTTGTTTTCATTAAGGCAAGATCGTCAAGACCATGGGTAAGAAGAGTTTGTGTATTAAGAAGACAAGACCAATAATACAGTGATCGAATTAATGGTGGGGACATATTGACTGCACATGAAATTTATAACGTTTGGTTCACAAGGTTGGAACTATAAAAATATCAATTTGGCATACCTAAGGCTACCAAAGGAATATTCAATTGACGTAAAATTGAGTACAAGGGTGTGTGTTATGGTCTAAGGAATAAATGTGTCAATTTATATTCCAAACCAATCAAATATGTCCATTTAGCGTGCATTTTGGTGACCTAAGCATGCATTTCCTCTAGGCCACTGTCTAAAGGCATAATTTGACAATTTGGTGAAATCAACATGCAATTTCTTGACCATAGAGGGAATTTAGAAGTGGAATATCATTACTTTAGTGAAAACAAATCTAATGAAATTTATTAGATCTCTTACTGAGCATAATTGTGAGACATATTACTACTAGCCCTACAAACCCAAAATTAGACCATCCCATGTCTTTGGCTACCATTTTTCTGCAAGTGGCATGTATTTTTAGTTAAGGAAAGGTTGACATATAATAAAATGATGTCTGTTAATCTTGTTGGAACCATTGTCATGAATCCATTTGCATCGAGCATGCATTTTTGTGAAGAAAGTGAAGAAATAGAGCACTTGTGCATTCAAAATTCTAAGGACAAACAATCAGCCTTATGAAGCATACAAATAGGTTGGCCCTAATTGAGTAAGAAGGCATATAAACAAGAGACAAACGTTCTTTTTGAAGTGTCCTTGTTCTTGAATGTGAGAGTATCTTGGGTGCGAGGTTACAGGACCAAGAAGTCTAGAATTAAAGAAGTGTTGTTATCAGCCCAAATGACACTTCTCTGTCTGAGTGCCGACATTCTTCATGTTGGTACACAAAAGGACAAATTAGGATTGAAGTGGCCAAAACACTATACATGGGCATGATGTGGGATGCATTACCCTCAAACCAGCTTTATATATATTTTTTCTAAGTGTTGAGTTGCATACGCGACTATCTGCATTGCAACTCGCGTACCATACGCGAGTATTTGTATTGCAACCCGCACACACTTGCTGTCACATACCCCAATTTTGTAAAATAATGTTAATTGCTTTAATTTGATTTCCTAAGACATTATGTTAAATTTAATTCTAAGTAGGAAATGATGACTCAGCAGAGTCAAAAGATGTGGAATGTAATTTTGAATATTTTATTTTTAATAAATAAAAAGTGGAGACAACAGCTTGGGAGAGCTGTTAATAAGAGTGTTACTGGTCAAACTGGTGGAAGGAACTAGGTGGAGAGAAAAATACAAGTGGCAGCATCCTCAAACACTTCCTATGTTGCAGGTGGCAACTTCCCTACATTTGGGGTCATGATCCCCCAAGAAAGTGGGATCAGAGCAGGTGGCTCAATAAATGACAACTAACCCAAAAATACCTAGGCAATCTTTTAAAAGTGCCCAATGTAGAGAGCTGAGGCTGCTCAGATATTTTCTAGGAGAAGAATGATTCAGGTGGAATTCACTTCAAGGAATTCATTGGGAAAAGAGGGAAAATTGTAAGGAAGGTGTTTTGAGAGATAATCTGCAGTAACTTAGTCTGATATAGCTTGCTAGCTGAGAGAATTTACTGATAAGCTCAGGATTGGTATTGAGTCTCAAGACTGGTACTTGATTATTGCTGCACCTAGTTCTAGCCAGGGAGACCAGAGCAAGCTCGGGGGTCCTGAGGAGTCGCTATTTGAGCGCTTTCCAGGAGTTGGTAGGGAGGAACGACCTCCCATTGCTGTTGTCGTCCAAGCTCTCATAACAGGTTCTGTTATTATTTAATTTCTATGTTATTATCTGTGTATGATTGAATGATGTAATTGCAGTTATGATGTAGAAACTTAGAGGATAGGATAACTTAGTTTGTTTAGTAATGAAATTATGCTTAATGAGAAACAAACCCTACCTATGTTTTTCCTCATATGGAGTGATCCAGATCGTACTCTAGCACAGGTGGTGAAATTATATAAATGAAGATGATATGATGCAAATGTAGGTTTAGATGTTAGTTAAATAATAGAATATTTCCTTTTATTTTGTTATCGGAAGAAATATCTTTTGTACCAGGAGTGGTGGTAAATTGGGACTGAGACTGTCAGTTTATTAGAAACAGAGAAGGAAGCTATATTATTTTACTGATAGTAGTATGTGTGGGTAGATAAAAACAGTTCTTGATACAATATTTACCTTTAGTAATCTTATTAATTATTTTAATACAAATAAAAGAGTATAATAGTTAAGTTAGAGTAGGATTAAGCTAAATAAAAATCCTTTACAACTTTACAGTTTACTTCTTTCCAGTGTAGGCTAATTAATTACTATATGTATAATAATAAAATTGAAATAAAGAATAGCTAAAATCTTGATTTACTTCTACAGATAATCAAGTTGGTTTCGAAATTTACTTATGGATAGTAATGTAAGTTATTCATTCATTTTGTTCTATCTAGCTAAGCATAAACAAAAATCTACAACTACTAACCTATCCTTTTAAGATGTCAACAAATGCAGAACATAGTTAGTTCTTATTCTTTTATTTTATAAATATTAACATTGTAACATAAACAAGATAATATAGAATACAGAGAGTACTTCTATAAATTATTTAGTTCAATAAGTATAAGAACACAATAAATAAATACTATCTTATTCTATGATTATAAATAAACAAAGAACAAAGCTAATAAATATATAATTATCAGAACAATATTATTAGGTAAATAAGTAATGTTCTTATCACATTATAGTAAACAGTAAACAAAATACAATTTCTGTACTCAAAAGATGTATCTGACAGATACATAAGTACTTCAGTAAAAAAATGGAATTCTTATATTTCCGAAGGTTAAAAATTATATAACAACATTTACAAATTCTATTATAATAAAGTAAGTTATTATAAAAACAATGTACAGAAACCCCCAGAAGGTAATAATTAAAAATATTAACAGGGTAAAACTCATCTACAATAATGCAAAGGAAATAAACCAACAGGGTAACAATATGCTCGATTTGCCGAGCTAAACCAAACATTGTAAAACATAAGTAATAACCCAATAATTTACAGAAGTACATTTATAAATAAAGATAATTTTTTTTTAAGAAACTGTAAACACTTCTTGTATGGCCGAGTTAGGGTAAAACCCTACTAGCATTAAAATATACAATAGAGTTAACAAATTGAAGAGTCTAATTCAGTATATGTACGCACGGCCTTAAACAAAATCCACAGAGTGAGGCTTTTACAACGTTTCCATTATTTATATATATATATACACAGTAATCATAAACAAAACCAAAAATTACAGTCTCGGCCTAAGTCGGAGGCCCCGTATCAAGCGAAGGGTTTAACTTCATTAAACAAACAACGAACGGGTCAACCCATTTGAACCAAAACCGCAAGGGTTGCAGGCCATGAAGACCAACCCACAACTGTCCCATAAGGGACCAAACAAGGAGGATTTGCCATGGATATCCAGGGCTTACCGTGAACCAGCAAGTCGCCATAGCCTCGCACCAGCTACGCAGAGAGAGAGAGACAGGTTCACACCTATGAATCATCACACATAATGTTGTTAATATCTTGTATTGAAACCAAATCATTAAATATTAAAAAACTATGCAACGAAAATAAAAAACTGTAAATGGTGTTGCTTACCTCAAAGTTTCACCGAAATGTAACCACCTACGAGAAGAAGCGCTACCACCAGTACGAGGAGGAGTAAGCTTTTCATCAGCTGCAACGAAGACGGTGTTACTACACAGCATCGACTAACGACAACAGAGTCTTTCAGTCACCGGACTGACAAGGTTTAAACCCTAGAGCCGTAATGGTTCTCAACCAAAAACAAAACTCAGTTCATTTCAAAACCCTATGCCCCAATAACTCTAAATTGAAGGACCACGACTCTTAGTGCTAGGCCAAGGAGGAAGGAACTCCTTACAGTCGAAAGGTTCGGGATTAAACTAGCTATGGTGGTGGAACCTTGAAGGAAGAAAAACTGGCCTATACCCAAGCAGCAGACATTTTGGTGACAGTACTTCCTTACTAAGCATTCAGGACGAGCTAACGAGGGTGGAACAAGCAGGAAGACTACCAGTAGCAAGACGCAAGTGACAGAGCAGACGAGAGATTCGTAGCAGAGCGGAAGGAGGCTCGAAGGCGACGGGATAATGACAAGCTAGGGTTCACTACTGTGCTTTTTAACTGTGCAACATATGGCCAAGATGTTTCCACGTTAGTCAACTAAATAATTTGCATGCTGTGGGTGTAAGCATATAGTCCCAGCGAACCTTCCAACGTGAATTTTTCCAATCATTTGATAATCGAAGGATCAACTATAACCCATGTTCCAATGATAGCCTATTACATACGCTGCATGGAAAAACATAAGATCTTATTACTATAATCACTTTGCCATTGCAATCATCGAGGTCTTGGGGAATATTACAACCCTTTTTTCTCTATACTATGCAAACATTTCCACATCAAACAATTATAACCATGGTAGTAATAGAGTCTTGTAAGTATGTTATAAAAAGAAATTAATAACGTTTATTTCTCTTGGTGAGAAATTTACTCACAAACAAGTACTCATTCAACCAAGTAATTGTAACTTAAGCAAAGGTAGAATCATTACTTAACCCAGTATATGATGCATGTAAAGGAGATAAAAGAGACATCATAGTAAAAGATTATAGAACTCAGATTCAAGGGTAAACCATAGACTCATCATGGGTGAGGTCTATCCCATGACCCCTTTGTTACATAAACATGGCATTTATTCACTAAACCAACTTTAAATTTATTCAAAGTTAGGCTAATTGTTATGTTGTAAAAGAAATTTATGTAATCATTCCATGGTAAATATCTTTCTTGCTAGTGTTAGTCTCATTACCTTTGAATGATTTATTATTGAACTAGCAAGGTTTGCTTTTACGCATCATAAGTCTCAAAATGCTTAAGGGCTTAACCTTGAAATTTTTAAATGATATATAATAACCATAACTGAATGTTACTTTCCAAGCAATTATAGTACAGAGAAATTTAACCCTCCAACACTAGTATAATTTAAATGATTGTAGTATGCAACAAGGTTATAACCCCTTTAAACTTCAAAGTAATGGAAGTGGGAGTTTTGGTACATAAACTCTTTATCAAAATACACTATGTTCATATCAAGCAGTAGCCAAATCAGTCATGGCGTAAATAGTAATTACGCACAATTTAAATTAGACCCTTGATATAGAGCTCTGTCATTCTTAAAACTGCTTGCAAAGAAATATTTAAGGCATTTTTACACTTGACAACTTTGGTAGACATCAAAAAGTTCAGTATGCTTTAAGAACTATAAATTTACATCTATTAGAAGGAAAGCAGCTATCGCCATTACTCATAGAACTAAATCTCATTTCCTTAGTGTCTTAAAAAGAAGGACAGATTAATGATTTTACCTCTATGAGCTCTGGAAATTTAGTAGCATTTATATTCTTTTACTAAGCTACTATTGTGCAACGAACTTATAATTGAATGCTTTAGAATTTTGACAAGAAACACTTGAACTTCTTACCTGTAAGTCTGTAAGAGCAGGAAAACTTTTTGCATTAGCTTGAAAGCTAAGTAAGCCCAGAATTTCATGACAGTTCCACCTTGTGGTCGCAAGGAAAACAAGTCAGTAAACTGAAAAAGAAATTGTTCTACAAGATAAACTTAATAAAATAGATAATTCAGATGATGAATTCATTAACATTTAACTAATTAAATAATTAGTTGACTGCATTTATGAAATTTATCTGTATTTTGAAAATTTTAAATTTTTCGGAAATTTTAGGGTTATGACACTTGCATACGCGGGTTTCCTATATTAATAGTCATGTACACCTTGTTTAGAATTTAAAAAATATAAAACAAGATTATATGAGATTAGTTGGGCCCTAATCCATAACTATCCCAACTATCTCAACCATCCAGCCTTCGAAACTACTCTATTTCCCAAAGTATAAATAGAGGCCTTGGGGTGGGGACTAAAAAATCAATTTTGGAGAGAAAAGTTATGCTGGTGGTATATCTTCAGAATCTTGGAGCAGAAAAACTTAGATTCCTTTGGTTGCAGAGGAGTCCTTGTCTCAGAAGCTGGGTTGTACTCTTATCTCATTCATCAATTGTTAATAAAGAGAATTCTTCTTCCAATCTTGTGTTGATTCTATTTCATGTATTTTGGTTAATGGATATATTTGGTTATATGTTTCATATACTGTTCATATAACCTTTGATATATATATGCATGAGATATTACTTGAAGGATTTTCTCTTTGCAGGTGAAGTGGTGCATCCTTCGAAGCTTTAGAGAGAAGAGGAGTGGGAGAAGATCAAGCTTGGATCAATCATTGGTAATCGGGTAAGTCAATACTTTCTTCCTATTCCTTTTCCATTCTCTGGTAAAGCTGATTGTCTGCAAGTTAGTAGTAAGTTGGTAACCCCAGAACCTAGGTTACAAAGGTGTTTTATCCTAAACAACAGAACTGGCGACTCCTCTGGGGAGTCTAGCCTGTTGTGGGTTAGTCCTGTAGATACTTTCCCAGTATTTTCTCTGATTCTGTGTGTGGTTGTCTATATTGCCTTTGATTTGCAGTAGTGTGTCCCGAGACCTTTATAATTTTTTCTTTTATGAATTTTTTTGTTGTTGCGTACGTGGGTTGTTTTGCTACACAGTTGCGTATAGAAACTTGTATACGCGGGTTTCTCTATAAGACAATCGTGTACAGCCTGTAGCAACACAAAATTTTAGGGAGGGTTGCTTGTCCCTGTCTTGTTTGGATTTTTGTCTGCTTGAAGGTCTTATATTGCTGGCATCCTCCTGTAAGTTTGAAAGTCCTGTACACCATGCTTTGTGATTTTTATTAAGCCTTTGAGTTTTATTGTTTGAGTCTTCTTTCACTTAGCAATTTGAAGTAGGTTATCCTATTTGGGTGATAGGTTCAGTGCTGTGTATCTGAGTTAGTGATCAGGATTTTGGATACCTTGTACTCTGTACTGATTTCGAGTAGTATCAGTTTGTCACTTGTCCTTTAGTAATTTCAGTGGATTTTATTCATTGATTCTTCCAAAGTTAGGTGTTTACCAAGTCTCCTCCTTAAGTGGTTGAAATTGGTTCTTGCAATTCCGCTTTACTTCATATTGCTTTCTTTATGGTCTGATTATTCAAACATACTCAAAAAAATTTGCATTTAGGTGCATGATAATTTTTTAAGAATTTGGAAAGTGAAGAAAACATTTGATACTTTTGCATTTAATTGCATATAGTAGTTTTATTTTCAGTATTTTCGAATAAAATTTCAAAAATTATAAAAACAAGTCTTAGTCTTCTCATACTTAGTTGTAATCTCATTAGCTCATATCTACAAAAAGAAAAGAAGCTTGATTTAAGTAGTTTTATTTTGTTTTGGAATTCATTTTATACACCTTTTTTACTTTTCTTATTGAGTGTATAATATCACAGTCATTCACGCCACTTACCCTCTGACTAAGAACAAGCCTTAAAATGAATGATATAATTTAAAATTTATTAGTAATTTTTGTTTTATAGGGTCATACACCTATTATCTTAGGCTATACTTATGGGATAGGAAGTGTAAACTCTCCACAAGTGTTTAAATTTAGGCGTAGTTGGCCAATCCATAGGTAAATCCTTTTCTATGTTGGTAGTATCTGGGAAGCTCCTGTCAAACGGGAGTTAAGCACGAGGCCATGTGGAGGCTTGGACTAAGGAGATAACCCTCTGATTCCTTGTCACAACATAGACCGGGATTTTTGCGCATCTGGGGATTCTGTCCTAGACAGAGTTTCGAGCTTTGCTACCCTGCCCATGTGTACAAACTAGGCTTGTGACTATCCCCGAGACTATTGATATAGTTAAGGTAGCCTTTAGTCTCTTTGACATCTAGGGTTTATACACAGGAAAACTGGAAGGCTATTTCTGGTTGACCTTGGACGGGCTTGGAAGGTAACCCTTGTTGAAAGTGTAGAATGACGATGGGTGATTCCTCCACTTGTGCCTAAGAACCTCTTCAAGGACGCCAAGAAACTATCTCTCATCTTTCTTCGGGAAAGCATATCTTATACCCCTTGTGATTATTGAGACTTTAGGAAATTTTGTAGTGATTGCTCTGTGGCTTGTCTGTGTTTAGCCGACCTTAGGGTGTGAAGAGTCAAATTTCCAATCATGGAGGACCAACCTCTCAGAAGGTCATGAAGGTTTCAAAACCTTCCTCCGCTTATTACATTGGAACCTCCACCTCCCCCTCAAAGGCAGAGATTAGACACAGACGGTTCTTTCAAAATGATAGGATTTAGTGAAGTTCTGGGTGAACCAGAACTTAGGACAAACCAGTTTGATTTAAATACAGTAGAGATAGAAGAGTTACAAGCTAATGAGTTTGAAAAGAACTTTAATTCACCTCTAACTGACCTAAACGATCCTGTGATCGTCCAGGTTCGTCCTTTCGGTTTTCCTGTGATTGGTGTCCCTCTGGGAAAACTAATGTCTAGTGCAAGAGAAAGTTCTTCTACCTCCACCTTAGCCGCTCTGGCTGAAGGGGTGCCACCTCCCCTGGTTGGTACCCCTAGAACAAGTATACCTACTATACCTTTAACTCCAGCTATCCAGGTGGTTCAACCACCAGCTTCCACAAATTTAGTAGGCACTTCTGGTGGAGTGGTCATTGGGATTCCTAGTGTACCTTTTCCTTCTACTTCCTTCACACACACTGCTTAGAGTGGTCCTATAGGATCCTCGTAATTTTTCTAAGGTTTTCCTTGGAATGGGGGGCACATTCCCCCATCCACTCCATATGTAGGTCCAACACCTGCGTATGTAGCGATGCAGTTTGGAAACCCTAATCCTTATGGTCAAGGTTTTCAAAATCTGGTTTCAGCTCCTTTCACGAGCTCTCCTTTCTCACTTTTTAGCAGGCAGATACCTGCACCTGTGTTCCAAACCCCAGTTTCAACTGGGGTATCTCGAACCTCATACACTGCACTGCACATGAACAATCCATTGGCTTATGGGTGGAATCCTTTCCAAAGTAGCCCGACTACTTCACAACTGGTAGCAGGGGGCAACCCCACCTTCACATATGGGAACCTGGGGGAAAGTCCCTCTAATCCCCAAGCTGGTACTTTTCATGCTCCGGTTAGACCCAAGCTCCCTTTCCTAGAAACTTTAAAATTTCCCGACTTGTCGAAGCTAATGAATGACCCGGTGAGACATAACTCCTCTTGGCCACCCATTCCTACCAAGATTCCCTCAGATATCCCAAAATTCGAAGGCAAATTTGGTGATGAACCAGGAGCTCACATCACCAATTTACACTTGTGTTTGTCTTCCAACTCACTGAACGACGACATGGTTTGGTTGAGATTGTTCCAAACAACTCTGACTAGTAATGCAGTAAAATGGTACATTGAACTGCCCTCTACTACGTTTGATAGTTTTTGGGACTTGGGTAATGTATTCCTTAATCACTTCCAACTTCCTGTCTGGTATGATGCTGAGACAGACTTGTTGTCTACCTTTCAGAAGGACAAGGCCACTCATATTTTGGATCACATCCAAGAGTGGAGAAGACGGAAGAGCCTTATTAAGGCCACTATTCCTCCTAAGTTTTTACTAGAATGGTTCCTTAAATCCTTATTTCTGTATATATCTAAGGATGTATCTACTTAGAGAGTAACCAATGAAAAAGAGGATATCCCCAGGGCCCAACAGCTAGATTTTATATATTCTTAGTTTGGGATTTTATATGAAATCATCCCTGATGCACTGAGGCCAACACATAATGTAGAGAAACTAATCCTAGACCCCATGCCGATGGTGTGGTTGGTTTTGTGAAATATTCCACTGTAGAGTATTTGGCTAAGCAACTCCATGAGTTGTCCATCAAACATTCTATGGTGGAGGTTGAAAAGGCTGCCCCCTCACCCCAGAATGCAAATGTTTTTGCACAATCCTCTCAAAAGGGTAATCAGCAGCCCGGTGGGAAAAATAAGAAGGGTAAGAAAGGTGAGGGAAACCAAAACAAGCTAAAACCAACAAACAATGTTGATGGGGGGGCAGAAAAGAAGAAGGTGAAATTCACATGTAAGTTGTGCCAGGAGGATCACCTGACCCATCAATATCC
This sequence comes from Pseudotsuga menziesii, assembly GCA_001517045.1. Lineage (NCBI taxonomy): Eukaryota > Viridiplantae > Streptophyta > Pinopsida > Pinales > Pinaceae > Pseudotsuga > Pseudotsuga menziesii. The sequence goes on along the minus strand of LPNX011178097.1, from coordinate 29,598 downwards.
CCTTATAGACCAAGATCAGAAGCTGCTAAAAGGCCAACAACCATCTGTCCTGAAGGAACCTTTTCCCCAAGGACAGAATTTTGCTTTAGCTTCAAATGTAGTAGGGGCCACCCCAAATGATCCTGACCCAAATTATATCAACATGGTTTGATCCCAGACATTGCTCCAAACCAAGAACAAGAACTATGAAATAGAGGCTCTGGAGAAGGGTAAGTCTACAGGTGAAACTTCCAACCCTCTCATGATTAAAAAACCTGCTGAACCTATGCCCAAGATACCGAAAGGTGTCTTCAAAAAAACCTTGCACAATCCCAATGCCAGGGCTGTATCCAACTACTCTGTAGTTGAATATTTATCCCAAACCCCTTGTCCGATGTCAGCTTTAGAGGTGTTATAGAGTTATATCGCCCAACGAGATGCACTCTTAGCAGCCTTAGGTAGTATGGATTCATCAAGTCTCATGGTGAATTTTAATTTGTCAGATGTCAAAATTTGCCTACCTTATCATGTGGCCTTATTGATAGATGTCATCCATGGCAGAAAAACCATTGGAAGGGCAGTTGTTGATGAGGGCGCTTCTACATGTGCCATGTCCTTGTCTTGCTGGAAAGGTCTTGGATCTCCATATCTAGTTCCATCGAACACCCTACTTATTTCTTTCAACGAAAGGTCATTTAGTCCACATGGTATCCTACCGGCTTTCAAAATACAGTTGGAAGGGAAGGCACTGTCTGTTGAGGTAGAGGTGATTGATGCCCCTTTGGATTATAACTTGCTCCTGGGGATAAGTTGGACTTATGCCATGTCCTCTATTGCATTGGCCGTACTTCGGGTAGTAGTGTTTCCGCATGAAGGGAAGTTGGTTACTGTAGGCCAACTCTGTTTTACTCGAAAGGGCCGCATGGAAACTAACGATTCCATCGTGCCATTGGTTGATCAGGTTAAACCTGCTTTAGAGAGTTTAGGGGCTGGAATGTATGCATCATTGATGGGCACATTCTATTTTCCATCTCTGATTAATTATTTAGGTTCTACTAGTGTAGGGAAGTCTATTGCAACGGTTGTCGATAGAAGAGATCCTTGGGTATTCCTTCCCACCACGAACCTGAAGTGCCCTTATCGGCAGCAGAAGCAGCTTATCAAGCTATCGTTCATACCACTGTTGATCCCATTTGGGTCCCTCTCAATGTCTTAGAGGAGGCGGAATAAGTCTATCTGCCTTTTTGGGAAGAGAACTCTTTGCATACTAGAGATTGCTTAGATATGGTTTTTCCTTCTCATGAAGCCATTATGGAAGCTATGTGCGGACGAGATAAGATCTACGAAGATATTCACCATCGATCCTATTTTCTTCCAGAGTTAAGTAGGATTCAGAACCAAGAGTTCCATATGAGACTCGCAGGTGATGCTGATACACCTATTAATCCCTTACCTAGGGAAGGAATATTTGCTGAGGGGAATATCGAAAACATTTCCGCTACTATTCCTATCAACATCTCTACAAACCCAAACATTGTGGAAAATGTACACATCGATGCAAAATGCTCTTCGGAGGAGATTACGATCTATACAGCCTTGTTTAAGGAATTCCATGACGTGTTTTCCTGGTCATATGTGGAGATGCTAGGCATAGATCCATCAATAGTCGAGCACGAAATCCGAACATATCTTGATGCCAAACACGTTTGACAAAAAATTAGACCTGTCAATCCGCGTAAAGCAACAGCTATTAAAGCTAAAGTTGAAAAACTGTTGAAATCCGATTTCATTTACCGGATAACTTTGACAGAATGGGTATCCAACCTCATTTCCGTCAACAAAAAACAAGGGACAATACACATTTGTAATGACTTTCGCGATCTAAACAAAGCCTGTCCTGAGGATAACTACCCCACACCATTTATAGATCAAATCATTGATGCCTCTGCTGGGAGTGAAGTCTTTTCATTTATGGATGGTTTCTCTGGGTATATTCAAATTCAAATTAAACCAGAAGACCAACATAAAACAGCTTTCATCTGTCCTTGGGGTACATTTACGTCCAAGAAAATGCCTTTTGGATTGAAAAATGCAAGGGCTACCTTTAAGTGGGCAATGAATTTTTCCTTTCATGACATTAAATCTATTGTCAAACCCTACCTTGATGATCTGCCAGCACATTCTCGTAAGAGGATCGATCACCCATATCACTTGTGTTTAATCTTTGAACGATGCAGATACTACAAAATTCACTTGAATCCTCACAAGTGTGTTTTCTATGTCGAGTCAGGGAGACTGCTCGGATTCTTTGTTTCTAAGAAAGGTATTCAGGTGGATCCTTTGAAAGCTGAGGCAATAGTAAATCTACCTCCTCCTCGTTCCATCAGGAAGCTTCAAAGCCTGCAAGGGAAGTCCAACTTCCTTCAACGTTTTATCATAAATTATGCCAAGATCACTAAAGGTTTCATGCACCTATTGAAGCAGGACACCCCATTTGTATGGGATGAAATTTCACAACTTGCATTCGAGGCATTAAAGAAAGCTTTGTTGTTGCCAGCCTTACTGCACCCGCCATATTACTCTCATGATTTTATATTGTATCTGGCCGCATCCAAGTCGACCATAGGGGTAGTACTAGTCCAGGAGGATGATAAGCTCCAAGAGCATGTCGTCTACTATCTTTGTCGTGCTTTAGCTGGCCCTAAACTTAGGTATATCCACGTCAAGAAGTTGGCATTAGCAATTGTGTATGCTATTCAGAGGTTGTGTCACTACATCTTATTGAGGACCATGATGGTAGCGGTGGATGTTAATCCTTTCCAATATGTTTTGTCCCAACGGATAGTTGGAGGCAAATTCAACAAATGGATAGTCATTATTTAAGAGTTTGACTTAGATTTGCAATCACCCAAATCCAAAAAATCCTTAGTTTTTTCTGATCTATGTTACCACCTAAGTTGTACTTAGTGGTTTTTATCAAGTGAGCCTGGTGAACTGGACAAAGATGATTTGTTTGGACTTTAGAAGACCTTTGGAAGTGCTTCTTAGAAGTGCTTGTTGTACTATATCTCATGTTCATACCCCATGGGGGAATTGTAATAAGATGTTCTAGCATGATAGTGTCTGTAAAAGACTCAGTCTCTTAGACTTTATTTGTCAATCCAATCAGCCCAGGGTGTTTTTTCCCTTGGTTATTATTGGTTGTTGAATAAATGACTGATAATTTCTGAGTTTTTCACTCAATACCTCCAAAGTTGGGGTGTTTGGCTTGGCATTTAGGCCTATTGAGGTTATTAGAGTCTATGTATCTATGTATAAATAAGATAGGCATTATGGTTGACTCATATGAACATGTCTAAGTCCCCCTAGGTTTTTAATTTTTTTTAATTTTTTCAGTGTTTTTTATTAAAATTTAATTTTTCCAAAACTTAGGCTATTTTTTAATAGTCTAATTGGAAAAATTGGTTTTGTAATAAAAGTGGGCCAAATAATCAGTTTCAGTCATGGGGGAGCTTATTTTCAAGCTAAGAGCACCATGTAAACCTATAGACCCACTATTTCCAGGTTTTTAGTGATTTTCCATCACTCAGGTCAGAAAGCCCCAAAAAATCAATAATGGATTATTTTAATTAATAAATTGATGAATAATGGAGCAAATCCAAAATCCTAGATCAATGGATTCTCAACTGATTTGATTGAAATCAATCTCATCGGCACCTTATTATCCAGATATTGCAATTCCTTGACTGAAGGGGATAATCAGGGCAGATCCAGAGTTGAACTTCAGCCTCCTTTATGGGGAATTGTTCCCTCTCTCTCTCCTCCACATGTGTGGGATCTTCTGGGAGCTCTGTGGTTGATGAATCATTCAGCAGGTTGATGTGTCAACTCAATTAGCCCCCCAATTGACATTCAGACTCAGTAGAAGATCAGTTCAGCTTCAGATCAGGCATTGATGGACTCTCCTTCATTTGCAGTTGTCTATCTCCTTGGGATTTGCGCCCCCTCTGGGTTGGGGTTTCAATTTTTTGTATAAATAAGACATGGCTGCCTCCTTTCTGAGTTAGATAGAGTTGGATTGAGGAGCTATTGTTGTTGTAATATTGTGTAATATCCTTTTCTATTGGAATAAAGTGAAGCTTTGGAGGCTAAAACGGTGTAATGCTCTTATGTGTGTGGAATTAACATCGTCTTGTAGCTTTTGTTGTTACCGGTGTCTTTCTCTCAATTTATGAATCTGAATATTCTTGTCTGGCTTGAAGGATTTAGCTGAATCAATAGGAGTATAGTTGGGCAAGTAATATTACGTGTTTCTCAACATCTCATAGCATTTATGTTTGAGGATTCAGGTTATACATGTTTAAATAAGTTTATTTGCATGTAGTACCTCTCTTTTTCCATATATCTCTATCCAGATCTCATAAGGTTTTTGTGCAGGATTGTTCGTTAGTTTTCAGGTAGCAGGGGTTGGATGAACTATGGATCTAACTTGAATCCACTGGGAATCTGATTTTTTTGTGAAGGAATTGTCCCTTGGCATTCCACTAACTAGTCTCTTTTGCAGATCCATTCTGGCAACAAGCGCTCTTCTTTTCCTCTTCCTCCTTCAATCTTTTTTAAATCAGTCCGGTTACTTGTTTGAAAGTTTAAAATTGTTTAGATCTATCAATTTAAAGATTTATTTTAAATATATCTTGCTGTCTTAAATATCATAAAACTAGATCTCATTCCTAAAGAAATTTTACAAGCATTCTAGTTCTAGTTTTAGGGAAAATTGTCATTTTTCAAGGTTGTGAAAGTAGATATAAAGCTTGTTGAATAAATGGTTATTTCCTTAAAATATAAAAAGTTATATTCATAAATTTAATTTATTCATATTCTATTCCCCAAAATCAGGCCAAGATCCCAAGGAAAGCTTGCTTTCCTTGGTTCTTTTTCCGCTTCTTTAAAAACTAGTTTTAACTTAGAATTTTTGGGTAAAAAGTGTGTTCATCCAAAAGTACTTTCAAAGTACTTTTGGGAATATTTAAATATTATAAAATTGATTTTTTTTAGCAGGTATAACATAAAATAGGAGGAGGTGATGTCCGGAAAGCATTTTTGGACCATTTGAAACCCCCTAAGGGGTCTCCGTCTTCCCAAAATTTCAAAATTTTGCAATTTGTAAACCTTTGGTCTCATTCTGTATAAGGACCAAGTGGATTAATTTCAGTTTGCTGATATTTTAATTTCTTTTAATAAAAATAAATATCTTTTTGAATAGGCTCTTTCGAGCCTATTCACCATCCCCCCTGGGGGGGTTCGCGTCCGTGTCATTTTTTTGCATTTTTCTCTTTTTTTCTGTTCTAGTTTAGTATTGACATGCAGGATTGTATAATTTTATAACATTTTTCATTATTCCATATTTTCAATTCAAAATTAATCATACTACTTACCCCACGACTTCCTGATTGAACCGCAAGGGGAAATAGATACGTGGTAGGACTAATTAGAAAACCAGTGTTGTGTATCTCTAATTCCATTTTCATTGTTATTTTTCACATGCAAGCAATAAAATTAACCCCTCCTTGATTTCTCGATTTAGGTCCACTTGGACCGAAAGAGATTCCTGGAGGGTCTTCTTTTTTATCAAGAACACACTCTTAAAATTTACTAAAATTGACAAGACTCCGGTGTGTATGCTCTGCACTTGGCTGCGGTTTGTCCGATCAGTCAAGCTACATCAAAAGCACTTGAGTGAATATATTAATTAGTCTTCACCTTCCAAATTGACAAACCATCAGGCAAAAATCCAACGCCCCGAACAAACTGTAGGCGGTGGAAAAATACCCAATGGAGTGGGAATAACTAGAAAGTGACCTCGAGGCGCCGATCTTTGTTACACCCTGATGAGTGCATTATGAACAATAGTCTTCGAGACTCCATTCCATCCCACAAACATCTTATGGGTAGCCATGAAATTTCACTTTTGGACATACTCCAAGTACCCCTCAGGTATATCTGAAGTCCCCTTTTCGCTTAATTTAATTCATTCACATTCCACATTAATTTAAAATCTACCAAGAGAAATTTGCAAAACATTCTTTCAAGCGCATGCAAGAACATTATTTTCTCTATTGACTCCATTTAAGGCACTGGTGATTTATTTGATCAATTCTTTCGATTATATATATATTGAGTGTCATTACTACGCTTATCTGCTTAAAATCTTGCATCTTGTTATCTTTTGTTTCCACTGGTTAATTTCAAAACTCCAAAACAACTTAATCAATATAACACCATCAAACTAAGTAATTAGCCTTAGTAATTTAATAGGGTCTACCCCCCTTGGCTTTGTTAGGAGTTAGCCTGAACGGAGGAGTCAAGAACAAGGTGACAACCTTGACTCGAGACTTTCCTCGAAGGACACACCGAGTGGGTTGAATATTTTTTCCACGTAACCCAGGTGTGTGAAAGGTGACAACACTTTTTGGCGTTTTGCCTGGGATAAATCTTTTTATTCCCGAAGTATGACTTTTATTTTCTTCTTTTTTGTTTTTGCTTACTTTGATGAATGCTTAGAGTAGATCTTTAATTTTCATCTAGCAACTCCACTGATCTTTTTCAGTTTTTATTTTTTACAAAGAAAAGAAAAACATATTTTTGTGAGAGTTCTTAAATGTATATTTTTATTCTCACATGACGACTCCATTGAAGGGATAAAACCCTTGTTTCTCACAATTTTTTTTGAGATTGATTGTGTGAAGGTGAGCCCACGTAACAGTGAAATTTAAATCTCAAATCCATTTTTCAGTTGTAGACATTCTCCATGATCACTTATTCTTGATATGGATATTAAAAGAATAGAAATTGTTGCTCGAGCTTCCTATGATTGTCTTCCCATTGATTTATCTAGGATCCCTAGCTTTCCTAATCATCTCATTAGTGAAATGGCATCTACTTCCCTTCCATGCTTTCGAGGGGATGATAATGATCGCTCAGCTAGATTCCATGTTATGGTTTTTTCTGTCACTTATGAGTCAAAACAACATTCAACAAGAGGATAATATGATGGCAATGCTTGCTCATTCTCTGCAAGGGGACGCTTCATGTTGGATTCATGAGTGTTTTCCTGAGAAATCTATTACTTCCCTTGCAAAATTATTTGAAATATTTTTGAAGCAGTGGCATTATGATGGGAATGATATTAAATCATTCGATGCTAAATCATTCATTAAGACCAATTTGAAGTACTTATTTCCTTGGAAAGAGTTTCATACGGAATATCCTGAGATATGTAGTAGCAACATGGTGTACAATGCCCAACATTAAGAAATCCATTATGATCCCATTGAGTCTGTGCATGAAGAGCCATTAATTGAAAAAATTGTTGAAGACCCTCCTCATGCAGCATCAACAGAGAATAGTGATGATTGGGAATTATTTCATGATTATTATAGTGACGATGATCACATATGTACTCCAGATCTACTTAAGGATGAAACCATTACAGAATCTTATAGTGAAACTTATGATGAAAATCGTAATGTGCATGATAGTACTCCTACCTGTTCTCCATATAATGATGACAGTCTGGAAGGTTTACTTCTTTGTGACCATTTTTCTGAAGAAGATGAATATGAAAATGAGGACAAGTATGACTTGGAGCATGATACAAGTGACAAAGAATCCCTTATGTCTGACAAAGATGTTGAAGAGGAGTCCTAGACATTCATGGAAAATCTAGTCTATGAGGAAAATGATGAACCGGAAACCTTTGATGGTTTTGTTGATTCTCCTATCTATGGCATATCTAAAGGAGAGAGTATGGACATTGTGGCCTTGGGAAATTTTGATATAGAAAAGGATCATGCAGTTTATCCATATGATCAGTCTGAGCCATATATCAATATCAATAATGAAGACAAAGAGAACTTGATATCAACAATGGGGAATCCATCACATCTGACATAGATGGCGGTGATGACTATTGGAATTTTTGTGAATATCTTATTGAGAATCCCATCTATGCTATATCCAGCAAGGGGAGTGTCTATTTAGAAATTTGTGGAAGTCCAATTTACTATACTTCCATAGAGGGAAGTGTGGATCTGGAGACTTGGGAAAATCCTAGTATGGAAGAGCAGCATTCAAAACTATTATATGATCATTCAGAGTCATATCATGCAAATGCACACAAAGGTATCAATAATGAAGACATTGAGAAGCAGTGTTGTGAAAAGATAGATGTGATGCAGTTAGTGGAATATTAGTCTCAACTATCATCTTCACATATAGATTTTCCTTATGATTTGGAGCCACTTGGGGCTTATACAATGAGTTATCATCTGGTAAGCCTTGATGATCAGTATGATGGTGTAGTCAATCTGCCTCATCATTGCAATTTGTACATCAACCCTCTCCAGTCATGGATAGAAGCAGCCTACGCAAGCACCTACCAGTTTGGAAGAAATTTAATGACGTTATTCATGCCTATGATTTCCCATCCAACCCACCCATTCTAGATCATCACGTAAGTTTGCATTCTATAGATAAGGTATTCTTACTTTGGCTGGTAACCAAAGACAAGGAAATTTGTTTTTATGTTAATAAAATGCTTAGGTGGTTACCTTGGATTTCTGATTACACTTAACCCTTTTTATATCATGCTTAGAGTAGGAGAATAATCTCCTTGAAAGAAAGCATTTACTTTCTGCATTTCTATTTTGTACTTAGCTATAACAAAACTTTTCTTTCATTAGTTAGCTATATCTATTTTGTTTGAATAAATTGGCTTAATTGTTCATTTGGTTTTTATATAAAGCTTGTGATACTAAGGTTTTCTTGTCAAGTTGAGATGTTTTTACAGGGTGTATAAACCAGAGATTCTGGTGCTCTCATATCCTCTCCTTGGCTTATGACCAGATCAAGAACACATCCCACAGTTGGAGCCAGATGTTACCACCCAAGTTGTACTTAGTGTTTTTTATCAAGTGAGCCTAGTGAACCGGACAAAGATGATTTGTTCGGACTTCAGAAGACCTTCGGAAGTGCTTGTTGTACTATATCACATGTTCATACCCCATGGGGGAATTGTAATAAGATGTTCTAGCATGATAGTGTCTGTAAAAGACTCGGTATCTTAGAATTTATTTTTCAATTCGATCAGCCCAGGGTGTTTTTTCCCTTGGTTATTATTGGTTGTTGAATAAATGACTGATAATTTCTGAGTTTTTCACTCAATACCTCCAAAGTTGGAGTGGTCAGATTGGAATTTAGGCCTATTGAGGTTATTAGAGTCTATGTGTCAATGTATAAATATGTTAGGCATTATGGTTGAGTCATATGAACATGTCTAAGTTCCCCTAGGTTTTTAATTTTTCTAGTGTTTTTTATTAAAATTTAATTTTTCCAAAACTTAGGCTATTTTTTAATAGTCTAATTTGAAAAATTGGTTTTGTAATAAAAGTGGGCAAAATAACCAGTTTGAGTCATGGGGGTGCTCATTTTCAAGCTAAGAGCACCATGTAAACCTATAGACCCACTATTTCTAGGTTTTGAGTGGTTTTCCATCACTCAGGTCAAAAAGCCCCAAAAAATAAATTATTGATTATTTTAATTAATAAATTGATGAATAATAGAGCAAATCCAAAATCCTAGATCAATGGATTCTCAACCGATTTGATTGAAATCAGTCTCATCGGCACCTGATTAACTAGAGATTGCAATTCCTTGAATAAAGGGCCTAATCAGGGCAGATCCAGAGTTGAACTTCATCCTCCTTTATGGGGAATTGCACCCTCTCTCTCTCTCCTCCACACATGTAGGCTCTTTTGAGAGCTCTGTGGTTGATGACTCATTCAGCAGGTTGATGTTTCATCTCAATCAGCCCCCCGATTGACATTCAGACTCAGTCGAATCTCAGTTCAGCTTCAGATCAGGCATTGATGGACTCTCCTTCAGCTGTAGTTGTCTATCTCCTTGGGATTTGCGCCCCCTATAGGATGGGGTTTCAATTTTTTGTATAAATAAGGCATGGATGCCTCCTTTTCCAGTTAGCTAGAGTTGGATTGAGGAGCTATTGCTATTGTAATACTGTGTAATATCTTTTTCTATTGGAGTAAAGTGAAGCTTTGGAGGCTAAAATGGTGTAATGCTCTTATGTGTGTGGAATTAACATTGTCTTGCAACTTTTGTTGTAATAAGTGTCTTTCTCTCATTTTCTACATCTAAATATTATCTGGCTTGAAGGATTCAGCTGAATCAATAGGAGTATATTTGGGCAAGTAAGATTACTTGTTTCTCAACATCTCATAGCATATATGTTTGAGGATTCAGGTTATACATGTTTAAATAAGTTTATTTGCATGTAATGTCGTGTCAAAATTTTTGAAGAAAGGTGCATATGAATTAACTGATTTCGAGGGGAATAAGCTTCCCAAGCCTAGAAATGGGCTCTACTTGAAAAAGTACTATGCTTAGGCTTAGCACGTTTTCCTGTATTTTTATTGTATGTAACTTTATGTACAATAGTTCGCCGGTTTGTGATCGTATATCATCTTTTGGTTGTTACAGATGTCTTCCGAGTGGTGCATAGGTTTTGCAGATGGTGTTAGTCATCACACTTGCAACCTGGCTTCAGCCGCATGGGTTATGTACTCACCCTCAGGACAACTATTTTCCTTTGGAGGCACTTGCCTAGGTCCTACTACCAATAATGTGGCTGAATACATGGTTGTCATTGAGCTTTTATGGGATACTTTGTCACATGGAATCACCCAACTGGAAGTCAGACATGACTCTCAATTGGTGGTTTCCCAGCTCAGTCGAGATTATTAGGTGTGGAACCCTATTTTACTACGTCAGTTTATGCAAGTTAGGTTATTGGAAAGAAAATTTGAGTTTATTACATTCAATCATATTCCAAGAAATGAAAATTCATTAGCTGATGCATATGCTTATTATATCTTGGATTGGCACTTAACACATCCAGTCATAACTGTATAATATACAAAAAATGGATTGAAGTCCATAAAATGCTCCTAGGTATAAGCTTGACCACCCTGGTCCCCCTTATCATCTTGATCATCCTGCTCTCAGGCTTCTTCAGCTTCCTCAGATGCAGCAACCTCAGCGGAATCTATGTACACAAGCACTTCTCTAGTTACCCACCTCATAAGGCATATCTAGACAGGTGGTATACCAACCACTAGCTCCTGCATAACGGCAGGGATCTGCTCAATGCGTAAAGTAGGTACTCTTTGGGTAAGCCTAGCTAGCTTCCCCTAAAGAACCCTAATCAAGCGATGATATTCTCCTGCCACAGGTCGCATACATACATGGATGCCCAACAAGGAGGACTGGTCCAATATCTGCATTTTAACATTTTATAGGATTAAAAACTCTTATACATATGTATATATCTTTATGATTAAAAATTTATAAAAATTTAAAAACTTGAAAACACAAATACTTGACACTCCCCATGCTCCTATAGGAGGGAGGACAAGGTCGTTGTCACCTCAGAAATATATCCCAGCATATGGAATCTTCTCCAGTACTGGTAGCTATCACTCCCACCATAAGTAGAATTCATCATTGTATACACTCTGAATCGATCCACTGCCCCCTTGGTGGAGTAAGATTCCCCCCCACCTACTCAGTCTAGGCTGATGGGGAGAAGAATCTGGTAGAGGTACTGCATGACTCAGACCAAGCACCCTCTCAAATAAAATGGCCACCAATATGCTAGAATAACAAAAGTTTTTCCGTTGGCCTCTTTTGCAGTTAGAGAATTGATTCTTCATTATCGGGATTACTCCCGAACACTAGTGAAATAGGGCTCCCTGTAGACATTCCACTGCAAGTATCATTTGGTTTCGAGGTGCAAGATGAAGTGATGATGACCCCGCAAACCTCACTTTAGTGCTTGCCAACACCTATAATGGCAAGTTGCGAATATGAACAATAGCGATGCAAGTACCCATCTTTTGAGTATCAAGAACACAGTATGTTTCAATGTAGTTCTGCACACTTAGAAGGTCACCACCTCTACCGGTACCTTCCAAGTTGACCGGAGCTCCTCGTCGTGACAAACCAGAGATGAAATAGATGTCTTCCAAGGTAATCTCTAGAAACTCACCTTGTAGGTCAAATGCACCAAGATCATGATCCCAGTATTTTATCAAAAACTCCAATAAGTGGACATTGGATTGCATAGGTGAGGTACAAAAGAATTTAAGCAACCCACTTCACCAAAAAGAATTTACTGTGGGGGAAATTTGAAGAGCATCTTGCTCCATGTCTTCATGCTCCCTCTCCCTCCACTCCAACACCATGTTTCAACCTGTTAACAAGACCATTATCAAACATTAAATTCAGATAAAAACTTTTGATTTTGGCACTAGATAATTTTTTTTATATATTGCGTAGTGTACGTGACTGTCCTTTGGACATGTCACGTATCATACATGACTTGCTTTCAAGAAACCCGCATATAAAACACGTGTACTGTTAGAATGATCAACCCATAGTTACCTACCTTAGACATTAATTAAATCATTTTTGTCTTATTACCTAGTCTCCTATATTCCACTTTATGCTAGTTGCCTTCTACATGTCTTAGAAGTCAACACTTGCTAAAAATGAGTCATGGAGCACTTAGGAAACCTCCTTGAAACCATATTTAGCATGTTTTCTGTATTCCAGATCCTCCAAAGCGCATATCTGATTTTTCTGAAAAGCTGCCTGTTTTATTGAGAATTAAGACAAAAGGAAAAGCTAGACTAGGTGTAGTTGACTTGTTTTTTGCCCACATCATCCTCCCTCCTTTTATCCTAATAAAACCATGTATGAGTTTTCTTTCCATCCCTCATTATATTTCCTACTTGACTTAGCCAATTCGTGAGCATCTTGGTGGATTTGGAAACTGCTTTATGCACCTATGGGGGATTTGACTAGATTTAGTAAGCCTACTTTTTGACCTTTTTGAATGGAATCCTTATGCATTCGATATCTCATGTAATTATATATTGCAGCAGCCTATTAATTCACAAGGTTGGATATTTTACACTTATTCAATACAGATTAGTGTTATGCTCTAATTTCAGTCTCCTTTGGTGTTAATTTTGCATGTTTGATTAGCAATTTTGTGAGTGTAATTTTTCTATCTCTTGGGTTCAATTTCCACATGTACGCACCTATTTACATATCATACCCATGTACATAGCATGAATACCTTTAAAATGGTTGAAAATATTAGATTTTTTCCTAAAATCAAAATTTGCTTGGATAAAATGAAAGAGCATGGAGAGTAGATTTACCTGGTACTTACGGTTTTGAAAATTGTCCACCGAGTTGTCTACACCGAGCAATTGAAGGAAGAGGTAAAACTTGTCTATATTGTGTAAAAATGCCAAATGGTGAGTTTTGATTTCTATTTTGAACTATTTATAGAGATACTATTTCAAAAGTCGGTTTTAACCTATTCTTCTTATTTTTTATAAAAATCAAACTAATACCATGTCTTTTTTCTTCAATGAAATAGGTCTAAGGTCACTTGAAGTTGTTTTTCACTCATATAGGGTAGGATTTTGGTCATTCATATGCATTTGTGCATTTATACCCAATCTGTCTTAACACTAGAATTACTACTTTTACCATGGACTATGATATTTTAACCATTACTACCTTGTCTATGCCATTGTTCTTCCATGGATAGGGATTTCCTCACATGAGTACCATATATTAGAACACATTTATTGTCTTTTGGTACTCATGACGCATTTGTCATAGGTTCAGGGGAGTCTCCTTAGCTATTTTTCATGCCAAATTGAGCCTCATTTTGGTCTCTTTTTACAAGCTATCCCTTTTAAAGGCTCCCCATCCTTATGGAGTTTCTTTAGGCCCAGTTCTAACTCCTAAAAATAGACTTGATTACCGAGTAAAATTTTCCATTTAGTATCGTTAAGAATATGTGAATGGGAATCCACATTGGTGGTAGGTTATCTCTTTCTCGGACCATGTGGAATAATACAAGAAAGGATTAAGGCTCTTTTCTACGGAATTGAGAAGAGTATTCTCAGGAATAGGTTTATCACTTTTCCGGACCTGAGGGACTAAATTTACGGAAAAGGAATGCCCGGTATGAGCTTAGTTTTCTCTTTTTCATGCTCTGGACCTAAACATGAAAAATATTTTGAGTGTACTTTTATGTCTTTGTCATGGTCGTTAAACACTAAGAACAAATCATCTAGTTTACTGTTGTAAGCCCCATTCCTCGTACTCAGATGGATCTTTCTGAGTGATCTTGCTTTCCTTCACACTCGTAAAAATCAAGCTATATGATGCTCTCGAAGGAGCGTTGGGTAGGTGGTAATTTAACCTTTTTCGGACCTCCATGACTAACTACGAAAAAGGTTCACCTTTTCTTCTACGAAAGTTAAGAGAGTTCTTCTGTGGTATGTTTTATACTTTTTCGGCCTCAAGAGACTAAATTGGATGAAAAAGGACCCCCCTGGAGTCTTCTTCGGATTTTTTAGACTCTCTAAACATGAAAACACCAGGTGAGCATGTACTAGTTCAGGCTCATAAAATCCATGAATCAGTAACATTATCAAGCATTATTCCCTCTTCTCTCCAAGCTTGTCAAAAATGAAGAGAGACTTGAATTGACTTTCCTGGACTCATTAAAATTTAATAGGAAAGATAAGGAAGAAGTTTTCTTTTGATTCTCAGTTGGTGGCAACATGTCATCCTTGAACATAGCACTCTCTGTACTTTCTGATACTCATGTCTCAGTGTTCACTTTCATTTCAGCTATCACTTTGAGTTTCTTACTCCTCCACTTGTCTGTTATACCTGGGGAATCTGATCATGTCTCCTACATGATAGATAAGTCTAGTTGTACTATCTGTAAAGTTAAAAGATGCATTGGTTCATCTCTGTGTCATGCTGACTGTTCAAGGATTTATCCATGCATCTAATTTTTATCTGATCCCATCATTGTCCTATCTGATATTACTTGTGTCTACCTTCCTTTATCCAGTTCCTAGTCACTCTTGTGGTTCGTTGGAGGATCTATTTCCTTCCTCATCACAGTATGGTTTCTCATCAGCACTTCCTGACAACGAAGACCTAGAGTTTTGATGATGGTACCTTAGGATTCACTTTCACTATTGGTGAATTCCTTTGCTTTAGTTGTCAATTATCACCTATTAGTTGACAATCTGTTGAATCCTATCCATGTCCGGCTTCGACACATCTATTCACATGGCCTAGATTGTGTTGGTTCCTTTGTGTTTTTGACGAAGACCTTAGGTTCATACCTATAACCTAAGTTGCGCAAGATTATGTTGTGTTCACTTACACAGTTTCCATATCTTTGAAGACTCATCATTATTGTATATTGTGGCTTTGATCCACCTTTGTAATATACGTGGTCTTGAAACCGTATCATATGATGTACTCAAATATTGTAAAGGATATAGTGTTCTAGTATATTGAAAATGGCATCCTCAGATATGATTTTGTATATGACATTGTTATGTATTTGTTTTAGGTACTTCCTCTGCTTCATTGGACCTTTGAGTTCTCAAAGATAATGATTATAATGTATTTTGGTCATCGCTTCCCTCTGACATCACACATTAGGGGGCATCTGTTATCAACCCAAATGGCACTTATTCATCCGAGTGCTGACATTCTTCATGTTGGTACACAAAAGGAAAAATTAGGATTGAAGTGGCCAAAACACTATAGATGGGCATGACCTAGGATGCATTACCCTCAAGCCAGTTGTTATCCCTAAAGTTGAACCTAGACAACAGGGGTTCAAGCTTAAGGAAATCTTTTTCAAAAATGTACAAATCAATGAAATCAAAATGAAAACCAAGCTGGTATGAAATCAAAGCTATTGGAAAAAATCACACAATTATCAATGCACTATGCTGGTATATCATGAAAGCTATAAGAGAATCACAGAGTTATCAAAGAACTAGGCTGGTATGTCAATCAGAGCTATAAGAGAATCATGAATTCATAGAGGAACCGTATAACATAAAACAAGACACAAAGTCCAATATATGAGTAACTATGATCATAAAGTCATGCAATGAAACTGCCTCTGTTTTTTTGAAAATTTAAAAGGTAATTGTATTTCAAAATAAGAATCACTGTAATGGAATTCAATGGACCATATACATGATAAGTTACAGGAAACACAATTCATAACATACACAGACAAATCATAATCATGCTCATTCAAGGTAGAACCTGTATTGAAGCTGTAGAGTATTTTATGTTATACAGATAGTGATCAAAACTGGGTCTTCATAACTCCAAAAATTCCAACACCCGTCTCCTCTCGAGACCCCCCCTCATTATTCCCATAGGCTTACAATGACTAAATATCTTTAGAAACAAAACAGATTTGTTTTAGATCCTACATTCTTGCTAACTGATCCTAAGAACTTGCTATGAATCATGCCTCAAATCCCTCAAGCGTCTGACAAGGCAGATTCGGTTACAACCAACTTTATCTATTGAAAACTTCTAGACCTGACTCATCCTCCCTAAAATTAATAACTTAAATATTGTGAAGCTATGTAGCCAATGTTTCAATTCCCACATCTGTAATTGTTCCAGGGTAAAGAGATGCATCGAAGGCTGTGAAAAGAACTTGTCGTGGTCTAAACCCTAGCTCAGGACAAGATATATCTAATTCTTTTAGATATGGAAATGCTTCTGCAATAGGAAATAGATCTTCATCTTCCAAAAAGTTAAATTTTGAACAATTTAAAGACCTCAGATTCCTACAATTTTTACCAAGCTCGGCAATAGCTTCCAAAAGCAAACTCTTCTAGCCTTGTAGACAGAGAACCTTAAGCTGTAGTCCCAAATGCGCTATGTTGAAAATCGTCTGTGCTAAATTGCCATGGAAATTGTTCAGATCTATAGGTTTTCCCATGATCCAACCAACCACAACACAAAATGGAATCATAAACATTGATATTTGTGTTGAAGATCCAATTGCAACACCCAAAGAAATGTCCAGTTTATCTTTCATGGCAAACAATACTGCACTTGCATGCTCTGCAGCATTCCCAACTAATGGAAGCAAGATAACACTTATAAAGGAAACTGACATGTTCCAGTTATTAGATGCCCCCTGGATTGCATTAACAAGATAAATGGAAAGAAAAGAAACAAATGCAGTCATTATAGCAAGCCACAATATTGCTTCCCAAAATGTTATCTCTGGAGGATCATCCTCTTTTGAACCTCCGTCATTTTTCTCACCCTCAGCATCACAAGAATGATCTGGATGACTCTTCAATTGAAAAATAAAAAAAAGTAAGATGCATATGCTACAAGCATGATACATCTACTCACTACTACATTTTGCCCAAAAATCCGATGGCCGTATTGTCGGATTTTCGACACTTCCCTGTCGCATGTACGACACTATGATTTTTTTTAAGCGTCGAAAACTTGTTGTCGGTTATCCGACATTAGTATAAACCGTCGCTTAAGCGACACCTTTCTTATCGTCGCTTAAATATAAGGCGTCGGTTAAGCGACATAGACAACCGTCGGTGAAGTGACGGAGATAAAACGCAGGCGTCGCTTAACCGACATTATAAACCGTCGGTTAAGCGACAAGTATAAAAATTGGGCGTCGATTAAGAGACGTGTTGTAATGTTTTTTTTTTTTAAATCGCCTATAGAACCATCGGTGATCTGACGGTGATAACGACGATGCGTTGGTTAAGCGATGTGTTACACCGTCGGTTAAGAGACAACTATAAAAATTGGGCGTCGGTTAAGAGACGTGTTGTAATGTTTTAAAAAAAAAATTGCCTATAGAACCGTCGGTGAACCGACGGCGATAACGACGATGCGTCGGTTAAGTGACGTTTTACACCATCGGTTAAGCGACGAGTTCAAAAATTGGGCGTCGGTTAAGCGACATTTTGTAATGTTTTAAAAAAAAAATCGCCTACAGAAACGTCGGTTAAGCGACGTCTGTAGGTATTTTAAAAAAAAAAATCACCTGTCAATAAGATACATGTTTTCTAAATGCAAGGGGAAACACTACATATAACCCGATATCAGGAAACTAAGTTCACTTGTATTTGGATTTGGTGCAAGATACACTGGCCAAGAAGACCCTAAAGCATGTAGAGATGAAATATTAGGATTTGTCATGCATCCTGCAAGAGAAATGGAAGGAGCACCGGTAAGTTGGAATGGATGAAATCAAAGGGATACAAGAATATGTGTTACTAAAGGAAACAAGACAGTACAAACAAATGAATTTTTTGAAATCAGTAATGATTAATACAAGGCACAAAAATTGAGGTTTCATTGACCCTTGTATCCAGTGTGCATAAATTTACACCAATACCAAGATGAGATGACTCTTTTGAATGCAATTCAAGAGGGTTACTTTATTGCTGCATTAGATCACATCTAAGCTTAGAATATCCAATGTCAGGGCCTCAAGAGATTCATTTCTCCAAAATCATGAAATTTTAAGATGTTGTGCATCCACTTTTCCATTTAGTTCTAAGACATCAACAACATCTTCTCTATAGGTATGCATCTTTAGTAAATAATTTTACATGAGAAACTTAACATCTACAGAATATGCCAAAGCAATTCATGATTTAACAGTTTTAGAGTACTTAAACTCTAATATGGATCACATGAATTGTTGTTGTGCCTTCTGCTTTCATAGTCTTATAAAAAAGTAGTCCATATTCTCATCATTTATTGAATCCATTGTGCATGATTTATCTTCATTATTTGAAAATCAATTTCTAAAGCAGACGGAGGGAAATTGGTTAGATGAAATATTATGTTTTTTTAAAAGTTATCAAGCCCGATATCGTAGATGCCAAAATTTGGGCATCTAATATTGGAGAATTACTGTTGAGTTGTCTAAATGCAAGGGGAAACACTACATATAACCCGATATCCAACACGATGTAGGAAGTTCAGCTTCTATAAATAATGACATTTTCGGAAGACAAGTCATTGTCAATAGAAACAATGACCAAAGAGACTTTAAGAAGTATTTATCCAAACAAAAATGTAAGTCAATAGCTAGATAAATTCTATTATAATGTAGAATAAGACTGGTCTCACCAATTTCCAACGGCAAAAAACTGAACAGTTCATGTTTGATTACTGAAAATTATACTATCTGCATAATTAACCTAGTAATGTTGAAGCCAAACCAGAAGTTTCCACAGTGCAAAAACAATATGGGTTACAAGAGTAATCCAGTCCACAACCGAACATCCTAAAGTTCTAAATCTAGGTAACTGTTGCAAGTTCAACTACAAATTTATAGATATGAATGCAAAAGAAAACTACAGATTCGTACAAATTTACAGATATCAATGCAAAAGAAAACTGCAAATTTTCTAGAATTTGACCTGGAACTAGCTGTCCGCTGTTCAACAATGGTTTTCCTGTGGCTACGTCGCCAGAAACTATTTGCAATATCTGGCTCACTTCGGTATGGACTGTAATCATCCAATAAAACTTGATAAAAACTATAGTCACTAAACATGAAGGTCTCATATTTGATCTTGAATTCAAAAAATGTATAGAGCTCAGCACGTGATGATGAATGGATGATAATTTGTGGCTTCTTTAATACAAGAATAAAATCATCCTAAAGAATGTCAAATCGTATAAATATAAACACCAATACATATTAAAGATGTGAGTAGTATGGGTGGGAAGGAGAAAGGAGGCAGGGATCAGGAATTATCACCTTAATTTTCCCTCAATGCATGCTGCTGGCCTTAACTTTATTTTTGGCAATGAAGGACCTGCTAGAGTAGAGAGATTCTCCCCTTTCCTTGGATATAAATATCGGGGGCTATGTTCTTCTTGCTCTGGGATGTGTGTGCCACACATTTCAGAAACAGACACAAAGGTAAGTGTATACAGATATGGAAAGATAAGCCCATATGTAGGTTAACGTATCTTGCCCTTTGCTAACAAAAGGTGATGAAAGCACATAGATACATTCTTGTATCAACAATGGACACATATGCAAGAGCTAAGACAATCATCATGAGCACCAATATTTGCAATGCTCAAAAGCCAAAGAAAGGGGATGGATTTGAAATGACAGCAGATAATCCTTGTTATTAAACACCAGATTCCAAGGAAAGGATTCTGACACAATTTGATGGGCTATGACCTTTCTAGATAAGACTACAAAACATCTACCAGATTAAGTGCTTGGCACTTCAGAACTCCATAGCTATGATACAACCAATTTGATAAGATGAGATGTTTCCCAGAAACAAATCTTATGTAGCATGTCTCAGAGAAGAATAATGGCATGTTACCATGAATTTGACACTAACCTAACCACCACATTTTTAAAAAGGAAGTGCATATAAGAGCATTTAAGAACAAACTATTGAGAATTAGACAGGGAAAACAACAAAAAATTACCTTTCACTGCCCATTTTATCTAAAAAACCAAACATTGGACTATTTGGCTCTACAGGAGAATCACATGAATCATTCTCAGCTGAATCACTTTCTCCAGTCCCAGAAATATGGTACATTATAAGAGCTCTCATTGAGAAGGGTATTAACTGCCCAGGAGACCGCATGACATCAACTAATAGCTCCATGGAATTTAATCCAACTAACAATGACATATGCTTGTAAGCATCTGCATACGCAATTCCCCTCTCACATAGTTGTAGGCCCTGAGTATAAAGCATTCTCGACAGTCAATAAATGAGAACCAATACACAGTTTTATATCTAATACAGCTAATCACATGTCTTCAAATTGATTTCTGGATAAACCAGAATAAAAGGCCAAAAGAAGACAATTATGAACTCACTCAAAAACAGGATTATCTCCTAGTAAAAGATCAAGGCATCCATGAGTTTCCTCATATTAGTCATTTTTAATCAATTTAATTGAAAATAGATTCATGCCATCGTAAAAATACTCACTTGATTGCTCATCTCAAAGTAAATCCCCATTTATCCCCACCTCAAACAAATAAGATGCCTACCAGTGACAATTGTATAGTAATGACACTAACTCACTGAATTAAACCAAAATCACCATGGAAAAATTAATTACCACTAGAAGCTTACTTCTGAGTCCCATAGCATCTGCAAGAACCTTGAATAATATTGCCCGTGGGCGGCATAACCCATTTTTAACAGGTCAATGAATTTTTCAGTTGACATACTCATAACTTGTGTCAAGTTTCTAACTAAACTTAAAAAATACGTACAAGCTTTATTTATTTACAATTATTCACAATACAGAAGACCATTACTTCCCATAGTTTCATTTCCATAATAATGGTGGAAAAAATAAAAGAACACACTGCCAGTTGAAACATCAATAAAACAAAACAAAACATTGAGAAGCTAAAGTTGATCAAAATTACTTACCATCTCTGTGTAGGTTTCCCGCAATCTGTACTGCATTTATTCGGAAGGAATTTTCCTCTATAGTTACATTTACTTGGGCAGTCGGCAAAAGGGGAGCTATATAAAGGCCAGTATCTTCCAATCATCCGACCATTTACCCAGGCTTGGCCTTTTCCCATGCTTAACATATCCAATGCTACAGGGTCATTTCTAGGGGGAGCATTTATTCTTGCCTGCAAACATAACCAATTGAATCAGAACATAATGCACACTAAAATCAGGGTAATATCTTAGCCTTACTCATGAATCCATTGCATCATAGTGTACCTCTATTTTCATGAATACTTTAGTATAATAAAGAGTTTACAAAGGTAGTACATCCATGGAAACATTTAATTATACAAGTTGCAACATGGCACTTCAATTGATCATGTGAAACGCAACAGAAAGAACAACATTGACTATTCAAAATATTGAAATGAAGTCCCACTATATGACTGCTTTTCGTGCAATTTATCTTCAACCAACATATTGTTTATTGCTTTAAAATTTAAATAAATCCTACATGAATAAACTGTAGCAATAGATGAAAAGATAAAAAGGTTGACCATGTTTCAAAGAACCAACAATATTGTGAGACAGATTACCAATAATCAAAGTATCTATAAATTATATCATCCACAATGGACACAAAGTGAAGCAAAATTTTGACCGCAAAAAAAATATCATAAGAAAACAATGAGCAAAAGAGTAATGGAGTCTTATAACAACCAGAATATCAATGTGAAGGGAATCTAGATATT